>VXBT01003163.1:79078-89766 GCA_013400235.1 Oriolus oriolus
GCTCTGAGGCGGAGGAGAAGCGGCGGCGGCCCCGAACGCCCGCCCCTTCCCACCGCGGCACAGGCGCCCGGGCGGCCGGGACGAGCCGCGCGCCCCTCGCGCGGGTGATTGACAGGCCTGGCCAGCCACTCGGAGGGCGGGAAGCGAACGCCAGGTTGGAGAAGGGGCGTGGCTTGCTGGTGGGCAGAGCCGACAGCCAATGAGAGCGAGGCGAGGCGGGGCGGGACCGCGTGGGGGCGGGGCTGGCCCGCGACGGCAGCGCGCGGAGCAGTCCGATGGGAGGCGGCCGAGCCTCGGCTCCGCTGGTGCCCTCAGAATTCGGGGATCCCGCTCAGGGGAGGCAGCGGCGCGCCTGTCCCGGCCCAGCTGCGCGTTCCCCTCGCCTCAAGCGTCTCCTTAGTAGGGACAAATATACCTGCTTAATATGTAAAGGACTGGCTTCCAGGGATTGCCGTGTGCCCAGCGGCGGCTGAGTCAGTGTCAGACCGGATCCGCGGGGCGCCTGGAACCGCAGCTCTTTTCCATCCTCTGTGGGTAATAGTCCCCAAGTGCCAGCACCCTTCGTCGCCGGGCGGATCGCGCCTGGCAGTTTCACAGAAATGCTGTGCGCGTCTTGTGCTCCCTGCGCTCGGCGGCGGCCACACCGCTTGTTGGGCACTGTCGCTACACGTGGGTGAGGCTACCCTGCTCGTCACACTCGGGCACCCTGCATTCCCTGTCCTGTGTATCCATGCAGGAAACGGGGAAACCAGAACCCCGCCCTCGCTGGATGTCTGCAAGAGCTGCCACGTAATTATTAAAAAAATATATAAATGCTATATAACAGACTTTGTGCCAACACTCGTGCAAAAGAAAAGATCTTTAGGCCCTTTTCTAGTTATCCAGTCAGGATAGTAGCATTGTAAAAACCTTGAAATTTGAGTAGCATTTAAGGCCGCTGAGGGTCTAAGGCTTTAAGTAAAAGTATTACCTTTTTTATATTTGAAAGCATAAAAACAACTTTAAAAGTTTATTAACAACTTGGTTTGCAGTCATAAATATGGAGGAGAGAGGATGCAAAGGATAAGTGTTGGAGGTTCTGACAGCTCTTGGAGTATTGGTTGTTCAAATAATTTTTTAAGTAAAGTTGGCATATTCCACAACATTCTAGAAGTCCTTGTAGAAAAAGAATTAGAAGCAGTATGGCTTCAAGAAACTTTCAGAAGTCGTTTGCTCAAGCTTCATTTCCTTGTCTCGGTAGCCATACAATTACTTTTGCCAAAATACCTCCATAGGCAATCTGTGCTGTTAGTCCTGTTAAGAAGGATCTTGGTGACATTTAACTGTGATCTTGCAATTTAGGCCCATTGATAAATGGCATTGAGGCCCTGTACTAATGCTAAGTATTTCACAGTGTGCTGGTATATAGGGCAGGCCTCGGGAACATCACTGTCATTCATTTTCAGAAGTGTGTAACTCCTTACTTACCCTAAGGAGCACAGATTCACCTTCAGAAATTCTCTCTGCCAGCAATTCACCTCAACTTCTCTAGCATCTTATGTGACAGTACAGAGAGCTGGTGTTCTGCTCTGAAAGTTTCCCCTCTGTAAAAGATGCATTTATCAAAGAGGAGTGAGCATATACTTAGTTCCAATTAGTATTGCAGGATCCTGACAGACACAAGCATTCCATCTCACAAGCAACTAAGCAGAGACAAAAACAAGTCTTGCATTGTTCTGATGCCAAATTCATCAACTTTAATCAGAAATGGACACATATTCACAAGTACTGATACTGATTTTCCAAACCTTTTCTAAATGCAGGCTCATAAACCTGACAATAAATGCAGGTCTTTTTTTTTAATGCAAAAGCTGTAGGATATTTTTCCAGTTATGATTTGTTATTTTAAAAAAAGATCATTTGCCATTAGTTCAACTCAACAAATTACTAACCTGTAATTCCAAGATGTGGGTGATGAACATAAGGCAAAAGAGAAAGATGTCTTCCACATCTCAGAATTTAAAGAAAAGTGCATCAGTTTTGGGTAATTAGAATTAACAGTCGGGCTGCAGCAGTGAAGAAAGTGGATGATTGCTACATGTAATCTTTAAGAGCAACAGACACATGCCATGCCGTACATCAAGTACATAAAGCAGAAAAAGAGTGCTGTGGCTTCAACTTTATGGCGTTCTTGTGGTTTAATCCCAGCCAGCCACCAAGTTCCACACAGCCACTCACTCACTCCCCTACCAATAAGATAAGGGAGAGGACTGGAAGAGTAAAAGCCAGAAAAATTGTGGGTTGAGATAAAGACAGTTTAATAGGGAAAGCAAAAGCCACAAGCAAAGCAAAACAAGGAATTAATTTGCTGTTTCCCACATGCAGGCAGGTGTTCAGCCATCTCCAGGAGAGCAGGGCCCTATCACACATCATGGTGACTGGGAAAGATAAACACCATCACTCCAAACATCCCCCCTTCTTACTTCTTCCGCCAGCTTTATATGCTGAGCGTGACACCACATGATAAGGAATATGCCTGTGGTCAGTTGGGGTCAGTTGTCCTAGCTGTGTCCCATGCCAGGTCCTTGTGCACCCACAGCCTACTTATGGTGAGAGGCAGGGAAACAAGCAGCCACAAGCAACAGACAGAGATGCTTTGGCTCCACGTAAGCACTGCTCAGCATTAACTAAAATATACATGTATTACCACGCATGGTGCTTCTAGCACAAATGTGAAACACATTCACATACTAGCTACTGTGAAGAAAATTTACTCTATCCCAGCCAAAACCACCATGTGAACATCCCAAAAGGTGATATAACTTGCTATGTATATATATGGATGCTGTTCTAAGTGAAGGAAAAAGTACTTCCAGTGTTTAATCCTAGACTGAGTGTGAATCCCTCATGGAATTCTTTGACAATTCCTGCACACAACAGCAAAGTAACAGAAATTGCCAGGTACCACACCTCTTAACTTCCTAAAAGTTTTTATCTTTTTATAAAATACTTTATTATAAAGATGACATGATACTTCGTTCCCTGTAGTATTTCAGCTTGCATTTTAATACTCACCACTTGGTGAGTATTTCAACAGCTGTTTACAGTAGCCTACACAATTTTATTTATGCTGTATTTCTCTAATGAACTCATTCCCCATTGCCATGCTAAAGCATTTAATTACTAGATACTAATTAATTAAATTCTTACACCCACAGGCATAACATCTGGCTTTTCAGTATTATAGTTCCGCTTTCCCTTCACATCTTAAAAGCTCTTCCAGCTTCTTAAGATCTCTGTTCATTTCACAGATGTGGAAGAAATAAATGTGATTCCTCGTTCCATCCTTTGTTTTAAACTCATATCAATTTCTAAATATTGGTCTTTTTCTCACTGGCATAGGATTTGAGCCAGTCAAGCTCATTTAGAATGATTGCTCTCACTGTAGTATCTCAAACACAATCCCTTCAAATTTCTTCCATTCAAGATCCTGTAACTTAATCTGTGTGCCTAGGAACATCTCAACACCTAAATATAGAGCTAAACAGGCAGTAATATAAGCTGCTGCAGTAAATTAATTACTTTTATGGATCATCCAAATTCTGTTTAATTACCCTTTTGTTTAAGTTCTTTGTTCTGGACTGAAAGTTACCAGCATGTGATAAAAAAATTACTGTGACATAGTACAGCACAAAGTCACGAGCCAGCACTTGCCCAGCTTTTAGCCCTATGTGGAGAGGCAGTGGAAGGAATCTGTTCCTGGCTGCTGCAAATGTGTGCCTACGAACAGAAAACAAACAACCCTGGGTACCTTTCATTTGTTCTAAAGTTCATGCAGTTTGGCAGCAAGCTGATGTGGAGGAAAGCCTTACCTGGCTGGACTGAGCAGTATGCATTGCAGACTGGAATTGTAGTCTACTTTTAGGTTCCAAAATTTTAGGACCACAAGGAGCATTTTATAGTCCTTTTATGAACATAGAGAGCACAGCAAGGAGCCTAAGATTTGTTAACACTATAAGAGAGACACGTGAGGCTCATGCAGTTTATGATGTAGCTGTCATTGCTACGGATGGTGACATGATCAGTTAGAGAATTCCTGTAATGCATCAATCTCATACATCATACAACAATGAAAAATTGATAGAATGTCATTGCCTTAAATAAAAAACAGTAACGCAGTTTGGCTGTTTATGTCATCTGACTCACGTACAAATGTTATACTACTTTCTCTTCGCAATCCTGAAATTGGTGGTTGAGCTAACTGCTCAGCAGTTTGCTAGCCACCATTTTTCTTTGGAAGAACTCCCCATAGCAGAGGAAGAGTAATCCTCCATGAGGGAGAGATGTGAAAAAGTTTTGTGATTGGGTTGATCCCCTCCATGCTAATGGACAAAAATGAGCTTTTAAAAGCTGCTGGAAATCAGAGTTGCAAAAAAGAAAAGGAAACAAAAAAGAAAAATAAAACAAGCAAAAAGAGGACATGAGGACATGTAGAACTCCACTGGTGGTATGCCTCTAAATCTGCATCTAAATCTGTTTCCATACAACTGGTGAATCAGCCTGTTAAATTGTATAATGAAAAATATGTGACTCAGGTCAAGTGAAAGGACTGAAAAGGCCACATATGTAATAACCACATGATAAGTTACAGAAAATCAGACACTTTGGCAAAATGCTAGAATTCTGGCATTTGAGATACTGATCAGTGATCTGATTGTTGATCTAAGGCTGCTTCATGTACAGAGAGGATTGATATAAACATAGCTTGTGTAATTAACTTTCATAACAATTGATGGGGTTATTGTTATATTGTTATAGAATTGATGGGCTTTTTGTGGTATTGTTATATGTTTTATTATTGAATAAGTTGATGAGCATACTTATTATATGTTTCATTTATGATCTGTTTTCATTGCTGTGTTCTTGTTATGTAATAGATTTCTGCCTGAAGTAGGGAGGGGGAATGGGCGGTACACTCTGATTAAAGATTTGCATAAAGGGATAAAAGGGATGCCCCTGTTGGACGACAACGAGCCAATGAGGACAACTCCAAGGGGTGGAGATAAGGTGGAGTTATGTTAATGTTCAAGGTTATATAAACTGTATCCACGCGTGGCTGTAGCTACAACCTGTTTGTGGCTGAGCATCCAGCGCTGTATTCCTCTACTTTGTTGGATGTTTTTCATTTGTCCGCTATTGCCTATTAATAAACGGTTAAATTTTAGAGTGAGTGAGCGTGTTTCTCACAGGATTTTGTTTGTTTTAAGCATTTAATCATAGACCTGCTTAACCTTTTGTAATCACTTTGTCATTTATCCAAAAGGTTGAACAGCACACACGTTTTTTTTTCATTTAAGTACGAGTGATCATCAAAGCTCAAAATTTAGGGACAAGAAAACATGGAGGTTTGAAATTTTTGGCAGAAAATTAAAGAGGCATTTGAAAAGGTTGTCTGTCCCATAAGCACTTTCAAAGCTGAGCTTCCCAGTAAATGTTGAAAATAAAAACTAGATCCTTGTGTCAGAATATTTAGAAATAAATATATTTATTTAATTATAAAGCTACTTCTTTGTTTTCATTCTTTGGTTCCAACTATTTTAATTTAAAGGTGATACAGGCTTTTTTTGAAAATTGATATTTTTATATTGAGTATTTTTGAGAGAAACTTTTTCGGCAGTATAAGATTCCTTATATTCTCTTTATCCGATTTTCTCTTTTCAGTATGTTTTAGAAGTGTCTCCATAACTCTGGAAAATTAATAAAAAAACCCTTAACCAAAACCCAGAAGAATACTGCTACAATATAAATCTTTTCAATCTTTTTCAGGCTTTGTGATTATCTTTGTGATTAATTTCCAATCTTACTGTACCAGTAAGGAAGTACAAATAAACTAAGTGTTTCAAGCTATGCTGCAATATTTCTTTTCATAAGAGTAGGTAGTAAGGTTCAAGGTTTTTAAAATGCTACATTTGCTAATATATCACAGACTACCCTAGAAACTACTTGATTTTTATGCCAGCTGCTAAACAGCTCATGATTTGGCTTTGCCAATATTCGTATCTTCCCCATATATATATATCTATATTGGGGTATCTTCCCCATCCTTTCCCTTGAAGAGGAGCAACAAATACTCCTTTAAATCTAGATTTTTACACTTGTTACACCCAAGATTCTGCCCTCAAATGTGTTCTCTAGTTTACTAATTGTTTGAATACTACTTTAGAAAATCAATAGTACATTAGTCACGTTAGGGTTTGGCTTTCTAATTGTCTACCCAATCAATACCATTCTGCTTACTGACACAAAAAATTTTTCCTGAAATAGAGTAATTGATAAGACACAGAGCTACAGGGTAAAATTATGGCTGTGCTACCTAGACCAAGTGGCTTTTGTATAGTAGAAGCTAGAGAATTCTCTGAAGATTTATATTCTATTATGAACTGTACTGGCTCTTACGAAAATGAATAGGAATGTGTATTTCTCATTAAAATGTTAAAAAGAAGCAACTCATAGCCATCATTACTCAAATCATGCTTTCCTGTTGGAAGTAACTAGTTTTACAGTAGTAAAATGCATGTTCAGATTTGTATTGCTTCTGTCTGGTTTTCAAGATGTAAATTTTGCCCTGGTTTGATCACTATCTTACATTTTCTCTAAAATTTGAGATCAGTGGACTGTATTTTACAGATAGAATATCAAGGAAGAACTGAACTTAAAAAATAAATTCATTGTTATATCATATTCCAAAGGAGGTTCTCTTGGCTTTATTTATGTTTCTATCTACACTATTGATTTCTTAAGAGTTTCTTCCACTAATTTTGACCCTAAAGAAGCCCTATGTATCTTTTTAAGATATGAGTATTAAATTTCTAAAAATTGGATTCACATGGATTTGGAGGACAAAATAAGATTTCCTGCCCAATCCAGAAATAGAAACCATTTACACCGTCAGGTGGAACATGAGATGAAATAGCTTGGCTTCCTTAACATCACTACCTTTTCATTAACTCTCTAAAAATCTGTTTTTAAGGGCTCTCTATATTGCTGCTATTATATAATTTTCTCTGGAAACTTGCCAGTGTGTGCTGCAAATGTAGGTATTTCCACGAAACTCACCTTCTTTATTCATGAAGAATAACAGTATATTCACCAAAATGCTAAGCTCAGAGGATGATATTACTATTACAAGATCAAGGACATTTCTATGAACTACTTTTCTGTGAAAATCCTTGCATTTGTAATCTGCAAATTCTGGCAGCTGTTTGCTGTACTGAAAAAAAAAATAAAAAAGGGTTGTGTGGGGAAAGGTAGAAAGATAAGAAATACAATGTGAGCTTTTTATTTTTACAACATGTCTAATAACATACGTATAGTTGCTATACGTATGTTATTAGACATGTTTGGGTTTTGGTTTGTTTTCTTTGAATTTGGAGGGGTTTGCTTGTTTGGGGTGGGGGCTGGATTGATTTTGTTTGTTGGGAGGGGGGTAGGGGTGTACTGGTGTCCTAGTAATGGAGCTATTTAATCAAACTTTAGAGAGAATTTTTTTGGCAATTCAAAAATCATGCAAGCAAATTTCTGGTTGTAAGAATCATGTTTTATCCTTAGTTATAGTCTGTCTCTAAAGGTAACAGAGGTAAAATATATCCTGATTTATACTCTTGTATAAGCAATTGAGACAATGGAATATGCTGTGTTGAAGCAGCTAGTGGATCCCTGAATTTACTAGCTCATATATTTCTTAATTTTCCCTCTGTTGTTCTTCCTTCTGAAGACAAAGATATATTACTTCCCAGAGGTGTCATCACATGCTTTCCACTTCCACCTGAAAAAAAAGTTGACTTTTACAAAACTTCCCAAAGTTTTCCCCTAGGAAAATTACTTTGGTAAGGTACCTTGTAACTGCTTTCTATTCATATAAACTCCATCTGAAGAAACTCTAACAGTAACACCAGTCTGATTTAAAGATATACTGAGCAATTTCCACCTGAACTAGCAGGACTGGAAGCCTGCAGCATCTTTTGAAATCAGCCCTTGGCCTTTATATGAGAACAAATGCAAACAGCATTCCACAGGATTTTTGTTATTTGTCCAAAGGACCCGAACCATCACTGCCCAGGGATTAGTAAGAACGTAGCAGTCACATATGAGACTGCCCTCACATATTTTCCAAGTCACTAATTGCTTTCAGGTCAGGGAGTTCCTTTGCTTTTTCTGTTTAGTAACCCTCAGCAGATCTCTTTTGCAATGTTAGTCCAGCCTCCGTTTGAAGTCATCTCATGTCTGTGCACTGACAACGTCCTATAGTGGGGAGATTCACAGAAAATGTAGCTGCTGTCTGAAGGATTTTGCTTGTTTTGAACCTGGCTCTTCTTAGCCTTGACTTTTGTTAGAAGTGCCACTTAATTTATGCCACCAGTGATTTTGCAACCTTGGACATAACCCGTACCAAACTGGTTTTTTGGGGGAAGAGGGGCTCATTGTTTTGTTTGGCTTTTTTTTCCAGACTGAAAAATCCCACCATATTCTTTTGTTCCTTGTAAAGAAGTGTAAAGAAACTGTTACATGCATTGTTTGTCCTTGTTACTCTCCTTTTACAATTCCAATACATCTTTTCTGAGATATGGGGATCAGGATTATCCTCCTTCGTTCTTTCCATATTACTTTGCAAACAATTTTTAATTTCCAATTTTCTTTTGTTTGGCCTCTACAGAGCATTAAGTTGAAGTTTTGCACATAAACTAAGGTCTGTCTTCTGCATAGTTATGATCAGCCCACTTTTGTATACATGAAACTAGCGTTGTTTTGCCCCAGGTTCATCATTTCACATTTGTCTTGAAGTTCACCTGGCATTTCAGCTGCTAGGTGATTTGGTCTTATAAGATGCAGGAATTTTTATCATTAGATCATCTAAAAAATCAGATTGGTGCACATTTCTAAGATACATTTAAAATACAGATCAAGCTTGGGTTTGTATATATCTTTTGTTTTGAAAAAGTAAAGTGACATTATAAGATCAAAAGGCAAATGACATTTATCTTAAGAAAAATGGAAATTCCAACACACTTAGTCTAGTACAGAAAGCCATAGTACCACTGAAGATTTATCTCTGTGCATCTGACTCAAAAAAAAACCCCAAACCTCTTTTCAAAGAGTAAGCAATTTGCTCTTTCTCAAAACATTGCAGTTAAGTTTTATTTTGTTGTTAGCTGGTCACTGGGGTTATTCATGCCCCAGCTGGCTTCTGCGACAAACCGACGGCAAAGAGACAGGAAGGGTCTTTGCATGGGGTTCCACGGAGTAGATTTATTCAAACCACCCAGCGAAGGGTATCCAGGGGCAAAGACAAGAAGCACTGTCTAGAGTTTTCATATGGGGGCAGGGAGAACATCAGGGACCAATGGTCTGAGGGCACAGGGGCGGTACATAGGCAGGGCTGGGATAAGGGAACCCATAGGGAAACTGAGGAAGGGACAAAGGGACAGGGCCAATGGGAGAACAGGGAGGGAGGAGCTTGCTGGACCACAGTCAGGACAGAGGCAGGGACCAATCAGGGGAACAGAACTGGGGTACATGCTCACTGGCTTCCACAATACTTTTTTGCCATTTAAATAGGCCTTCAGTTCGTATGTTTGTTTTCCCATGTGGGACAAAAAATCCCTGCAGTGTAGTTTCAAATAAAACCCACACTGCATAACGGCATTTAATCCCATTTTCACTGCATACCTAAAGGTTCAAAAGAGTGTGTATGTCCACTGCATGGACAACAGACACTATTTAGCAGGATGTGGCTCTCTAAGGTTTTTGAAGTTGTTGAGTATGAGGAATAATGAAGATAAGTGTTAAAACAAAGAAAATATAGGAAGTTATTTTCTGCTGGGAAGGCAGAGAGACTGTGGAGGAACGAAATCCTTAAAGGTGTCTGGACCAACATGCTTTTGTTGTGAGAGAAATGTGTCTTATTTGTTCTTATTGTAGTTAATAAAAGCTCAGGCAGTGTGCAATGTATGCATTTTACTTCCCGTCACAGTCTGAAATGCAAAAAGGAAAAAAGAAAAAGTTTAAGGGTCTAAGTTACCAAGGCATCGCTCAGGTTGACAAAATCTAAACAAGAAGCTGTAACACTGCTTGTGATATAGGCTACACTGTATATTGATAAATATATATTTTACACTTACCCTGATAGCTTTAACTCTGCTATTATTATTCTTCAAATTCTGTAAACTTCCATGTATTCTACATTAATTACATTTGTGTAGGGTAAGTTCTCAATTATTTCACTAGTTGTTTGTGTTTTATTTTTTTCTCTGGCAAGGCTAACTCTAGCGGTTTTGTTCGCATTTCTTACTTTCTGTGAGATAAGAATTAGAAGAAGGGCAAAAGCCGGCTCAAAACTTTAAAGAATACAAAAAAGTTTATTACTAACAGAATTAAAAGTAAAAAGAAATAATAAGAAATTAAAGCAAACCCCCCTTTTTCTCCAGGACCTCCCCCTTTTCACCAACTAACACAAAGGATAACAAACATGTGATTTAGGTCACTATTGCAGTCTTAAAAGTCTCCTCAATATTTGAGGAAAAAGAGGTTTCTTCTGCTTAACATGGTTTCCAAACTGCCACTAGCAAACAGAACCTGCCCGGAAGTAAATCTGCTGCCGTGAAAAACATATCTCCCGTGACCCTAGCAGTATTCCCACACTGCCATCCTGG
>VXBT01003163.1:90234-100673 GCA_013400235.1 Oriolus oriolus
TGATATTTTTCCAGTTCGATATAGGCTGCATTGGTTGCAGAAAACTGTATTGGCTCCTGTCGGGTCTGCGCGGGGCCACGTGGAAGGGGAAGGGGAGTCCACTAGCTCCTTAAAAGAAAAACCGCTCCGGGTGGTATCGGCTATGCAGCAGTTATAGTTATAGCTGTTATATATTATAGTTATAGCAGTTATATTTCTTAGCTGCCCGCAGCTTTGAGGGGTTCTCTCGCAGTGCCCATTGGAGCCCGTGCCTCGACACCGGGGAGGGGAGGGCACAGGGGCCCTGGCCAGGCCCAGCCCAGCCACCCCTCCGGGATAAAACCGGAAACCAGAAGCCCCAATTTCCCGCACCCGTGCTGCTTTTATATGCAAAATTGCCAGAAGCGATTGGTCCAAAACACTGTCCATCGACTCAGTTTCAAACCATCACACTAACAAAAGTAGAACCTTGAGAATTTGACTAAACTGTGAAGTCTTCTCTTATTCCTGTTATTCCATTAACATGCTACCCATTCTCAGACTGTCCACTGTAGAAATTTTGAACTAGTTATTAGTTATGTTATTAGTCTTAGTTAACTAGTTATTAGTCTTAGTTATTTAGATCATTGTGACAAAACAAACATACAAGCAAAAAAAGAACATAAAACCCCAACCAACCAACCAAACAAAAAAACCCAAAACAGCTAAGCAATTACAGCAGGGGGAACTGCTTTTTGTGTCCACACACAATGTTGCCAAAATTAATTAGTGTTGCTTACCAAGTGGATTTTTAACATTCAGCCAAAAGATTCTTTTATCCTCCATCTGAACAGTACTACTGTTCAAAGGAATCATTCCTCCCTCTCCTCAACTTCGTAGCCTTCTTGGGAAAATATACCAGCACTTTATCCTACTTTGCAGCTTTATAAAGCAATCTAACACTGCTTTGTCGCTTCTAATAAATTTGTTCCTGAATTTTGTGACCTATATTCATGTAATTTCTTGAAATCATAAATTAATTAAATCTTAAAATCACCAGTTTTAAATTGTCAATGCATGTATTGTAGGTATGTAACAATTAGACACAGCTAAATTTAAAAATAATGTTCTAAGAGGCACTTTAAGATTATAATTTCCAATACCTTGTCTCAAGATCACACCTACATTAATTCAAGCCAATGCTTGTCTAATCTTTTCCCAAAAGTTTTCCAATGGCCATATAATTGGGCCAAATAGGCCAAAACTCACCCTTGTTTTTAGTACTATGTCAATCTATAAATGCTATTCTAATGAAAACCAGGGGGAAAAAAAAAACATCTTCTTTATGGGAATAATATTTATATTATGATGTTACTTGCCAACTGTATCAGAGAATGATAGAAATATAAGTTAAGTTTAGATAAAGTATATAATCAATACTTGCGGGTGAACTTCTGTGGCAAAAAAGAGGAAGGTGAAACTGAGTGAGTTAATACTGACGGGGCTTGATCTGAAAGAAATTAAGTAATTCATGTCCTAATCTAAAGCCTTTTTAAAGTCAATAGAAAAATGCGGAAGGTTGAAATGCTATCAAGTATTCGGGCTGATAATTTAATCCACCTTTCACTTGAAAATTAATTATTTTTATTCATCTAAAATTCTTTTTCTCCAGTAACATATGTAATTAGTTTGTTTTGTCATGGAACAAAAATATGGAATGGTCATCAGGTATAATCTTTCCCACTATAACAGTTTTTGATCTGGAGAGGACATACATTTCTCTACCATGTAGAATTACTGTGAGCCAATTGTAAAATTATATGTGTTCTCACTATTGAGAAGAAGTCATGCAAAAAATTTAAGACCTGAACACTCCCAAGCATATGAATAGCTTTTCTTCCACATGAATTATTCTGTTGGCTTCACTAGGACTGCTTATATTTTTCAGGCATGGCAGGGTGAGGATTATAATTTTTATGATTTTGAAAAATCACTTAATAAGATAAAATCAAGGCAGGAATTTCTTAATGTTAAGAAATCACAAAAATATGTCAATTAGCCCCAGAATACAATACAGGGAAAACCCAATGCAAATAAACCAGATTTAAATATGTAGGTATCCAGTAAAATGAAATATTTCTAAATTACTGCTTTTTCTGTTTTAGTATCATAAGTCAACATTCATCAGTGTGTCTTGTCATTAAAACATTCTTCTCACTAACACACTTCAACCCTTGATTCTGACGCATTCATGTGATCTTGCCTAATGCCCAGGGTGGAATCCACCACACATCAGTGCAAATAAGAATTGTGCCCCTGACTTCAGCCCCAAAAATTCTTAATTGGAGCCCTGGTTGCATGCAATTAAAAGGTAAATTATTCTATTCGAGAGATCTATCCTTAATGTGCAGGTTATTTTTCTGTATTAAAACAGATTAGGCAAAAATACCTGGTGCTAATACTCTGTAATGCTACATGTTCTTCTTGGCAATATGCAGCACCAGTAAGAAAGCTTTCATTACATTTTTTGGATGAACAAAGTAGGAAAAACAAATAAATCTTCAAAATTTCTGCTTTTAAAAAAATATTTCTAGTACCATTCCTGTCTTTTCAGTAGGTTGCTATAAATATAAAACTGCAGATAAAAAAAAAAGTGAGAGAATACCTGGAAAGGGACCTGCTTCTATGATGTAATAATCATTCATTTTAGCAATAGAAGTAAAGTTTTCAATCACTTTAGAACATACTTTTAGATGTTATTTTAATTTACATTGCTATACCATTCACTTACCATTTTACTATTAAAATCTTATCCAAGGAAAAGACAAGCACCAGAACATACCAGAAATACATTCTGAATCAGCAGCTAATGAAAGATTCTAGAATTTTAAATAAATATATTAAATTCTTAGATTTTTTTTTCAGAGGCCTTATTGATTTCCCATGGAGAGATTTTTGCAGCTTGACATACTAATATACAGCAGAATGTATTAACTTGCAAATTAATGCAGTATATTTATTCACCCTGGAGGTGGAATGATATGGAAATCATCTACTTACAACTCTGTCTATTAGTGAAAATGTATGTCTTGAGACCAGTATCCTTTGCAATGTAGTTATTCTGGTTGCATTTCAGTATAATCCAAATTGTCTCATTCTAATTTTTTCAAGGTTATTTAGAGGATGCAGAAGAAGAAGTACAGGCACTGCTAAATTTTGCTTATCTGGGACTTGTGAGTACTATTGATTTTTACACACCACTTTTATAACCTTATAGCATTTAGATTGAAGGCAGTGGCAAGACTGAAATCCTCACTACCAGTAAAGAGGTATGGAAAAAAATAAAGTACTAAAAAATAAATTATATCTTGTTTAGTCTTTGGACATTGCCCACTTTAAGCACAGGATTTAAGACTTTAAAATGTTTCTCTGGTTCTGCTATGAAAGCAAGAGCAGAAGGGAAGGATCCAGGCTAGAATACTTTAAAAGTATTTGACTCCATTAGCAAGACAAAGTTCTTAAGTTTTCAAGAATCAGTTAATTGGACTGGGAAAAAATATTTAACATACAGAATATTCAGTAATGCAATATTCTATAATAAAGTTAAACACTGTCATTTGCAGTAATTAGACTCCAACACTTATCCTAGGCTTGCAGTCAAGTGAGGATTCATAGTTGATAATTGACATATCTTGGTGTATCTTAGTAGTGAAGAAGAGAGCAAGAAACACTACTTGCCTTTATGTCAATATTTGGCACAAAGGAACCTTGATCCTTCTTTGAAGCATCTAGTAATTAGTACTGATGAAAAAAACCCCAACCAACTATGGTTGATTTAAAATATTCTTACAGTAGCTGTGAATCTGTGCATTCTCCTGCCACACTAGATGCATTCAACACTGTGAAAATCTATATAGTTAATATTCGTGGCCATTTTATTATAAGTAATAACGACAATGGCCACACTTTATACTTCCATATCTCACGTATTTCCAGTAATGGTATATGCTTTTTAACAAAGGTGAAAGAAAGAGACTTCACACAAAACGCAATTGAGTCAGCATCTCTGTATACGCAGGCAGAGATTGCAAACTTTGAATAAATTTTATTATGCTTACAGAAACATCCTGTTGGTTTAGACTAGGCACTTCATCTAAACACTTTACCTGAATTTTATTTTTCACATTAAAAATATATTTAGCAGTAGCCATTTGCAGCATGGTCCAGCATCACTTTATGCATTAGAGAGAGGAAAAAAAATCAGAATGGCTTATGTAGTGTGAATTTGTTTATTACGTTTTTTGCAGTTAATACTTCCTTAATTGGTATGATGTAGTGAAGTAGGATTAAGACAATTAATTTAAACCTAGTTATCCCTAAAACATATCTTGTTTTCACCTTGCTGACTGCTATTAGTCATCCAGAAAACATATAAGATCAGGCAAAGACTGGCCACTATATGGGAAATAACACATCTGACATATCTTAAGAGACATGATGCATGTTTTACAGTTGTGTGAAGACCACTGAAAAGAAAAAGTTACATGTTTATATTCTGTCATTTCAGCTTCCTATTTCTTAAAGACTAAGTGGATGATGAAATTCTAATAACTAGTACCAGAAATAATATTAAAAACTGTGTAAAAAAGTAACACTCCTTTGTTTACCACTGAGAAGTATTGTAACATACTTCAGAAAAGAAGTAGTAGTCAGAAATCCTAAGCACAACTGAAAAGCCTTTCAGAGGAACACCTCTGGACATAACTCCCTGATGAATCGAAGTAGAAAGCTATACATCGCACATTTACTTTAGAAGAATTTATATCTGCTAGTTCATTTTTCCCTCATGAAAAATCAAAGGGGATATTTTCTTCTAAACAAGACTAGTAAAAATAAATTGTGTGCACACTGTGTCTTGTCTGCAGTTCTTTCTGATAACCACTTAAAATATGGGTAGGACTTCTGTCACTGTCTAGTGAGCTTTCCAGTGGCATGAAAGGAACATATGCTTGCATTCAGTGTACAAGCTAATTTGCAGTGAGCATTGGATACTTGAAAAAAAGCTGATTATGCGATGCAGTACATAATATGGCCTTTTCTGCATTTCATTTTTACACACTGTACAGAATTTCAGAAGTGATTTAGCTTGTGAAAAAGAACACAGATGTTTCACCACTGCATATTCTGTTGCACTTTCACTCTTGTTTTCATCTGCACCAGTAAAGTAAAGAGTGTTTGAGAGATGACCAAAATGGGCAACTGGGACAAGCTTCTGGTTTCTGTGTCCTTATAGACTGACTTCATTGAACACAAAATTGTTGAGCTCCAAAAGCAAAGTCTGAAAGAAAATCAACTTTTCTCTTTGGGTATCTCCAAAGGATATGGGGGATATGTGAGATACTTTCTGTTAATTTGTAATTGTTTCATTTATAGATCCAATTCTTCTAACAGTTGTGGTGGGTTGACTGTGGCATCCACTGCCAAGTGCCCACTGCTTTGTCACTGCCTTCCTCAGCTGGGCAGCAGTGATACAACATAAGAACAGGCTCGTGGGTAGAGATAAGGACAGGGAGAGATCACTCATCCATTACTGACAGGGACAAAACAGATTCAGCTTGCAGAAAAAATTGATTTGCTTCATTGCCAATTAAATCAGAGTGAAAATGAGAAATAAAAGCAAAATCTTAAAACATCTTCCCCCATCCCTCCCCTTTTCTCGGATTCTTGATCTTCTCTGCCTCCTGCCCACAGCACCACAGGGGGAGAGGGAATGGGAGCTGTAGCCAATGGGGGTTCTGGTCAGTTCATCACACATGGGGGCTTCCCACAGAGTCATATCCTCCTTCAGGCACTTCCACCTGCTCTGGTGTGGGGTGCTCCACAGGCTGCAGGTGGATCTCTGATGCCCTGTAGTCCTCTGTGGGCTGCAGGTGCACAGTGGCCTCTCCACAGACCGCACCGCGGGCTGCAGGGAAATCTGAGTTCCAGCACCTGGAGAAACACTTCCACCTCCCTTTCCACTGACCTTGGTGTCTGCAGGGCAGTTGCTCTCACACATTTTCACTCGTTTCTCCTGGCTGCTGTTTCACAGCCATTTTTTTCCCTTTCTTAATTCTGTTATCCCAGAGGTGCTGTCACCATCGCGTGTGGGCTCAGCCTTGGCCAGCAGTGGGTTCAGCTTGGAGATGCCTGGCATTGGCTCTATTGCACATGGGTGCAGCTTCTCACAGAAACCACCCCGTAGCCCTCATCACAAAAACCTTGCCACACAAACCAAGTACAACAGTTTTTCTAATTTTCATTGATATTCATGATACATGGTATCCATGAGTACAGTTCATGTGAACTGAATTAGGCGTCACAATAAACTGTCCAGTGGCATTTACACATACCACAGCTGTCACTGGAGAAGAAATAATATTTTATTACTTTTTCTGAATTCACCATTTGTTTCTCCCATTTTCAGATGAATAAAACTTATTGCTTTTCTAATCTAATCTTTGAAAGAGCTTTTTAATCTTTGAAAAGAGCCTTCAGCTTCCCTTCTTCTTAAATTCAAATAACCTTTGTTGAAATGATGTTTTTTCTCCTCCAGGTTATGCACCATGGATCAGTGATTCCAATTCTAAATTTTGCCTTGAAGACTGTATTTTAAATTCATCTCTCATATTCAAACTTCATCTAAAGTATGCTCTTACTGAGGCTGTTTTATGATAAGAAAGAACAGAACTCTTAAGGATACTTCCAAAGTATTCCAAAGTGTAATCAAACACCATAAGAAGACTAGTTTTAGAATACACATTCCACTTACATGCAATTTAAATCCCTGCTACAAAGGGGTACAGCTATTTATTATTCTCTGCATGAACAATCCTCAAATGTAGAAGGAGTTCCAAGACAGGTTAAATAAGAACTAAATAAATGATCCTAAGCCAATTAGGAATGCAGCAAGTAGAAATCTTTCAATGTCAACAGAAATAAATTTTAAAATTTTTATTTAAGAGAATGAAGTAAAGAAGGCAACTTTGTAAAATACTTTATAAAATGAGGTATAAGAAAAGACATGGAGACAAAATTGACACATCATGTCAATGGGAAGTGAAGCTGTGATTGCAAAAAATAACCATGCCAAGAAAAATTATTTAATAATTATGAAGAACTGTTAGAACTTAATAGGCTCAAAACCAAGGACATAAACATAAAAAGCATTTAATAATAGCACTCCTAAATTATTAACTCAGTAATTAGTTTAACCATTGTCTAGATGAAGAAAATTTTGTAACCAATGCTACCTTAAGCATTGTACCTAGTATTCACTACTTGATTTGATTTTATGAGCTATTTTATAATATGTATTCACCTGAATTTAATTATGTTGTTTCCCTAGACATGTGAGACAAATGAAGATAGTAATGAAGAAAAGGGTACTGGACAGTCTCTATCTTCTTCACAGAAATTTGATTACAAATTGACAAGTTAATATTTTAAGTGCTACATTTCTAAATCTGTTGCTAAAAGAAAAGCATAATAACACTAATTTGTCAAAGGTGCATTAAAAGGTCAAACTAAGAAAATGGAAAAACACGTTAATATAATGTTATAGAAACTGACTGTAGTTGAAACAGGCCATTTTATGACTTGTTCTGTGTTTGTTTTTTTTTTCTTTTTACTGTTGTATCTTGGGGGTTTTTAAGTCTATATATTTCAGATAGATGAAAACAGCCTCACAAATTATTAGAAAGAAATGTGCTGAATGGCAATAATGTATAAAGTCATTTTAATGCCAACATTGTCTTTATATTGTTTCATTTAGATGCCTTTCCAACTCTAATACATTTTTTGAAGTCTGAGAGTCATTAGGTTGTCCCTACTGTTCGGAGTTTTCCTTAGTTTGTAGTCAATAAATGCATATAGAAAGGAGCATAACAAATTTCATGAAAGCGTATTTTACCCATTCATCACCATTGTCATGCTCTAGATAATCAAAACACTCCCTAACTCCTCCACTTCCTAAAGAGGGCTCTCTTTCCCTGCTGATTCTGAATAGTTTATAGCCACTTGTTGCAGCATTCCAGAAGCACAAGTTATCCCACCATTTTTCCATGATTGCTTACACTGTTATTTTTGGGCTTCACAATGTTTTCCATTGGTGTAGATGCATTTTAGTTGGGCTATCAATCCCGCCACTTTCTTAGGGAAGAAGACCTAATTCCTGTGTGACCGTTCTCAGATGCTTCCATGGTTTCTAACACTTCAACACCCACCCCTGCTGCACAAATTAGTACAGGCACAATTCAAATCTGCTACAGTGCCCACTTGCACACCACCCCCTGAATAGTTTTGATCATCAGGCCTGCTGCTGACAAATGGGGTGCACCTGTCTTAAAGGGAGAAAAGGATCTTCACTCAGGAGTTAACAAGCCTCATTAAAGGAGTTTTAAACTAGATTTGAAGGGGAAAGGGGATAAAAACAGGCTCACTAGAAATAAGCCTAGGAGCAGCATGCCTGATGATCAAAAACCACAAAATTCTGCCAGGGATCAGTCTGACCAGTCTCAGAGTTAGATACCGATCTGTTATTCTCTTGATCTGCTTCCTGTTTTTTCCTTCATCATTCCCTGCAACTGGAATTATAGAGGAGAATTTTACATGTGCTCCTGATCCCTTAACCAGTTAGTCACAAGGTTAATTCCTTGTTAATTCCTGAATTCCCTTTTTGATTGCCCTTAGAATTCTTATTGCAATTTCATCACTGCGTGCTTGAAAAAGTATTAATGGTTAATAATCTGAGGGCTGTACCAGAGTAGAAAGTTTCGTCCTAATGTTTTTAACACAGGCTCCGAGGGGCAGCAGACTTTCTCTAAGAAGTGGATCCAGTGTACATATTGGGCTTTTTGTTCCTCTCAGAAGCAAGTCTCCTATGACAATGACACGTCTTTTTTTCTTTTTCAATATGGAAGAGGTCTTGACACAGGGAGCAGGCTGACGTAACCTAGCGGCACCTCTAACCTAGATGAACCATCCTTCTCATCGCTGTTCAGCTGCATTTGCAGAGCCTTGTACGTGTTATGCCACGGCACCTGGGAAGGTGGGGTAGTAATGGAGGGGATGCTCTGCTGTGCAGTGCAGGAAATTGTCACCATTTCCCCCCTATACCTTAAGTCATGATGTTCTGCAGATTAAAGATAGGATAGGGAATCCCCTGTATCATGCATCCTCCCAGGTCTGTCCCTGGGAAGGCAGGGGGTTTTTCAAGTAGTCTGTCTCTCACTCAGGCTCTCTGATGCTGCTCAATCTACTCACCTCCTCCCACAGTTCTGTCACTAAGCTAAGGTGTTCCTCTACCTGGGCACATCTACCACAGGTGTGTCACTGCTGCTGTCGAGTATTCTTGCATAGGGCACGTCTTGCAGCTGACACCTCAGCAGGCAAATGCGCAAGATGAGATGCGCATAGGCAAGACTATGATAAAATAATAAGGAAACAATCTTTGGTGGTTCTAGGATGAATGGAGAAAGACTTGGTGTACTGCAAAATATATGTAGATGATAAGATCAAGAAGGTCCTATTGTCTTTTTAATGTCTTTTTTCTCTCCTTCTACCTCCTCCTTTTTTAAATAAAAAAAAGTCTTTACTGAAAAGAGTTTATAGTGATGAGGCTCTTGGCACAGTTAATACCTGTAACATCAAGATAAAAGTCAGGGCCAGGAGAGAATGTCAGAGGATAAAGTTCCATGAGGTAGGTGACCTGATTTAAAGGCTTGCTGCTGCCAAAAGAAGAGATTCCACATGCTTTGCCATGTGCAGATATAAACACCCATAAACCAGCGTTGTTTGTCACGTGCTCTCAGTCTTTTGTGCTGGCTCTGGCATTTGTCTGACCCTGTGCTGAACCAGTCCAGCTTGCTAAACAGGTGAAAAGCAAATCCATGAACACTTACACTAAGTGATTGTTTATTCAACAGTAGTTCACAAGAATATTATTTTCATGAATCCCACCAAGAGAAATCAATTGTCAAGAAAAAAAGCTGTACAGGTAAACTGTCTGTTTTTGTTATATGGGATCATGTTCCCTCACTAGCCAAAATCACTCACTTGTCAGAGGTCTGCCTCCAGGTTTTGTGTAGAAAGTATCTATAAAAACAACCTGGCTTGCAGAAGGTGACAGTGATAGAAATTTAAGAACTCAGAGACAGAGAGTTGCTGTGCCACATGCAGCATTATATGACCGAAGATGACAGCAGCCAGAATTGAACTTGGGCAGATTCAACTCAGATATAAGAAAGTGCCTTTTTGGGAAGTGCTTCCGAATCAGAATAAAATTCTTGCAAAAGGAAAACAGGTTCTCCCTCTCCTGGTGTTTGCAAATTGTGACTCAGCAACTTCACAGAAAACGTGTGTTACTAAAACACAAGGATTTTATGTCTACACAAAGATTTTGCTAGGCTATCTACTAAAAAAATAGTATAAACTTAAAAATG
>VXBT01003163.1:101626-213435 GCA_013400235.1 Oriolus oriolus
ACAGTTTTATTAATAAAGCTTAGGACGTACGTATCTTAAGGCCAGGGTTGGCTACCTCCAGTTAGGTCTTGGAGGTATTTACACAATGTTTCATTTTAAATGAATGAGAAAAGTAACCATCCTTTCCTGAGGTAGTCTGATGTTTCTATCCCTTCTTAGCCATCTGCTGTAAGCCTTTTTTGGTAGTGTTGTCTCGAACGTACAGCTACTTGTTCTTCATCTTGTATTTCTACAGATTTAAGTTGCTGTGGTCTAATTAGTGTGTGTGTGAGTAGTTTATTGGGGTGTCTTTTTCTGTTTTGGGCTGTTTTGGAGATTAGTGGGGTTTTGGGTTGTTTTGGCTCAATGCTTTCTCTTTGTCAAGCAAATCCTATTATCTGTCTGTCCATTTATGTAGTTTGCCAGAGGAGCTTACAAGTAAGATCCTGTCGTCTGACATGCCTGTAGTATCATCTCCCCACACTGTGATATAAGTAAATTTTCACTTCTTGTCACTTCAAACCAGAATACTGGAAGATCCTGAACCCAGGACAAATCATATGCAGTTTTAGGCACTCTCCTAATCTGGTAATAATTTTTCTTTTCATCAAGTGGCAGGAAAAACACCTTTCACTACTCTTGTAAGATTGTGATTTTCTGTTTTGATGTTGGACAGTCATAACATCTTCACTTGAAGTAAAGCATTCACTCTCTTTCTCTCACCTGCTCCCTTACCTTATTGCCAATCACAGATTTCTCAAATCATTCTAGTTGCTTGCTACTTTTTCTTTGTTCTTTGATACTTGATTTCTTGTTTCTTCACAAATAGTCCGTTTCATGTTACGTTCTTTCCTTTTTCTGCATAGTGCAAATACTTTTTCTTTAAAGAATAGAGCAGGGAAGGTGATATGGAAAATTAATTTCACATGATTGGTTTATGGTATAAATCTGAGTTCCTACTTCTTTTTTAGTGATGGCCGTGCAATGCTACTCTTTTACAGGGCGCTGTTTTCCAAAACGACCCAAGCACATGCTTATAGTTGAAGCCAAGTTAGATGGTGAACAGCTGGCTACTGATCCCGTAGACCATACTGACCAGCCAGAATTTGCTACAGAATTGGCTTGGGAACTTGATAGGAAAGCACTTCATCAGCACAGGTAATGTTAAAAAGTGAAGTCTAATTTGCAGATAGAGTTCAATTTTCTTGTCTTTACAGTTAGTGAAATACAGGTTTTGTGCTACTGTCATCTGAATTTTTTTTGCAAGTTTCTTTTACTTTCATCTGCCACAATGTTGTTAAAAAGTGTCCTAATGTAATGTTCAAAAAAAGGTAGTGTGTGGCAAGATAAATTCTAAATTCTAATTAAATTAAAAATTCTAAAGGGTATGTTTTTACACTACTGAAAAGGCACCCCACAGGTGCTTAGAGCAAATTAATAATGCTATAATTCAAACATTGGAGTCAAGCTTCCTTATGTATACCATGACACAAAATTAACTTAACTTCAAACCTGAAAAGCCTATGTAAATAGTTTTTGAAAATGTCAAGGAGATAAGGTGAGAAATTGAACCTTCCTGTAACTGTTATTTGGTTTTACAAGCTTTACAACTTACAGGTTGTATTTTCAAAGAAGTTAAAAAGGCTGTATCGTCTTCGTTTGGCAGAAAAAGATGCCTGTGTGTCCCATGTGCTAGACAAGTAGTTGTGTGCTTTACCCAAACATCTCCACAAGTCCTGTTTTTAAGATGGCCTTACAAGTGTAATTTAAATTTCTTGTGAGGCGCTGTGCTTATTTCTTTTATGTGGATGAGGTATTTACTTGTCACTAATGTCTTTTTAATAACACTTGAAACTCTGAGGCTCCAATGCACTTTTCTTAAAAAATTAAACCACTTCTTCATTCTCTCACTTACTGATGAGTTTTTTGTATGTTCAATATAAATTCAGTTTCTGACACAATGAAACTAGCTGTATAACAAGTTTGGTATCATTGGCTTGCTGGAAACTTATGAACTATCTTTGAGAACTGATTGCAGAGATACATTTTATATTTAGTAATTCAACTGAGTTGCTTTTTCAGGCTGCAGCGTACACCTATCAAACTCCAGTGTTTTGCACTGGATGCTGTATCTTCAGCTAAAGAGAATATAGGCTATATTGTATTGGATTTAAGGGCTGCACAGGAAAAGAAACAGGTATGTTGTGGGGCATAAAGATTTAAAATTTATGTTTTGGCAACAATGCTGTTACAGGTAATATAATTTGAATTAAAGCATAGACTAAAGTTTTGAGTTTCGTTTTAGAGTACGACTGATTGATCGTATATGGGGGATTTTGTTGTTTTTTCCTTTCTTTAAAGGAGAGACATCTTGACTCTGAGAACATGCGCAAATGGAAAAATACTGTTGTACTAATCTTGCATACTTCTGAATTGGATAATTAGAACACTAGCAACTAGTTAATCTACACAATTTCATTATTTAATCAACTGGAAAAATTTATCTAAGCAGTAGATATGGAGCAATTGAATTGAATCTTCATCATCAAATCAAGTCTTGTTTTTTTTCAGTGGCCCTCCATGCTTCCATGTGTTAGACAATCATTTCTAGCCCCTTAATATAGTATAGAGTAAGCACAATACATTTTTTTATATAAATTTAATTAGCCAATGCTCTTATATCAAGCTTGAACAAAATATAACTTTTATATGGGTCACCAAGGAGCGTGGTGTCTTATTTTGGCATCACTTTTCTTGAGAATTTTCAATGCATATGACTTACTATGCACAGTTGAAGACTTGAAGGTTTTCTAAGGTTTATGGTATATTTCTCTTTCTAACTTCTTCACTGTACAAGTCAGTGGAAAAAAATTGGAATGTTCAGCTAGTCATCCAGTAACCATTCTATAGAATCTTTTAGTACGATAGTGTTCTACATAGACAAAATTTTTAGAAATAGAAACCAAAGCATATTTCTGTAGATGATGAAGTGGAAGTGCTGGATTAAGACTGAGTTTTCTGTAATACTACTTTTTTCTCTGTGATTTTTATACACTTTTGGGTCTTATTTTTTGTATTTTACTATGTAGACACCTAAATGGTATCCTTTGCTTAGCAACAAGTACCCTAAGTTTAAACCTGAAATACAAATTGGTGTTGCATTGGAGACAGATTCAAAAGCACTGGTCGATGATTTTAAAGCAAAAGAGGCACCCCCTAGAGAAGGGAAAGGTAAGTAACATAATACCACTCACTTTGAATTAAAAATGTTCCTGTGCCAGATGACATATCACTTGTTTCAAATGTGCTGTTTTAAGTCTCAAGAAAAATTTAATTCCACATTAGTTCCAATGCAAATCCTTTACAGCTGATTAATGTACCTTTTGGCAGTAAATTTTTTAAGGATTCTTTACTGTGGCAATTGTGTGACTTTCAGTAGGGGGACAAGTTACAAACCAACTGATATTTAAAATGAGAATCAGGGTCTCATAGTTAACTCTTGGGCATTTTACTCATATTTATGGGCTTTAGAAAGTTATGAAAGAAATAGGAAAGAAGCTTCTTTACAGAATGTGAAGTAGTTTGGGCTTAGAACTATAAAGCAGTAAAATGTCTTGTTTATTGAGTAGGCTTTTTTTTTTTGGTGGGTTCTTTTTCTAGTCTTTCAGTACTTAAATCATGTCCTATTGTTAAGTTGTTGTTTTTTATTTTTGTGGTAACATCTACTTGCTGTTGGGACTCATTCCAATTCTGGATTCTCTTGTTCATTTCTCTTGGAAGAAATTAGTGAAATGTGTCAAAAATCTGTTGGAACTCAAATGTTAACACTAGTAGGTGTCTTTGTGTGCTGTGCCTTTAAGTCACTTTTTCATCTGTGATTTTTTTTTTTTTTTATGCAAGTTAGTAGTTTAAAAAAAAAACCAACCAAAAACAAGGTCTTAGAAACTTGATTTAAAGAGCCCCTAAACAAAAGCATAATTCCGTCTTGCCCTGATCCCCCACTCAAATTCCTATCTACTTAACTTTTGAGAAATGAGCCTTTTGGTACAATTAGTGGATTTTCTCCTGCATACTTTACAATATTTTATGTTCTTGCCCTGAAGGTAATTTTCCCTGATTCTAAATCCATCATCTATCTGCTTATGATCTGTGGCTGTGATTTTGTAAAAACAGAGTGGTCAGTGGCAGTAAGTGTTTTACAAGCTTCTGGCCCAGAATTCACTGACTTGGCTGCATTTCAAGACTGGTTAAGACAGTATTTAATTTTCAGTGTAAGTGCATAGCTTACGCCATTCTTTGAGGTTTACAACAAAACACAGGGATCTTTCTATATTGTAAAATTTGTAAAGGAGGAAAGGAACTACTGTAAATGATTCCTTAGTCTGCATTTCTTATATGATCTTTATGCCTGCAAGTTCTCCTATCCTTCATGACACTGGCAAAAAGTAAAAGAAGACCCTTCTGCCTTCACTCAGCTCTGTTTTCCACTTGATGTTCTCTGTGGAATAATTGCTACAAACAAGTTTGCCAGCTTTTTCCTTTGTTTTGTCACATCAAAATTAGTCAATATCATATTTATGTAATGGGGAAAAACAAACTAACTCGTGGGTTTTCGCAGTTGCAAAGTTAGTGTTCCAGGCATTGAGTGTGACAAAGCTGGATCACTCAGTTCTAGTCTAGTCAGATACTTTCCCATTTAGTATTCATATACCTTTTTTTTTTCTTTACTGTCTTAAGTCATGTAAAGCTTCCAGTATTTGAAATGGACCTTTTTTGTTCACAAAATGCTGTGTCATTATTTCTATTTGGTGTAACCTGAGGGGCTTTGAAATGTGTCGAGTTACTGGCCCTATAGAACAGAAACTAGCAAACCAGAATACAGTGTTTCATGCATTGAAGACTTCAGATGAAACATCTTAGAATGAAACATTCTAAAGATCTGTGGAATGACACATCATACTTGTTCGAAGAGGTTGCAGTATGCAGTTATTGCCTTGCATTTCATGAGCAAAGTAAAGAAACAGCATGGTAGACTCTAACCTAATGAAACAAACTTCCAGTCACTGTAAGTCACTCCTTGTAACACTAAATAAAAGGAGGAACTATAATTCTGTCTAGCATGGTGTTCAACATAACATCTGTGAATAGAAGTTAATTTCAGAATTTTTTATGGCTATACTGAAGTATACCTAAGGGCTTTTTTTGTGTTTTACAGTACCTTGGCACCAGGCATCAAGATCTTTACTTGTAATTTTTCTTTCCACATATAATTTCCATATGTAATGCTTAAAAATAAAATTGCAATTATATATCAGATTGCTGCAGCAATTATAAAGACTTACGTTTATACTTAGGTTTATTTCTTCTCTCCTAGTACTCACCCTTTTTCCTGGACTAGACCCTAAAAGTATTGTGCCAGTCTTGAATGAAGAAGAGGGCTATCATCAAATTGGACCACCAGAGTATTGCAGAGATCACTTTGTCTTGTCTGTAACCATTGCATTTGCCACACAGTTGGAACAGGTTTGTTTCCTTGCTATGTGCAGTTTTTAAGAAGTATTCTCCCTCATTAGTATTTTCACCCTCCCATTCCTCACTTCTAATTAGGATTTTTTTATTGTTTTCTAAGTTTATTTCAAGAAATAACCCTGTCCCATAGTGAATTTATATTCATTTTAAAATTTTATGAAGTCTTTAACATATCAGACTACAGATGAAATATAATTCATTTGAAGTGCTAAAGCTGTATTTACTTTAAATTATGCATTCTTATGGACTGCATACTTCTCTACTGCAATATAGTGTAAAAAGTGTGTGTATGGATAATACCAGGCTTCAGTGTGGGGCCCATGCGCTGAAGTTCAAACAAGGTGAAATACTTTTCAAGTATGTAAGACAGAGTTCATATATTGCCTGAGGGAAGGACTTATTAGCTGGGTTGAAGTGCCATGCTAATGGTTGTTCCAGCTTCACACCTCAGCTGCTGTGTTTATGCTGTACTGACAGTATGGCTTTAATTGGTCTAGAACTCATGGTGTATGATAAACTCTCCTCAGTCTTGTCATCTTCCTTTTTTTCAGGGAAAATAGTTTTCCATGTCGGAATTATAGGACCTTGAGAAGTAAATTTATTGTGATCGTTCTGGGGTAGCTTTGTGCCTCTTTAGGCATTGAACTCACAGCTGCAGTTGCCTACAGGATGAAGTAGCTGTTTGTCTGTTTCAATCTTTTACTCAATCACATAAATTATATAACAGTATCTAATCTGCATTATTTATACTGGAAATATTTTATGAAGGCACTGCTTGTTTCTGAGTATTTGTGCAGTGCTTGATGTTATTAAATATATGTCAGTTACAGACCCTGGTGTTGATGAATCTTAAAGGTAATTCAGAATATTTTGCAAGTTGTTGTTATGCTTGTAAATTAAAGCTTGTTTTTTTTTACTTTGAAAAAAGTAAAACATTTTTAATTTGAGTATTAATATAAAAGTTGTTTGTGGAGTGCAAGCTAGGATTTTAGCTCAGCTGGTCACTTTAAGCTTTAACTTCTGAGCTAATGCTTCAGAATTGCTATTAACTGTACATAAAGGAAAGAGATACCTTATTCTCTTCTGCATCTTTTCAGTTAGTTCCTAGTACTATGAAGCTCCCTGATCGACAACCTGAGTTTTTCTTCTACTACTCATTACTGGGAAATGATGTCACAAATGAACCTTTCACTGATTTAATTAATCCAAACTTTGAGCCAGAGAGAGCTTCAGTTCGAATACGTAGCACGGTAGAAGTTCTTCATGTTTATCTTTGTGCACAGTCAAAATTGCAGGTAAGCTGTTTCATTTCAAATGTGAATGAAAATAAATAATGAAAATTAAAGGAATACAGTATGTCACAGGCTGTATCTGGGAAGCATTTCTGTTTCCAAAGCTAAGATTGTATTATAGTATTTTGGCTCAAATACAAGTTGATTTTCTTGCTGATGTGAGGGAAACCCTAGCAGCAAGTTTCCCAGCTCAGGTGGAGTGCTGTCTTTTTAATTAGTTGCTATTACAACAAGCTGGTTTATGTGTCTTGATAAAAGGTATTGCTGAAATATTATCTTCCCAAAGAGCTAATGTGGTACTCTCAAGAGGTCTGATCTTTGGGGCCTGCACTGCAATCAGATCATCTGCAACCCAGAGTCCTGCTTCGTGCTACCTATGGTAATTCCATGCCAGGTGCTCAGGTCACTCTTGCCTAAGTTCTAAAATCACTGTCCTCAGCACTCTTTGTGAGTAATAAGGGAGGTCTGTCTTTTTTTGCTGCTCTGTAGCCAAATGCAGTTCTAAATACACTACAGACAGATTTAGGCTGTTATGGGATATTGCTTATCTTTAGCTTGCCTTTGAATGGGGAACATGGTTCAGTGTTGGTTTGGCAGTGTTAGGTTGGCAGTTGGACTCAGCAGTCTTAAGGGTCTTTTCCAACCCAAATGAATCTATGTTTCTAAATATCAGGTAGTACTTAGAGTGTTTATGGCAATCTGTGCATGGCTCAAACTAATTACAAAACAAGAGGCTATTTTGTTAAATGACAGTGGTGTAGGGTTTCTGATAATGTAGCTGATAAATAAGACAGTGTTTGTTATACAAAGTAAGTTGTGGATCTGGAACCTTTTAAAGTTATTTTTCTTTAAGTTTGTACAGACTGTTCTAGGGTTTTATCCAGGGTGGTTTAAGAATGTTCTTGTTTAAATCTTGTATTGTTTCAGATTCTTTTTTTTGCCTCAACTTTAAATATTTTTGGAGAAACATATGCACTGGAGTTTGGAATTTAATCTCACTCTACAGTCTTAAAACTAAGTATTTAATGTAACATTATGATATATATGTACATATATGGGGTATTATGCATGTTTGCATCATGTGGAAAGAACGACTTTTTGAACAAAAGTTCTTGTGTGGTCAGATCCACATTTTGATTTACAGTTTTCTTTCTTTGACTTCTCACTCAGCTTCTTAAAATTTAGGATATAGGATCAGAGCACTGTGTTCTGATTCTTGATTTTAACATGTTTTTCCGAAAATGAAGACTGTGGTTGTAAAAGGTGCTAGTTGGCAGACTTGGGTGTGTGTATATATGTATTGTGTGACTTTGTATGTGTATCTATGTGTGGCGGTAGGGATGGACACACGACATGCTTATTGTAATCCAAAGCCATAAGAAGCAAAAAGATTTTTATTATTCTCTCTTACTACTCTTTTACACGTCTTCACAGTTACTGTGGCTTATGATTGGCTGCTTAGCAAACAATGACAGGGCTGTCTAAAAAACAATGACCATTCAAACAGTAATACAATTAGCTATACAAGCAAAAGTATAGTTGGTTACATATTATATGCAAGTTCCTTCTTGTACACACTTAATGTCCCATAAAAAGAACATCTTCTCCTTGTGTCCAGAACATCTTTTTTCATTGATTATCTTCTTTGGCTATCACTGTGGCTTCCACTGTGACTGCAGTTTCTCATGGGTAGATTTTGACTGTTTTTAAGTCAAACTCTGTGAGGCTTTCAGACCGGCTGTCAGCTCATCAGGTCCACGTGTATGTATATATACACACCCAGGTGTGTATACTGGCAGGTGACACCTTTTAGCATGACAGTTTTTGTTAAGTGCAATAAATATTAAGGATGGGAATACAGTGTTCTGATCTGCTAAATCAAAACTGAAGTGACTCTTCAGTCTTGCAAAAAGCAAGTTAGTATGTAAGTTTGAAAGAGTAACTTTGAGGAAAATAGATTACCTTAGTGTGTGTTGGTTTTTTTAAGATCCATCTTTACCTTGTATGTATAAATATTAAGCTGTGTAAGGAGTAAAGAGTTGAGTCAAGTTTTCAAATAATGATGTTTACCAGGAATTAAAACCACAGTTACTTAATTCCAAAAATCCTTGCTACTTAAGTGGTGTCTAAATATATGCACAAAGCCTTCAAGTACCTTTTTCCTTACTTTGCAGTCATGCATTTTATATGCCTATACATTAAGGGCAAGAATCTGTGCTGTGTTTAGAAGCCACAGAGTACTGAATTTATCCTACAGAAGGAATGATATGACAGGTCCTCAGAAGGGCAGTCAGTGATTTGTTGCTGCCCTGTCAGTGAGCAAATCCCACCTGCTCAAAACTGACATTTCACAGCTGTTCTTATTCTCAGCATGCAGAGACTAGGATAGGGATGAGAACTTGTTGTGTTTATGCTGCCTTTAGTGGAGAGTGCACAGATGGCATCACACATACCAGTTACTCTCTGGTACCTTTGTGTGTGTACAGATCCATCTTTGCTGTGGGGACCATTCTCTTGGAAGCACTGAAGTACCCCTGTTTGGACTACTGAAGAAAGGAAATGTGGAGATTGATCAACACCCTGTGGCAATAGAAGGGCCGTTTGTCCTTGTTCCACCAAATAGAGCTAAACAGAAGCTGCCACAACTGCCTTTGGATCTGGCTCCTACTGTTGGGGTATCTGTAATTCTTCAGAGGGAGAGCTTGACTACCCAGGTATGTCTTACCCATTTGTTGTTGATTTAGACACTATTGCACCATTTCACGTTAAAAAATTATTGGTGTTTCTAAGTCATATTTGACTGTTTTTATGTTAAAAAAAACCAGAAAGAATTAATTGCTTTATATGAATAATTCTTTTGTTGGCATTTTTCTGTGTCTGAAAAATAATCTCATACTATGAAAATGCCGTAGACAGAATTTTTCAGTGCAAACCATGATCAATGAGAAAACTATATCATTTCATTCAGCCTTTGATTCCCTTAAATGCTGTGACTGAACCCAAACAGCCACAGGAGAAAGTTCTTTCACCTGTTAGTGGAAAAACAGAGAGCCTGCAGCAGAGATCGCAAACTGTCCCATCTCAAGCTGACCAGTGTTCTTCAAAAGAAGATGTAGCAACAGAAAGTGAAGTGGAAAGTCTTAAGTTTGAAAAAGGCACAAAACCACGGAAAAAGGGTATGTGGTATATAATTTTTTGCCCAGTTGCCAAGTGTGGTTTTGGATCATGTACTACTCCTTTATAGTATATTCATGAAGTGGAAAGAAACTGACTTGCTCAATGATATGAAATGGTCTAATGCTAACGTTTATTAAATAGAAAAGCAGAGCTAATGTGGGATATTTAAGTTTTCTAAAGAATTTAGTATGTGGATAATAGTTTGTGAAGACAAGTGTTCCTATTGAACAGATTCCTGGACAAAAACAATCCACTGGGTTGTTTTGTTTGTTTTTACGTAATTGTTTGGTTTGGATTTGGTAGCCCAAGCCCTTGGAAGATTTGTTTCTAACTTGAGACCTGGATCATGAAAAAGTGGAAGAGGAACAGAGATAAGCAATACTATAATAATAGAATAAATCTCAAAAAAAAGTTATTTTTCTGAACTTTACTGAACATGAATCTTCTTAAGGGATGGTTTATGAATAAAGTGGAATTATTATTTTTTTAATGATACTTGTATTGCTGGTCTTTTGAGACTTGTCCTAAGGACACCTAGTTCTGTAGAGGAAATTCTGTGTCCTCGAATGGGCTCTCAGGATTTGTCTGCTAATTCATCCAAATTTTCTTTTAATCCTAACTGATCTTATCTAAGCAAGGATTAAGTCCTTTATATGGAATGTAGCAAGAAAGTATTGTGAACCCAGCAGCTGGTTTGAATCTCTGGTTGGGAAATCCAGGATTGTGCTTTTTTATTAATAGTAATAATAATTTTATAATTATGTTTTGTTAAGATGTAAAGCAGGCCATTTCACGTTTGTCCTTCAGGGCTGGTGGCTGGCTGCCCTCAGGAGGTTAACAAGCAGTGTCTTGAAGAGCTTCCAGCTTTGAAATCACAGAGCAGAGCAAAGTCACCTCTGTTCGATCTGCAAAATCCCAGTAAGGCAAAATTTATTGGATTTAGTACATTAAATGAAATTCGACTATGGTCAAGTAGCAATTCAAATGAATTTTAACAGTTAGCTGTATGTACATTTTGTTTTGTGATGTCCTTAAAATTCTACTCAGACGCTTCTTTGCTCCAAGCAATCTACTGACATTTTACCTGAATCACTTAAAATTGTTTCATTCCTATGTTATGTTAACCAGCTGATGTTGAAGTATTGCAGCATTTTTCTTTCTTGTAATGTTACTATTAATGCAAACAAAACACTTAGAAAAAGGAGGAAAAAGTAAAGTCAATGCTAGTAATGATGCATTTCTTTAAAAATGACAGAAGTGGAAACGTTTTAAATAATTATGAAGGAATTATCGGAACAAGTAGGACTTACAAAAGGCAGTGGAGTTCTTACTTGACATTTTCACTCCCCCTTTTTGTAGGGGCTTGGTAGCCCAGATAGCCCTTGAAGACCTAAATGAAATGTCTTACACATCTTTTGAAAACACCTTTTGGAGACCTGCCTGTGGGACTTGTAGTTTGATGTTTTACTCTTTGAAGGCAGTATTGGGTCTCATTGTAAGGGAGCCTGGATGCAATTGGACAGGCACTCAGTGATGCTTCTGCTTCCCAAATTATAAAATGGATGTCACAGTAGGTGGGTTCTGTGACAGAAGCAGATGTACTTTGCACATTTTAGTTTGCTTCAATAGCTAAACCTCTGGTTGGGGCTAATAGTTGATGCTGCCTTACATGAGCACTGTAATTGAGCCGTTAACCTGTCTTTGTAATTCCCCTAAAGAAATTAGTTAATTAAAAAGAACCTTAAATTGCTAAAAACATACTTTTTTCTTATGTGTGCCCTCAAGTTGGCTATTAACAATTAATATAAACTGAAGTCTTGGAGCATCTTTCTGAAGAATTTAATACCTTCGATCTTAGTGTAAACTTTTTTCAGTGAGTTAAACCTACATAACTTCAAAGAATAATAAAGAAAGGAAAAATATTACAATTCTTTGAGAAGATTTAAGGTATGCTGGGTTTTTGTTGTTTTTTCTTTGGAAGCAGTAACTTACAGAAGGAGTGGTTATTTTTCACAGTATTCATTTATTTTACAATTGAAATCCTAAATCTCTTAGGGAAGAAACTTATCTATGTGCATTTAAAGTGTGACACTAATCTTTGATATATTTTGTTATTTTGGGCAGAGCAAGTTATAAAAAATGTGCATGAATTGTCTTTTGTGTTTTCAGCTGATAGTGGTCCAGTAGCGATATCTCAGCCCAACCCCGTGGGTGTGTCCAGTTCTTCTGAGCCTGTGTCAGCACAGAAAATTGTCATTCCAGCAGCCTCTCACCATTTTTGCTTTTCAATAGACTTAAGAAGTATACGTGGTCTGGAAGTTGGTTTTCCAATAAATTGCATTTTAAGGTACAATTTATTTTTGTTGTTCTTCGTAAATACAAAGCCTTGATAATCTGAATAATTGCTGGCAGTATGCTTCATGCTTTTTCATGCCTTTTATGTAGCTGATTTTCAGTAGCAAAATACTTTAGAATGTTCATCTGGCTCACTGCTAAACTGAGTGTTAAAGATGGAGTTTAAAACTTTACCTGTGTCACTTGAACGTCTGAGCTCGGACAGCAAGAAACATCAGTCTTTAAAGGAAGAGGAGAATTGCTTTTCGTGTTACTTTCAGGCTGAGTTTCCAAATGATCAATGAAGTGACTTTTTTGTTTGGTTTTGTGGGGTTTTTTTGTAGTTTTTTTTGTCGTTGTTTTCCTTGTTCCACCAAGAACTCTTTGTAGTGTTTTAGTAAGAGACAGATCACTGGTGTTTGTATGAATCCAAAGCAAAACATTCTGGTTTTAATGGACAATGAGTACAGTAAATGCATTATCTTCTGAGAGACTTGTAGATACAGAGATGATTTTGATGGTTTAAAAAAGAAATTCTGCTTATGGTGTATTGGTTATTGATGGTGATTGATTGGTTATTGAATTCAGTGACTAATAACAGCTCTTACAATTATATAAAATTACGTACAATTATGTACATTTTTACAATGTCTTCTTGTTTCTATTAGGGCACTTTTGGTGTTTGTGATGAAGTATTTTAATAGTATTTAACTTTAAATGGTGATTGAGTTTGAAAGCATTGAATATTTCTGGCTAGGGAGGTGCCTCTGCATTTGCTCTGCCTATTTTCTGGAAGAGATTGATTCATACAGTTTTAACTGGTCACTGGGAAGTCCAGTTGTGGTGGTGATTCTTGGGGGTTAAGATTTTGTCTGAACTAGATTGAAAAAGTATTGGTGGGATGTAGGAGTGGAATATTTTAAGATACAGCTAATACAGCATGCATCATTAATGTCTTTCTGTATAGGCTACATTACTAACTAATATGTGGAAAGCAACATGGAATGGATGGAATTTTGTCACATAAAATCTTTCATATAACATTTCAATAATTAATTTGTTTCAGAACAGTGACAACACATAGGTTTTGTTGTTTCATGCCCTTGAATTTTTATAGTCAGTGATGAACAAGTTAGGGAAGTGAAGAGGAGAAACATCCAGATACATAAATGTTAAGAAAAGTTGCAGGATAAAACATTGCATATTCACTGTAGATTGGAAGCATTATTTTATTCCAGTCTAAACAAGCTCTTTCAACAGCTCTCCACAAAAGGTGAAGTATACAATTTTTGAATATAGTAGCATCATTTGATGCAGCTTTTATTTTATTAGGTACTTAGCTGACAGCTCGCATCATCAGTTTGAACAAAATAGAGTTTAAGAAGTTGTGGCCTCCCCTTTGTTACAGTTTATCATACACTGAAGTGTGCCAGTAGAGTAGTTTCAGGCCACATTTTAAGTCATGTTGGTAAAATGATTTGACTTTCCTCTTAGTCAGTTAAACTGTGGAAATGAAAAGCTAAAGAAATTTTCAAATGGTTCTGACACTGTGTGTATGTATACTTAGTTACCAGGTATTGCATGTTAGTGTAGTCTTAACTGTAAGTATAGTTAGAAATTTTCTCAAGTAACAATCTACATGTGAATATAAATTTTTCTTCTGTTTCTCTCCTCACTTTATATAACAATTGCAGAGTTTTAGTAAAATATTCATTCATGTGGTTGTGAACATATAGGTTATTAAAGCTCTTTTTGTTAAAACAACAGCCAATATAAAGAAGCTGGATCAGTCATGAAGTAAATGAAAACATGAATACTTGAGAACTAAATTCTACTGTTGTGTGTGTACTAGTATAACTTTTGCAAACTTTGATACAAGTCATGCTTTAGTAGATGTCTAAACTGGTTTTCCTGTTGCAGAAGGTATAAGAAAAATAATTCTATTTATAGAATTTTTTTTTCTTTATTGTTTTTATTAGGTACTCATATCCATTTTTTGGCAGTGCCGCACCTATTATGACAAGTCCACCTGTAGAAGTCAGGAAGAACATGGAAGTCTTTCTTCCGAAGTCATATTGTGCATTTGACTTTGCAACTATGCCTCATCAGCTTCAAGATACATTCTTCAGGTAGTAACTTTCAATTTTTTTATCTTAATTACACTTTTTCTAGATTTTGTTGTAAATGCAGTCACATTAAGAATATCAGTTCTAGAATTTAGTAAATAATTCAAGTGCTAATGCCAATAAGTACTTAATAGCCTACACTTCCAGTTTCTCTGTTAATTACATTTAAAGTCAGGAATTCTACAGCTCTTGCTTTTATCTCTTGCATACGTAGGTATTGTTGCTTACAGAAACAAGTGCAGTGGATGTAAATTTTAAAGGTAAAGCTTAATAGCATAGTTTTTGATAAAGTACTACTTGAAATATGTAATATTTTCTTTTTAATATGCAGTGACTATGTGAAATCTTTGAAAATACAGCAAGTGCCTGGAAAGCAGCTCACGGTGTTGAGGGCTGTGAAACAGTTCTCCCAGTAGTTCCACCAGCTTTTAATAAATGGTTAAGATGTAAAAAAAGAATCATTGAAATGGTGTTATTTTGAAAGCAGGAATGGAGGGAGATGTATTTTGAGTGACAATGGCTAAAATTAATTTGTAATTATTTATAAAAGAAGATTATCAAGTTGCACTAGTATTATTCTGTCAGTCACTTTCACTATAACATTGTTATTCCCTAATAATTGAAGAAAGGAATGATAATCTGACTGACATGATGGAGAAGATACAAAGTCAGTTGGTCTCATTCCTCTAAGTGGAAGACAGTAAAACCATCTCATTGTTTGACATTTGTAACTGCCACTGATTTGGAAAGTTACTTTTAGAACATGAGGTTCTTCTGAATAAGAGTGCTTCCTCTTTCATTGTGGTGCCTGACACTAAGATCACTTCTTTGTTTCAGATTGCCTCTGCTGGTTGAATTGTGGCACAAGGATAAAACAGCCAAAGACTTACTTCTAGGAGTGGCGAGGCTTCAGCTTTCAAATGTTTTGGCTTCAGAAAAAACCCGCTTCTTGGGTGGGAATGGTGAACAATGCTGGCGTCAGACTTGTAATGAAACAGTCAGTGTCACAGCACCACAAGGGTAAAACTATTTAAAAAATACTTAACTCTGTAGCAAGTTTTGTAGAGTTGTTTGTTTAGTATTTCTCTGAAAAACAGCAGGCTCTTCCTGCTTAGCCTTTTGAACAGGTAAACAGGCTGAGGAGTACTGCAATATCGAGGGGAGGGAACAGGCATCCAAGGGATGAAAAGCTAAATTGCCACAATTCATATTATGCAATGTCCATGCTGCTTCCACAGTCATTGTAACAAGCCTTTATATGACCATGATCCTGGGTAAATTAAACTTCACAGACAGATTAAGAAATAAAAAATTGAAAAAAATGTTACTGAGGCACTTCCTTGAGTAAGTTACTTAATTACAGAAAGTGCTGATATTCCAGAAAATGGTTAACATTATTTGCCTGTAGTATGCTTTTAGATACGACTGACTTCAGTGAAAGTTAGGAGGACAGATATATCCAGAAAATGGAGACGTCTCCTGTTTCAGGATAGTAGCAGGGGTTTCAGCTTGTGTACATCAGAAGCAGCAGTATTAGCCAATCTTCTGTCTGAAGACAAATGTTCATTTACATAGGACAGTGATGGGGTTTTATATATATATATTTTTTAAAAATTTGTAGTTACTTCTGTCTATGTCTTTGTTGAAGATGATTAGTGTTCACAATCTGTCTAGACCCTCATCTTTTCTGTGTGATGATGGAATTTGGTTATGCCCTTAGAAATAAGCATAATTTCTATTAAGACTGAGGTCAGTTTTAAACCTCTAATGCAACAGATAAAAAAAGCATGTTATATTTAACTCACAGGAAATTTCATATTAGTGACCCCCCTCCCCTCATCTTAATAGAAAATTGACCTCTGGCTTTGTTGAAACTTGTGTAAAAGCCAGCATGGCCTGATTCTGTGAAGAGTTACTTTAAGGTCTCACTATACTTTAAGGTTCATACTTTTACTGTTGGTTAAATGAAACCTGGGTTTGCACCAAGCATAACCACTAGATGGCATTCTCAAAATGTAATCGGGTCTGTGTTTTGCTGTGCTGGCCCCTTCTTGTCCTTGCTCTTCTTGGTGTAACCTTCTTTTTACACTGGTATGTTAAACAGGCTTAATTACCCAGATTTCTGAGGTCTACTAATATGAATCTTGTTTTCTTTTTTAGTTAGTGGCTGATGGAAAGTTGTAAGAATTTAATGCAGGAGTTTATTTTAACTTAAGTGAAGTACAAGCTTTTTCCTTGCAAATAACTGTAGAAGGCTGCACCTTTGTAAAAAGCATTTTAGTGTTAGCTATTTATATTTTCTGAAAGTGAATTTTTGTGAAAACTACAGCTATGGTTAATTCCTGCAGCATCTTTTTGCTTGGTACAGTCTGCAGCTTCCGAGTGTCAAATGATTGTGTAATTGCCTTTGCCTTACTGAGTGGTTATCACTAAAATGAGAGGTTTTGTTTTGACCAAGGTCTACACTGCAGTGTACCTTCATGTGAGACTTTCGATAATTTCCGGTTACATGACTTCCGTGTGTTCCTTCTAGTAATATTTTTTGGTGCAAAAGATTGGCTTTGTTTGTTACATTTTGACTATGATTAGAAATGTGGCAGTTGGAGACAAACTGTTCTTCTTAAGCAGAAACCACAACTACTTTGAAATTAATTTATTAAAATATCTGTTATCTAGGCATTGTTTCACTGTACAAGGGCAGATAGATAATTTAACCTCTAAGTGGATTTAAAGTTGCCAGTTCCCTGTGCTGAAGCTTCCAGAAATGTGTTTAGTAATCCAAGAATGGTTTACCACAAATGATATGCTAAATTACTTATATCGTGGATAACTAGAATGTCACTGTTGAAGTCTAAAAGAGCAAAACTAAAGAAATTGAACAAATATCTTAAAGTCTTCAGCATTGCCTGTGTAAACAGTTATATCGTTCAGATATAAGACTGTAAATGCAATTTTGGACTATTCCTTTATTGCAAGGATGTGTTGATTATAGTAATCTGTTAATTAACATAGGGTCCCAGGGACAAGTTACCTGTTTAAGTCAGAAAGCACAGATTCATAAACTAGCCTCTAACTTAAAAATATACATTGGAGAATGTGTTTGGGCTCTCACATAGGTAACTGTTGAGAGATTCTGAGCTTGCACAGAACTTTTAGGACTTCAGCTTTGCTGGTTTCTGTGTTGTCTTACAATTCTCTTTCTGTATCTGCAGACAGTTTTCATTAAAATAATATTCCAATGCTATTTTTAGGTCAGGCAGCAGAATAGCAGAGCTTTCGTATGCCATCACCTTGGAAGACTATGGGCTTGTGAACGTGCAAGAAGTTATGGTGTCAGATTCTTCTCAAGTAAATTTTATATAAATATTTTCTTTTTCCATTGAAAATGTCTTTGAAAAGTTGAGGTTCCAATGAAAAATCCATTCTCGTTATATCAGGATGTAGGTGCTGGTCAGCAACGGCATGTCCCTCACACTCAGCCTTGCTGTGCCCCAGAAGACCATCCAGAACCTCGAGAAACTCTGGAATACAAAGCAGCACTGGAGTTAGAAATGTGGAAGGAAATGCAAGAGGACATTTTTGAAAATCAGGTTTTTATTCTTTCTTTTTATTACCTAAATTACATGATTGTGAGAGAGGGTTTAGCAAAATTGGTACAGAGAATAACATGAATCGTATTTTATTTTGCCACTGTTTCAAGTTAAGAACTAAATTTTACTCATACAGAATATTAAAACTTCAGATGTAAATTACTCCATCCACAAGTTCTGTGCTCTTAAGGAAGAAGCTTAATTCTTAAGTGAGTGAAGAAGGTGCTAGGTTTGAACTGCAGAATACCATCTTTATGATTTCCCATTACTCTTTATGAACAAGTACAGTAGATTCAAGATTCAAATTATTGATGTTAAATATTAATTATATATTCCTTTAGCTGCATCTCAAAAACGATTGCTCTCTGCTCTTGAAGTTATTCTAGGTATTTTTAGTCACATGATTCTTTTTAAAAGATAGTGAAAATGTAATAGCTATTTATTTGGATATTTTGCTCTAATGTGTTTACTTTGCATTTTGTACTTCAGTGTAAGAAATCTTTCGCTATCAGAATCATATCTTGAGTTATACAAGTCAGCATACAAAACTCATTTGCTTCAAGACTTAGATCTGCTAGTAGTCTTAAGGTGCACTTCCAACAATTTTGATCTGGTTTGAGGGGGTTGTTTCTTTTTTTTTTTTTTTTCCCCCTCTAAAAGCTTAAAAAGAAGGAAATGGTCCATATGCAAGCACTTGCAGAGGAATGGAAGAAAAGAGATAGAGAGAGAGAGGCATTAGTAAAGAAAAAGGTAAGGAAATTCCTCCTTATACTTGCAGAAAGTCTTACTCTAAATTGTTGTAAATTTGACAAGGTATTTGGTAACATGTAACTGTGATTAGCCTTTGTACCTACTGACATGCTCGCATCTAGTCTACAACAGTGCAAAAAAACTAAAAGTAGCCTTTAATCATGGAAAATTTGTTAGAAATTTCCTTCGGTTTGCTTCTGTGTATGAGAGCTTTTGAACTTTAATTGCATTTGATGTACCTGCTTGAAAAGCCTTTCTATGGCCTGGCTGTGCGTGGCAACCCATTAGCCTTTACTGAGTTAGGATTCTCTCTTGCAAGTTTTTAATTCAGAGCTGGAGATTTGTTCCATATGGAAGTTTCTAAATAAAAACTATCAATATTTTATACTTTTTTTTTCCTTCTTTGTTTAGGTAGCAGAATATAATGTTTTGGAAGAACAACTTCAGAAAACCCTGAGAGATCTGGATAAGCGAGAGCGACAGCTTTTTAGTGCTGAATCAGAGGTAAAAACTGATCATAATAACTGGTCATATTGCATTAGCTACTTCTGTAAGGTTTGGGTTCTCACATAGTGACAATTGTGTGCTGTGTATAAGATATTAAATAGCCACATTCATACTGATATATAGAGAGCACTAGTAACTAAGCCAAGTTTTGTTATAACTACACTTTTTTACTGAAATAGAATTTCAGTGAATTTTAAAATGGGTTGCTAGAATTACAGAACTGTAAACCTTCTATTCTTGACAGAATCAGTGTCAGTGGAGACATTTATGTAACATTAGCATATCTCAATTTTAAGTTTAGTTACTGTCAGGTGAGTATTGTACACATACACAGGAGTGCCTCACTTCAAAAAGTAATTGCTAGATTAACTGTTGAAATAGGAGGAGGTGACAAGGAGATCTGGGAGAAACTCCAATTGTCCAGGTTTTGTTATTCAACATTTTCAGAGTTCCTACTTCTATTTACTTTTTTTAATAGTGACAAGGTCAAAGAGCATGCAGAAGAAGCCAGTAACTACCACTGTACTGAACACCCTCAACCTGAGGAAGTGGGGTATGACTTCAGAGGTGCTAGTCATATGAAAAGAGAAAGTAAACTGCCTATTCTTTTACTTCAGGACATACTCAGAATTATATAGGTGGAATACTGTGGTGTTTTAGCAGTTCACCAAACTTTCTCTGTCCTCCTTGTAACTCAGATTAGTTTTTCTATCATACTAATCCTTTCTGTGCTTGTAACAAAATTGAGAACTCCCAATATAGGGACTAGCTGGCTGAGCCTGTGTCCTGTTAGGTACCCAGGCTATCTGTACCTCAAGATGCAGTTTGTGCTGTAAATAATGTTTTGACTTTAGCATCTGCAAAAAAATGTGGTGCTCAGGTTTGGCCAACTGCATTTCACTTCTTATTTTGAATTTCATATATTTCTCTAAAAACTTTCTCAAAGTTTAGTGAGATTCTGACCTGAGAGTTAGAGATGATAAAAATCAGTGGATTCCAAAAAGATCTGGTCAAAATGATGTAGTGTTCAGTTAGCAATTACGCAGTTTGAGAAATGGGCCATTGGAGAAGTTTCTATTCAGCTAGCGGTTATCTGTGACAGTAGCGTCTTTCTAGAAAGTTCAAATGTATCAAGGATTGTTCTTTTGTTTAGCTTGATGAGAAATTATCTCAATATGCTCAGTATGAACGGTGTGTACTGACCTTGTTGCCTTGCTGTTCACAGTTTTTCAATGTTTTTAATTCTGTAGCTAGAGTTCTCACACACTTTCTGTAAACATAAGCCATGTTATGTCTAACCAGCCGAATGTTTTCATTCCTTCTCCTAAGGCGGAGAAGTTTGATTGATTTCTCCTCTGACCTATGTGGTTGAGGGGTGGTAATGTCATTCTCCAATCAGTGAAGTTTTCTAAAAATGTATAAAAATAAAGAAACGGCCTCCGGCTTGGGGGGCTTGGCTCAGTTTCTCTCTTTCAGAGCTGGTGTCTGTATGTTCCTTCGTGTCCGCGTGCGACAGACCTAAAAGACATTTGTCTGTAGCTGCGACTTTCACAGTCTGTGCAGTGAATTGGTGTATTTAGCCTTTCACTTTGTAGCAGGAAGGTGGATGTGAAACTTGCCTTGAGCAATCCTGTAGAAGCATGTAGAATGTACAGATGAGCTCCAGAGAGCTCTGTTTTAACAATAGTCAAGCAAGAGTATATTTGTAGCCCAAATGTAATAATTGGCAGATTGTTGGTTAAACTGATATTCAATAAGAATGTATGTAGCAAACATATGGACAACAGGAATTTTATTGTTTAATTTCTGAAATTAATAATTTTTCTGTCATGAATAGCAGAAGCAGTTGTAAGAGACTTTCAAAGTAAAGCTCTCACTCGTATGGATTAACATAAATGTGTCTCTTTTTAAGCTCCAAAGAGTAAAGAAGGAGTTGCAAGCAGAGCATGAACGAAATCTGCAGGTGCTTCAGGATTCTGTGCGTCGAGCCAGGGAGGAATGTGCACATCAGCTTGAGCTAGAAAGGTCAAAAATCAAACAGCTGGAAGAAGACAAGGTTCGCTTACATCAGCAGGTAAGTACACTTATATTTTCTAATAAAAGTGAGTGTTTTTCTAAGTATACTAGGTTAAGCATCCTTTTGGAGGCAAATTTGTAATAAACATTTTATTTAAATTGTTTGGTGAGCTCTGTGCTGAGATCCATCCATGTCAGTCTTGCTCAGCTGTAGGGCCAGTGTGCAATGCAGTGCTTGTAATCATATTTTCAACACTGAAAATCAAGTTTCAGTTGAAAGCATGCATTACCTCAAGAACTTGAACAGCAGTATACATTTCAGTAACTTAAAAAATTGTTAGTGATTAGCATGTGCGTAGCTTGACTGTGCAGTTAGTTTCATTCTTCTGTTGCAAAAGAGTATTTCTATTATTCTTATTCAGGCAGAGGGGGAAACTCTCTTGTTACAGCAGTCTTCTATTCTGTGAGTAATACTTACAAAATAGAAAAGTTAGACTGCATTCTGTTGTCCCATAATCTAACTTTGGCACTGGCAGCGAGGCTAGTCTAGATATCTTTCCTGGCTGTTAAAGTAAACTGTAAAAGTTAGTACTTCTCTTTTTTCTTTTTTTATCTGTTACAGCATTAGATGCCCAATTTGTTACTAAGTAGATTAAATCTTACTAATGTCTAAGTGTTCTGAAAAGTACTTAATTTATGTAGATCAATTACTTACTTTGGTGTTTTTCATGTCTGATATGTGATAGTGATAATCCCGTATTGAAGAACTGTGTCAGCCAAGGCTATATTTTTGTACTTAGGAAGAGTTGTGCTAGATTTTTGTGGGTTTTTTAGTTCTGCATTAAACACTGATGTTAATGTACTTTTCTTGTTAGCATATGTTAACCACAGTACAGTAAACATTAAAAATGTAGTTAATACATTTAACCTTGAAGATACTAATAACCTAAGATACTAATCTTGACTATTCTACTTGAACAGTCACTGAATTGAGATGAGCAATTTCAAGCTGCAGAATGCAATCCTCTTCAAAGTGATAAGTGGATCACTTTTGCAATTTATGTATTCTTGGCGGCTACCAGTCCAGATGAGGCAGCCAGTAGTTCTTCACGTTCAAGTGGCCAAATGCCACCAGCTAGTATTCTTTCATATTCGTTCTTTCAGCTCCCACTGACCATTTTTAGCTTCAACCGACCTTTTCCAAATAAAACATCACAATCACTTTATTTTTGCTGTTCAGAACAGAGATACAGTTAATCAGACCAATCATCATTTAGCTCAGCATTATATTGCAGCAGTGGCTGGATTTAGACGACAAGAAAATAAGAAATGGGACTATGAAAAAAATGCAATTTTGGTATATCCAGCAATACCATCAAGGGTTATATGTACTCTTCGCCAGAGTCAGTTTCATATTTACTAGCAGTCAGTGAAAGTTTTCTTCATGATCTGATATGATTCCTTTTAAAAAGTATTTAGTATTGCAACATCCTATGGCAGTGAGTTCTAAAATTTAATTGTCTTATGTTCTTAAAAACTTCTGTATGTTCATTTTAAGCACCTTGCTTAATAACTATGAAGAATCCTTTAGTGCAACATACTGTTCCTGCTTTCATAGGTGGCTGTCATACTGTCTCTTTCCCAAACACAAGCCCCACAATGTGTTTTCTTGTTTTGTATGAAGGCCATTCTTTCCAGAAGATCCTGGCTGTCTTCCTCTGTGCCATTCCTGTTATGCTTCAGTATGTGGTGGTTGTTGCCACATATTCTGCATAAGACAGGCTTTTTTCCTTTTGCTTTGTTGGGGGTGGGGTTTTGTTTGCTTATTTTGGAGTTTCACTCTAGGACCCTGCTCTTTGTAATGTGCACAAGCAGAAAGTTTGTTTCTACCAGATGGGGCACTTTTTTAAAGACCTTTTTGGATGTGGAGTTTTTTGTTTGTATGGCATTTTTTGTGTTGTTGTTTTTTGTTTTTTAACATAGAATGTTCTGGAATAAGTGATCTTATTCCATATCTTTTAAATGGGTTTGTCAATACACAATTTCCACACTTAGATATTTAGAGAATTCTACAATTCAGCTTGTTTGGAGGTAAGCCCCACTATGTATAAGAGAAGATCCTTGAAGCATCCACCTTGAAGAACATCACCCTTACTTTCTGAATAAGGAAGTTGTGCTTTGTTTGTGGGACTTTTATAGTTTCCACATAGTCCATAGTTCTGAGGTCTCATGAGAAACTCAATTTTTGAAAGTGTTTCTAGAATCAAACAAGAAATTAAACATTGTTATGGAAGTTCCAGGGAGAGCTGGTATTTCTAATAGCAAAAGAAATTAGTTACTGTCTTTGGCATCATGTCTATATGTCTGCTTTAAAAATAAATAGGTAAAAATGAAAAGGTGTTAAACAGCAGTATCTTTTGTTCAAGCTGGCTATTGTAGTTCTGTGTGAAAAACAACAGCAGTGAACCATGTTTTTGTGTAGCTCCCTAGGAAACATCTTTGCTTTCTTACATCCATTCTGTAACAATTATAAATGCAAAAAGCAGAATTTTGGGAGAAAAATAGAGGTGGCCAAATTAGAATATCCAAAGAATTAAAGTATTGATGTACTAGTACAAGTTGGCTCTGCAACAGAAATGAGTTCTCTAAAGCATTTTCACCCAGTATTCTAAACTGCTGGATACATTTCATGGAAATACTTTCATTATCTAGTTGGATGTAAATATAAGATCATGTGGGATCATATTCTGTTATGGAATACATCAGTTCCATCAGGTGTATTAAGGTATTTATATTTGAATAATATTTAACAGAAGATGAAAACCTTACAACTAGTTCTTAATATTTTTAATATATTATAAAAAATGCTGTTAAACACTTTACTTCCTTACTTTCTCTGTAGCAAGTAATTGTGTACTGTCATCACTTTTCAAATTACCCATTGTGTGTAAAGAGCAAAGCACTCTCTTTATAAAAATCTTCTTGAAACTGTGGAAGTACGCTGTGGGGGCAGAGGTACACAGCATTAAGTCATTAGTCACTGAAGCCTTTCTGCTTCAGCCTTTCTTCTAAATCATTTGGCTGTACAAAGTATTAGTCGTTTCCTTTTGCAGACATTCCTAAAAAAGTTATGCTGTGAAACTGAGTAAGTAATAAAACTTCATATAGTAGATGACATTGGCTTTCCTTAAAAGATATGTAAATCTTAGTAGTTACGCTTTCTGTATTTCTTCTGCAAGTTGTTTTAGAAATGTGGACAAAAGTGCGCATAAATCTTCATCTTATGTATATGAGGACAGTCTTGTTTTTTTTTCCCAGTACTGAGCAAAGATCCTCCTTAAAACTCTTCCTGCTAAAACATTGCTGTGTGCCATCATCAAGAAATCATTAATTATGAATGTGTAACATTCAGTGTCTGTTTTATATCAGATAATTGAGAGTATGATGTTTGTTCCAGGGACTAAGAAGTACCTTAAATTCTGTAATCTAATTGCTTGTCTGTGAATGGAGTTTTCTACTAACTTACATCTTGGTTTCTTTAATGTAGCTTTATGAAACAGAAAATAAGCATAAGACTTTGGAGAAGGAGTTCCAGCAATACAAAGAACAGCAAAGTAGCAAACCAGAAATCCAGCTACAATCGGAAATAAATCTTCTCACTTTAGAAAAGGTATATTGGATTTTTCTAGTACTTCAGCACTGTCACAATGGTCCATTCACCGATAAAAGGGATGTAGAATAATACTATGTGATGAAGTGGTTAATTTGTTCATTTTGGTTTACTTTTTCCAATTATTTCTTTCGAGCTTAAATATTCAGACACAAATAAGGTCAACAGTGGCCTTATTTCTATAGAGGAAGCAGTAATGTTGGAGGCTAAAACAGGAAAAACCTTAACCTGTACATTTAAATCATGGTTTATGATGGAGTCTCTGAACATTCTGTTTAGAAAACTAAGAAAGATGATGATTTTCTTGAGGATTAATTTAAACTGGTATTCAATTATGTGCAATTCAATTTTTGTAATTAAATATTTCTGCAAAGAGATTGTGTTACTTATCAGTAGAATAGAATCACTGTCGTAAGTTGATTTTTCTTAAAAGCCATACATTCGCTCAGTAGAGAATATTTTGTTTAATTAAAGCCACAGATATGGGCATTTAATACTTAGAATTATTTTGAGGTTTGAGCAAAATTGTTGGCAAAATAAGCTGAAAAAAAATTAGGCCAAGCTTCTTGGTACAAAATATATTCAGTTAATGGCCAGTTTGTATGTTGCTGTATGCTTCAGTAACTTCTAATAATGCAAGCAATTGATGCAAAATATTTTTGTGTCTCTACAGATTTAAGTTCTTACATATTAAATAATTTTACATTTCCTGGTTTTGTTGGATAAATTAAAATCAGTGCTTTAAGATCTTCACAAGTTTAATGAAAATAATTTTTCTCAGATTAAAAAAATACTTCCTCAGACGTTAATTAAAAATACTTAGTTTTTTATTGTGTTTTGTGTGCTTCATAAGTATTTTCATTTGTCTTTTAATACAAAATTCTTTTTGCACAGATAAAATGAATTTTTTTAGCAGTAAAAAATTTTAGATTGATTTAGTTAGTAAGGTTGAAGGTTCATTAGATACATAGATTTTAAAGAATGGTTTGAGCAGATGGGTATTTCAGAGAAAAGAATGTAGGACATAATTTCCATCAGCATACTAAAAAATCTGTGTTCCTTTTTAACAGAGATTTATCCATCAGCATTTTTTTAAATTAGTGTTTATAATGTTACTTTGAATAAAGAAGAGATGAGGGAATGGCTAATTTGAGAATCTTAAATTTAAAGGTTACATCAGGAGATTTAGTGCTAAAAACTAATCTTTTTCTTTTTGTATAGACAGCCATCCAATAAAAATAAGGTTATATTTTAAACAAGAAAATGTTCTTGTGCCATAATATTTATGTTATATTGTATAACAGCTTTAGATGATGTTGTATATTACGCTACATAAACACTTTTCTTAAACCAGACCCTTTGTATATATACATCTTTCAGTGATTGTTACTGCTGTTATTGCTTCAGCTGATATGATTTTAATTGCTTTTAGGTTGAACTTGAAAGAAAGTTAGAGTCAGCTACCAAGTCAAAGCTCCACTACAAGCAGCAATGGACAAGGGCTTTGAAAGAACTTGCAAGGTTAAAACAGGTATGCAGGTTTTCTTTGGTCTTATGAGACAACCAAGTTAATGTCATGTTGGAAGCTACTAGGATTACTGTTAACTACTGTTTTCATGTTATTTGTTTTTTCAAAGTAAAGCTCTGATCTATGCTTTTAACAAAAACAGAACAGCAAAACTGTCTTGTATTTGACTTTGAACTCAGTAAAAGCCAAGGCTCAGCCCTACGAGGAAGGCTGAAATAGTTAAAAGTAGATGTGATTCAAAAAATAAAGTTTAATTTAATTCCAAATAATGCTGAATCAGCACTTCTAGAGAAATACTTTGCCACTATCCCAGCCATCTTGGTCAGTTACAGTCCTAATAACTGTTCTATGTTTTAATTGTATAGTGAATGAAGGGTAACATGAGAAACAAATTGTCACTTTTAGAAATAAGGGTTTAAGTTTTGATGAATGCTGTAAAATAAAGAAAATTTAAACCAGAAGTGAAAGTTTCCTCTGATTTTTGGAAATTCTAACCTCATAGTAATGTGACATGCTATTTTACTGCTAAGTTTTAACAGAGCTCTAGTGTGTCTGTGTGCATCTGTATAGATACAGTCATATACTTTTGACTTAAAATTACTCTGTTTAAACTTGCAGTAGTAGCGGCTTCATCCTTGCTGAATCCATAATACATGTTGTATTTTGTCATCATCTGTCTTTCATGAATTCCAGTGAACATTACCTAAACAATGTGCTTAATAATGGCTAGCATTTCCATTGGCCCTGACAAACAATTTAATAAATCATTTATCCCAACTGATTTATGAACAAACCTTGACATGAACACAAAGCTTCAGAATTCAAGTTTAGTAAAAGGTTTTTATTACCTCTACTTCCAGCTTGCGGAACAGCGTTCGGATTTCTTACAGGTTATAGTACCCACTTCATTTCTACTGATAGAATATTAAGGTTTTGGGGAGTGAGAAGTTAAGCCCATGCTCTTCTAATTTATAATGCTTTTGAAATCTATTTCTGCTTGAAGAGGGTCCATAGTCAGTATTAGTAAGTTAAAAACTAACCTTCACTTACAGTCTTCAAATTGTACCTCTTTTGCTGAGTGATAAAAGGTGTCATCACCAATTTGTGAAACGCCTAAGCTTGAGAAAGTGATAGGAGGAAAAATATAAATCTTATCTCTCTGATTAAGATTTCTTCAGCAGTCATGAAATATCCAGCCTATTTTTTCTTGCCATGATTTAAAATTCCTGTAGAATAAAAGTAAAGATTGTCACTTGCCATGCTAATGTATATCACTATCAGGTTCTTGTTACAAATTTCATCACCATAGACGCGATGATCTGGATTTATTAATATATGCAGATGGTTTCAACTGAACCTCCTGCTGAAAGTCTGAACCATGAAATAAGTTGGCATGTGCAGTGAACTATACTACCTAAGACTTCTACAGCAGAACAAACCCTTTCAAAGCAGTTTCTTGTGGGTTGTATCCTCCTGTGCTTCATGTATACTTGGTCTGTTGATAAAGGTTTTAAGTGACTTTAAAGAGCCAAATAAAAGTTAAAGCAAATCTGATCAAAAACCATTTACTCTGTTTTAAATATAAATTTGGAAACTGTAGCTTAAGGAATTCTAGATTTGCTTTAGTTCAGATGATTTGTGCAATTGTGCATAGTCTGACCAATTTCTTGTTTGAATTGGATTAGTACCATGTTAATTTTGCGTTGCCTCTGGTGAATAGCCACAGGGCTGTAATCTGTGCCAGTAATTTGTCACACCAAAGCTCTCTAGAGAACTATACAAAACATTTGTGTAGTGAGGATTAGACGCTGAAAGCCGTATCTTAGATTGTTAATAAATGTTAATGACAAAACCCAGCTGGTAAGTCTTGGAAATGAGATCTAATGCTTTGTGCCCATTGCCAAAAAAATGTTTAAACAGAGATTTCCATTACTTAAAGGTGACCTGGTGCAGTCAATTTGTGAATTAAAGAAGCATAATCTACAGGCTAAGCATTTAGTAAAATACTCTTCTGATTTGCAACCATAAAAGTCAATGTTTCCTTAATTAAAAAGTTTTCTTTTATTTTGGAACTAGTTCTTAGCACACATCTGGGATAGTTTTATATTTTGCAGAGTATCAGGGGCACAGCACATAACTTAAAGTATGGAACTGTTAATAGAATATGATCTAAGCCTCTCTATGGGTAGGATTTTGAATACTGAACATAGTGCCAGTGTTACTGATGTACATGAAGGCACACATAAATTGTATTTACCTCTACTTATAAAATACAGAAGTTAGTTAAATTTAAACAGTTTGTAAAGCTGAGTGACAGTAGACTTCACCTGGCTTACTTTTCTTTTCTCTGTTGCTCAGTGAAAGTCTGTATTAATACTTCGTTTGTTACACCCCTGTTCGGCTTTTAGGGAGACAAAAATGTCAACAGATTAGCTACATATCTGTGCACCCAGGTAAATGTTATTTCTGGAGATTTCGAAAGCTCTTTCAATGTTTGCTGACTGGGTGATCTCAATACTACACAAATGAAACTTACTTATTTTTTTTATTTATGAGAGCATTATTTCTTGGATGAATCCAGCTGTTTACACGAAACTGCATACACCCTTACACAGAACTTAGGTATCAAATTCAGACCTGTCTGGGTGTAAGAAACATTATATCAAAATAAAAATTAAAACTGGCAGAAATGTCATTTTCAGCATTTGATAGTCTCAGTTATATTTAATCTAAATAGCCAAAAATTGCAAAATATACATGCATTCAGTGTTCTAGGAGAAGTATTTTTATAAGTCTTCTAATGTGTTTGTGTCCTACAGACCTGTTAGAACCAACACTGATGCATTTGTTTAAAAGAGCATAGACTATATTGGCTGGCTGACAGTTTATTCTGTCTTGTCCAGTGTCTTGCTTATCCACTCAGTAATTAATTTGATTAATTTATAAGTAATTTAGCCAAAGATAGGATGTAAATCTTCATTTAAAAAAAGGCACACACACAAAAAACCCCACATTTAAAAGTCTAAATCTTGGTTAAAAACTGTGTCTTGAAACCATCCAGGCCCTCCTACTGACTTGTCAGCTCTGGGTTATTTTCAGAAAACTTTACTTGAGCTCCTTAGCTTCAATCGTAAGTTTTTCCCACAGACTTACATGGTATGTATGAGTGGGAGAGTGAATAGTGGCTGCTATTTAGCCATTGTTTAGTCTAGTGTATGTATGTTTACATCTCCCTTTTGGATTTATAGGCAGCTATGGCAAAATAAAGATTGTGCTTCCTTGATTGAAGAGCCTCTTAACTAAAGCACCTGGTGGCATACAGGGATTCTTTTATGGTCTGATTATAATTGAAATGTTGATGATTTTTTATTATCGGTTAATTTTTATTTAATGCTGATACTTCTGCAGTATCATAGGTTTCAAAACATGATTGAGATTTCCACTATACAAGCTTCTAAAGCAGTATTCATGTTTCAAGCACTACATTAGAGATGAAAACTGGTGAAGAAAAGTAAACATTGAAGTAAAATGTATGATAACTACAATGCACACTTGTTTGGTATGGATTTGTTTTGTTTGTGGAAGAGAATGGCAAAATATGAAATTGATAAGTGAAAGGAATATTGTTGATGAGTTTTAAGGAGGTGGGTGGGGGCGCTGAAGGAAAATGAGCAAAAAGGATAGCATGATTAGCAGTGCTGAGGAAGTAGTGCAGGACCAGCTAATATATATTGCACAGATAATTTTTGCATATGATATATCTGTGGCTGCCTTACTATGGGATAGTGGCTGATGATCATTAGGTGATGATGCAAGTGTAATATATTTACAAGTGTTCTGAGTTTCTGGTCGGTTTTATCTTCTATTTGCAAAGTTGCCTTTAGTCCAACAGCTGATGATTCTGGAGTGTTTCATAAGCTGAAATTTAAAAATGCAAAACTCTTAAGTGTATAGAAACAAAAATTCTAGTACTTCTTATTGGGGTTTAAAACAGCCTGACTATCTAGAATAAGCAGTTGATAATAAATCTGAAATGTTCCTTATTTTAGGATATATTGTAGGAGTAAAGTTTGGGAAGTTAGCCAGAAAGTCTTGACTTACAATTTTCAGCATGCAGCATGTATCTTTAAACTTGTGTGCACTGAGATACTCTTAAAGAATACCAATTATTCAATTATAATTTAGTTTTTCAGTATACACAGAAAAAAATGAAGGTGTTACAAGGGGATTTAAAAATGTTGGACTTAATTTTTGTGTAAAGTAAATGTGTGGAAGTGTTTTGTTAATATTGGTATTTTACCTTGAAACATCTCACAATAAATTCTGCTACATTTCAAGTCCTCCTATACAGTAGAGTTCTGCTGCTTCTCTATTTAAGAAAAGAAAAGTGCTTGTTGCTCGTTGGATTGTTACATTGTCATGGAGAAAGTGGATTTAATACCTGAATGTCTGATAAAGTGACACCAGTTTCATCACTGAGATGAATAAGAAATCCTTCCTTCTTGCTCACCATTACAAAATACAGTCTTTTTATGGTCCCTCAATATATCATAACAAAATTGTATATAAATTAATTCAAAATCAGCATGCCTCCCTTCTTATCAAACTGTTGTAAATTCTTTGCCATCTTCTGGTATTGACGGATTATTAGGAAATGGGTTTCTCTTGCTCTGCTATGAATGGTATACATAGAACAAGTTTTCTGTTATGCACCCTACAAATTGTTATGACAGACTTTTTAAAGGAGTCAAAGACTAATGTTGGGAAAGACATTTGAAAATCACAGAGTATGAAGTGTATAATGTAAATTACACACAGGATCCATCATGAAAGAATCCCTTCTCACTTGTTTTAGTGTCTTATTTTCCAAGCTGGACTGTCATGAACTAAATGGTAGGGATATCTTGCTTCAGCAAATGTTGATTTTTATTTTTTAATTTAGTGTGATTGTGCTGAAGTGTCACTATTCAAGGTCGTAACATGGCACACCTCTAAAATTCTTGACTTTCAGTGACTTCAGTTAATCTGGACTTTTCCCTCAACACCCCAAATACGGAAGTGCCAAATATTTTCCGTGTTTATATCACAATTTTGTTAGCAATCAAATTAAATATCAAATCATATTGATCTTAAAGGAATTCCTACCCGGCATTAGCTTGGAGACAAAATGTACTGATAAAGGTATTTCCTCTACTGAGAAAACAAGAATTTAGCACACACCATATTTGATCTTCCTTCCCTACAAATCTGGGACTGTTATCCCTAGCAAAGAGCATGGTCACTAGTGACACTGGTTTTTTTGTGTTTGTTGGGTTTTTTGATAGAAGTTTTCCCCAGAGAAAAATATCAAAAGGAACAGGAGCTGAACAAAGGTTTCTGCAGAAAAAGCCTTGCTTTTCCTTCATCTCTCCTTGGCTTCTTCGTCATTCTCTGTCTTTTTCTTGGTTTAATTAAACATTATTAAAGGTATTTCTTTAAAAAAATTGTGGTTCTGAAATGAACTCCTTCATTGGGGGCATAAATGACCAAGCTATTAAATAAGATCTGATCAGTATGAAAGCATTAGGAGTAGCGTGTCATCTTGATCTGTTTGAGCTTCAGATATTGTTATGTTAAGCTTAAGTATATGTACTTCTTCTAACATATACCTCTCCTTTGAGCTTGTCTAAAATGCCTTTTTTGCTCTCATATTGCCATTTGTGAGCATGTTGCTGGACAGCAGAAATGTATGGATCATTGAACTTCCCTGCCTCAAACAGTGACACATCAGCTTGTCTTGAAACCTGTGGTCCCACACGCTGCTTCTGGCCAGCATGCAGTTATGCCTTTCTTCTGCAGTGCAGTTGGAAGAACACTTTCAAAATTTTTCTTCATAGATCTGAGTAATATACTCCACAAACTGAAGGGCTGAATTAAAGGGTTCTAGTCAGTGTAGTCACAGCTATGTGATGATTTGTGTTTATGTGAAAGTATTGCTGTCCTAGTAACAAGTGCTACTCTGTTTTGCATTAGTTTTGCAGAATTTAGGTTTTGGTCAATTTTTTGCACAATGTACCTTCAAAAATAATTCTCTCATAGAATTATTGAGATACACAAATTCGGCAGACTTAGATTAATACCCCAGCTTCCCATGACAGTACCCCTAGTTTAAAAGGGGACAGTGAGAGCATGAATAAACTGAGCTGCTGAAAAAGAAGTTTTCCAAAGTTAATCCTTGTGATCTGCAAAAAAATTTATTGGACTGAAACTAATCATATTACAAATCAGCATAGGTGGAAAGGCTGATAAGAGATAATAGCAATTAAAAGTCCTCTCTTGTGTAAAAGAATTACATTTTTGACATCACGTAAGAGGAAAATGTCAGTCTCATCCTCCACTGTAATGAGATGGTTTTTGTACTGATGAGTCACTTTGCTTGTAAATGGCATTCTTATACAATTTATTGTGAGGCCTTCAAAACTCTTACCACTGTTAGATAATGTCAACAGGAAAGCCAGGATGTACTAGACAAATTAATTTCAAAACTAGAACTTGGATATGCTGGGTGTATTGTATCTACTTCAGCGATATCTGTGCTAAGTTTCTTTATACTTGCTGTCTAATCTGGAGAAGTAGCTAATCACCAGGCTGAATTACTGGATCCTTTACCTGTAAAGACAGATAACTAGGAATTTCTAGATTTTTTGTACGTGTACAGGGCAACAGCTTCTCCCCTGAGACTAAATAGGACTTCACAAAGGAGATTTAACGTACTCAAAATTTTAAGCCTCGTGTTTGAATTAAGGTGTTAGTTGCAACTTTTTTTTTTTTTCCTGAAACAGCAGTGTTTTAATTTGCTTAACTTTGTAAAGGATTTAGCTTTAGGAAAATCCTAAATAGGAAAATCCAATAGGAAATTGAATGGGGACACCAAGAATAGTGATTAATAGTCTCAAAGAGAAGTAAATATTAGCCTGTCCTTATACTTCTAGGTTCTATGTAATTGAAGTAATCAGATTGACTGTCAGTCTATTTACTCGTTCTGTTAATTCAAGTTGTGCTGGTTTTGTAGCACCTGCTTGAGACAAGATCATTCTTAGTGTTTTTTCTTACTACCTGCTGACAATAATAATATTAAGATAAACAATAATAATAATAATATTAAGATAAACAATAATAAAATAAACAACAACAATAATAAATTAAACAACTCAACATTATTCCAAGTATCAAAATAGTTACAATAATTCCATTCTTCCTCGTTGCTCATTTGTTCCATTCTTCCTTGTAGCCTGTTTTATACTTGAAATTTGGCTTTACTGGACACTGTTGCCTATCTACATATTTGGGAACCAAAGAATACCATTGTGATATTTGCTGGGACTTTAGGGAAAAAAACCCAACTAAAACCAGTCTCTGCCTCTTCTTTCAAATACTTCAACAGTACTGCTTTTTATGTAGCATTTTTTTTTTTCCCACATGAATGTCTGTCTTCATTCAAAACTTTCTGTGACCAAAAAGCTCCTCATATGCTCAAGTATATTACTTAAGTGATTAATTTCCACTCTTTCAATAACTTGAATCATCTCTCTAGTTGGAATATACCTTGTTTTGACTTTCAGCTGTGCTTTTCATTGGGTAGGAAAGACCCAGCTAGTGAACTGATGTGAAATATCAGTCTGGGCCAGCAGTAGATGCACAAGATCTAGACACCCAGCTTGGGTATCTTTGAATATGCTCCAGCAGCCCTCAGTCAGTCAGTTAAGTACATCATGAGCCAGCAGTTGCATTCAGGCTATTGTGTTTAACAGACGTAAGTGAATGTATTCTTTATATATCTGTTTCCTTTTCAAACTAACTCATTTTTCTCTCCCTATTATCCCACTCTTTACACATCCACTTTTTTGTCACTGAATTACATTGGATCAGCAGCAAACTGTTCACTAGTGATTTCCCCATTTATTAATATACTGAAGAGTAGATTGTTGTGGAATCCAGTGTTACTTTCTTGCTCTTGTGGAAATGATAAATTGATATCCTTTCTTTGGTGTTCTAAACCCTGGGTAAGCGGAGAGTACTTTGTCACTGCTTAGTTGTGTGTTTAGTTTTAGGAGGTTTCTTTGGTGTGGTGTTTGGTTGGGGTTTTTAAGACTAGTTGGAACAGTGACTTTTCTATAAAAGCTGGATTCATTCTTCCTCATGTACCCATACACCCTGTTAGGTTTGGGTTTAGTTAGGATTTCAACCAGCTTGGCCACTCCTGAAGTCCTGCTGGTGCTTTCTGAGTGTTTCTAAGGCCTCTGTTTAAAGAAAGACTAAAATAAAAAATGGAGAAATAGTTATTCTGGTGGTGTCAACACCAAATTTGGTGATGGATTAAGACCTCTAGTCAGTCTCACAACTTTTTGTTTGAATTTCCTTATAACTCTTGAAAATTCTAAATATCAGTTGTCTGTAGTAACTTGTTTTAATATTTACTGTATTTGTAGATTATTCTCAGACTGAAGCAGAATAGGTTTTGTTACAGTATTCTTCAAATCTTTCCCACATGAAAAGGAGTTTCTCTCACATGGGAATGTCCTTCTGCAATGAATTCTTGATGGGGAAGGAAGGACTGTTGCCTTATCTTCACCAAGTGCTTTTTCTATGCTTCAGTCATCTATCAGCTGTAGACTCTTTGGCAGGATTCCTGCTTCTGGTTTTTTTGTTAGTGTGTATCTCTTTAGCAAGCTGTTCTTCAAGATTTATGACCTGCCTCACTGAAGTTCTAACATTTAATATGGCTTGCTGGTGCATTGAATTTAGTATAAAAAAAAAGTTTTTAGGGTCTTTAGAGTTGATTTCTTGTTGAGTACTTCTCTATTGCATTGTCTGTTCATATTAACAGTGAGAGTCTTTTTTTATACCAATCCCTTCTGAAATTCAGATTTTCTTGCCAATTATTGATCATCAACAGGGAGTGTTTAAAATGCTGGCAGCTGGAATTCAGGAAACTACTTGATTAAAGTCGTTCAAATATTATGAGATTGACTGTATAAATAATATGCTTACACATATCAAACAAAAAAAATCACCTTTTTTTTACCTCCATAATAAGTATAAAAATGATTGCATTAATGATCAAACACTCCAGATGAAAGCAATGTCAAAATTGCAAAGATGCAATTGCACTTTGTGATATGCCTAGATCCAGGATGTTTGTGTAACCTCCTGTCTTATTTTTTAGCTACCTCATGCCTTCTGTCTTATTCTGGGTGTAAGACTGACTGTACTGAGCTAGTGCACAAGGTCATATGGAAAACGACTGGGAGGAAAACAAGTAGAGAGAGGACCATGTTTCTCACTAAGGCACTGTAATGTCATGAAGTGGTAGTGGACTCAAACCTTAGTTTTTTTAGCATCTGTATAGAGCTTAAAAAATTAGAGCCAAGCAAACTTTCAGAATGGATAGATTGATTTCATTAAATCCACAATGTAAGTTATCTAAAATTTTGCCTAGTGCTATACAGATGTAAAAGGACACCTTGCCAAAATTTTGTTTTCAAGGCTTATTTTTCAACCACAAGTTGTAATTTCAAAAAGCAGTTTTTGAAGCTTTGGTACTAGACACTATGGGGCTGATAATGGAAGTTTCCTGCAGCTATTTAGCTTTTATTTTCTCAAAAAAAAAAATTTCATACACCATGTAGTGAAGGAATAAATCTCAGTAGCTTGAGCAGTTCCAGAAGTATAAGTTTTATGCCTACCAACTTAAGCCAGAGTTAGGAAGAGGGTTTGTTAACATTTTTGCCATTTTGTTAATGGGAAGGTTGGGCTGCAGCTGATCCAACCTGGACAGGTTTACTGTGAGCATGATAGTCACTGGTCTTACTGCATTATGGATATCACTAGCTAAGACATTCTGTTAACTCCTACATTTCTAATACTCCTGGAGATGTAATTGTCATGACTTCATTCCTAAAGTTCTGCTCTGCTGCTATAATTAGCACTTTTACATGTAATCATGTAGTCAACTGAATTATGTCTTCACTCTTTCCCACACAGCGTGAGCAAGAAAATGCAATGGCTCACCTTAAAAAGCAGCAACAAGAGCTCGAGCACATGAGATTGCGCTATTTGGCAGCAGAAGAAAAAGAGCTGGGGAAAACAGACCGACAAGAACTGGAGGATATCAGAAATGAACTTAACAGGTATAAAAGTATTTGTAAGATTCTTCCCCACCTGCCCCCTATCCTTCTTTTTTCTTGCTGTCAGCTTCAAAACAGGAGAAGATTCAATTAAATCAAGATTATAATCGGCTGTCAGTCCAGTGAAAGAACACAGTTTAGTGTCCCTTAGGTAAAGATTGCACCTTCATAAAATGCAACAGTACAGCAGTATAGAAAAATCCATGTTTAATGCCACCTGGTTTTTTTTGTTAAGGTAGTAGATGTACAGCACCAAGCTTTTTTTCTATTTTAAACCTTCAGTTCTAAGCATAGCTGCTGTGTTAAGAAAATAGCAAGGCATGTTCTATTCTTATTTTGAATACATTAAAATTTAAAATTTTATCTAATGTTGTCCTCCAAAAGCTGTCTTCACTAGTTTTGTATGTTTAATGTCTAATTTGAGTACAGTTTGCATTACCAAAGCAGAAGCCTAACTTTTTTAGTTGCAGTTGTTTTCCCCAGAGACAGAATAATTTTTTACCTTTTACAGATTTCTTTATTTTGTTTAGTACTTCAGTAGATAAACTAAATACTCAATACAAAGATAATTAAAGTGGAGTTTAATATGTCTCATTCTCTAATTCTTGCTATTTTATCGATATCAGACTAAAACAACAAGAAGAAGAGAGAAAGAAATTGCAGGATGCTAGAGATATTTCTGCTGAAAGAGTGGATAGTCTTCATTGTAGAAAACTAAACGAGAATACAGATGATTACCTCTCTCGTCTGATAGAAGAGAGGGATACCCTGTTGAGAACAGGAGTTTATAATCATGAAGACCATATTGTAAGTGAACTTGATCGTCAAATCAGAGAAGCTATTGCGAAAAGGAACATCACTGTTTAAAAGCATGCAAAAAGTTTTTAGAAAGAGCCAGAATCTGAATAGAGTGACTTTTATAAGCGTATAGTACTTTGCAAAATATGTAATGTCATGCTTTCTTTTGCACATTATAGTCAGCTCTCTTTGAAGTCAGTGTAAATATTTGCAACGTGCCAGGTTAAGCACAGTTGTAAGTTTTATGGGAGCAATGACTGGTTTATAATGTTTTTATACTCATATGTATGTATATAACGTGTGTGTGTGTGTGTAAATATATTTATCTTGTGTACTCTCTTCTGAAATGTTTCCTACCTCTTTTTGCATCACCCCAACTGGATTTATTTGTAAATTTTTAATATTGATTCTAAGAGGTTTTTGGTCAATATTGTTATGATTTCATTCCATTTAAAAAAAAATGTCTTCAGCTATACTTGGGCAAAATGACATCAGCTGTTTTCCCTGACAAAACTCTTAATTCTGAACTGAACTAAAGTATTGACCAAATGTTGCTTTTTAACTAAACAACAAGTAATAAATTTTTGCTTCTCTGACTATAGCTAACATAACTCAGTTATGTAATAAATAAGAGACAACGTTTTGAGTGTGAAGGGGATAAAATCAAACCTTATGAAACTGAAGCCAAACCAGTTATTAACTAGCCTGATTGTACAGGGTTGCCCTAGCAGTTTTGCACATGTCCTGGTGAGTGTATACCCAGGAGGGTGAAGACCTTATTCAGAAGTATGCATGCATTCTTGTATCAGTCCCTAACGAGGAAAGATACTTGAAGCCATAATTCAGTAAATTTTACACTTCAAATTCTGAACGCAAACATAAAACAAGAGCTTTTTTAAGTAAAGATGTTTTCTTTAATCAGGATGCAACTGCTTTCAAGTTCCTTAGCATGTATTTCAAAACATGTTATCTCATTACCACTTAAATTGTATGTAAGGTTTTGTTTAATTGTGGAAGTACAAATAGTGTGCAAGGGAGAAATCCACAATTAGTGTTAGTTTGTGCATAATCACAATTCAAAAAGTTTTGGTTTCCAGCTTTCATTCTGTTTCTGTTAGATTTGTGTGTATCTACCTAATAACATTAACTTGCAACACTGTCCTTTCAATAGGCATTCTTGTCTGTCCTGTAGTCACAAGTGTTTCCATTTGAATGTCAAGTACAAAAATCATTTCAGGATTTATTACTTTTAGAATGAATGAAGATACCAATGGAAAAAATAGTGGTTTGGGTTTTGCATAAAATCAGTGAACTTTCATGGAGAGGGTTGTATACATGTGACCTTCCTGTTTCGTGTGGTATTAATTATAAAATGGGAGGAGGGGTATTTGTATCTGGCTTTACGTCTCCATGCATTGTTTGTCCTCCTCCTTACCATGACTGTATGTCCTGCTAAATAAACTGTTCATTTAGACTCCTTAGAGAACTTATAAACAAACTGTATAAATATTGAGATCATATTCCCTGAGGAATACTTGAATACTTATCAATACCAGACTTTGTAAGATGCTTTCGTAATACTTCGCACACTTTGCTGTATTTTTCTGTGTAGTGTGCTTAGAGATCCCTCTCCACCAACAAAGAAAATATTGCCCTCTTAAATCCCATAGAAATCCATGAAATGCAATTTTACAGTTTTTTTTACATCATGCTGTATCATATCACTGATGCAGGGTTATATGCAATTACTGTAAATGATGCAGGGAGCTTCTATCTTGACAGGAAAACTTATTCATGGCTTTTTTTCTTCAAATGCTTGCTCACTTGTGTAGTTTCTTCTCCAGACACTGGAGGGTGCCTGAGACTTAAATATTGTAAAGACAGTGTTGACTAAATTTTCGTAACTGGTTGGTTTTTGAACTGGTATTCTATGACTTTCAAGGTGTATTATTTTATGAAATAAAATACAATTTTCAAGTAAATATTAAGGACTTTTCATTTATTTTTTAACGGAACAAATAATTTTGTTTATGATTTCCAGTCATGTGTCAGTCTCTAGTGCTTGAATCCATAAAATAATGAACTTGTTCATCAAAGTTAATTTCACTTTTAAGTTTTTTAAATAATTAATTTTTTGAGTCTTTTCTGTGACATGTAAAAAAAATTACAATCACATTGCTGTGTTTTAAACAGAAACTTGAGTTTTCTTTCTAGCAAATCAAAGTACTGAGTAAAATGAAACATAGAATGAAACATTTGAAAGATCACAGCTTACAAGATGCAAAGCATGAATTTTGTGATTATTGAAAAGCTTACATAGGATTTTTGTTTTGTTTTATAGTCGTTACTCTTAGTGTTCATTGTTTGTATTAGAATGAGGAAATTAATTATAATCTAAGCTTGATGGTTCAATTTAATTTTTTCCAATTAGTTTGTCTCTGCTTCAGTCTGAGGTAGTCCAGAAGCAAAATATATGTTTGTAGTAGATATGTGTAGCAGACATGAGCTCAGTATTACTGTCTTTCCAAGAAAATTTTTATGTTGGGTTTTTTGCCTTTTTTATTATCTCAAAGGCATTTTAGAGGTTAATCAGTGGAAAGACCAAATACCATTTTTTAATCAGAAGTATTTCAGAATTTTATCTTAATCTCTCTTCATTGCACAAGAAATGTCATTTCAAACAGATGCACGGGATAAGAAGCCCATTTTAATTTACCCAGCATAAAAATGCTGCTGGAAGTGAAACCTGTGTTTACAGGTTCAGTCCTGGTTCTACAGGCCAGAGAAAACCTGGTGGGAAGAGGAGCAACTGCTAGACCCTCCTGGAATTCTGGCAAAGTGCTATTGGTTTTATTGCACCCAGGTTTCACTAGGGAAGCTGATGGAATTATTTCAAAGCACGTACTCTTACAGATACGTTTCTGTGAAACCGGGGTGGGGGATGTGTCAGTTGCATGTCAGATCGGTTCCAGCTTCATCTGCCTTAGGATTTGGGCACAGAACTTGCAGTTCACTTCAAATAAGGAATCTTTGATTATGGGCTATAGTTGTACAGCCCAGTCTAGCAAAACCATTAGCCCACTTTAAAATTAGGACATTTAGAAACACTGTTGTTTTTTTCAGTATGACCTTCAGGCACAGGACCCCTCCCTGTGTCTTTATGTGCTAATTTTTCTTCCAGTGGTGAGGACTTGCTGTTACTGATCTTTGCTACCAAAGAATTGCCTCAAATTACTTAATACAGGTTTAAATGTAGGGCAGGAAACCTGGATGTAGTGTGTTTATACACCTTGATGTGGAGCATTTGCTAAGATTTGAGAAATCTTACAAAGAAACAGACCTTTTTCCCCTGATAATTGTTAGGCTGTTTAACAGAAAAATTGTGTAAATTCTTATTTACATATTAAAGCAGTGGAATGCTTATATGTGTATATATATGAAAAAAATATGTCCAGTTATTTTAGAAATAAGATAGCGTAGTTTTGCTTTCAATCGGAATTACTTAAGTATACAGTTATATTACTGATCTTTATAGTATTTTTTTTTTTTTTAGTGAATCTCTAACCACTGTGTCTGTGATATTTTAGCAGTGATCCAACACTTTTAACACTAATACACTTTCTAAACTGCTGTTGCAGAAAAGAAGCACTGTTATATCTGGCACTGGGCTTTCAAGTATTCAATCTGTAGTTCTCCATTACAGTTTAAATGCTTCTCCCTTCCATCCACCGAGATAAACCTTAATGCACAGCTAAAAACAGAAGTCCTTTATCATATCTTCTAAGTGCTGCTGGAGTATTTATACCAGTTATTACATATTTACACAATTATTTATTTTGCTACTACTGTGCCTAGATGATCATGACCTGTGTCAAGGCTTGGATGGGAAGCTCTAGCCTCGCTATTGTTAAAGACAGAGCTGTAGAAAGGCGGCTGCATACTTAGATCTCATTACATTTGTTTCTCCAGGGGGTTGTATTAGTAGTGTTTTCATTAGAAATGTTTTTACAGATGTCGGCTATCCAGATACGAAGTCTCTGTAGTGGAGAAGCAGTCAGGAGTTTGGCATTCAGAACAGAAAGGAAAAAAATCATCTTTGAGAGACTAATTTATAGAAAAATAATTTACTGACTTTCTGATGTATAAATGTACAGTAACCCCATGGCAGCTCTTATGCAGAGTAATTGAATTCTTGCAAGTATGGTTATTTTCTGTTCTTAAATTGAAGAAATGCTACAGTCTGTCGTTCCCTGTCACTGAAGACTAAAATAGTCCCCATTAATAATGCTTCTTGAAGAGTGACATCCCCTGCTTTGTAGTCCAGTACTGTTTTTTTCAAGTGAAAAACTTGTGGTGGTTTGACAGCATTTTAAACAATCTATGTATTACCACAAAAAGTTTTGTTCTAACAACATACATAATGAGTAGATGGTTATGGAAGTGTAGTGTCACTGAGTGTTTGAGCAAAGGGTTTTAATGCAGTTACTGAGACATAACTGCACTGACAAAATAATATGAGGTCAAAATTTAGCGTGGGTTTACTGGGGCAGATGAAGTCCGGGAGAACAGTCCACAGCCTCATACTCTTTCAGCAGTTACTGTATATGGCTCATAGCTTTAAATGTACTATGAAAAAGCCTGTTAAAAATGGAAAATTGTAATGGCCTGTGAATATAATAAATTTTGGTTTACAAAGGCAAATGTAAATAGAACAGCAAAATTAAATCACAGGGGTTTGAGGAGCAGGCAATCAAACTAATAAATTTTTTTTGTAAAATTTTAGTTTAAGAGGTAATGGTAAATCTCCAACATTTGTGTATTTGCTTGATAGCTTAGCATAAATGAGGGTGTTTTTTGGTTTGGTTTTCAGATCTGGAGGTACAGAAAATAATTTTATTGATCTCATGTTAGAGATGTTGGTTGTACAAGACACCAGACCATCAGTAAGTTTGCCTGAAAAGGCTATTTTTGACAAGATTAATACTGTAATACAATAGGTCATCCAGATCATGGCTGAAAAGCACCATGAGCTGCTATTTGCTTTATAATTAAACGTGCACGCAGCCGAAGTTGCATCCCATTCATGTCAGATATGAAGTGGACATGATGCTTCTCATCTGAATGAATAAAAGAGTTTAGTAGCTTGTTAGAGCCAGCACTGTGGGTATGCTGTCATGAATATCAATGTGTATTTGGTGTAAACCACAGAGCCTACCTGCTGTTCCAGGAACCCTTCCAGTGAGGTATAGGATGTTTGGTCTAGATAACATTTTTGATGCTTCTATTGCAGAAAGTTTTTTACTGCAGTTTTCCTGAATGTGGATGCAATGATTTTTTAAATAGTCTAACCTGCTGGTTTATCCTGACTCTCTGATAATGAAAAATTAGACTGAATAAATGGGGCTAATAACCCAAAGTAAAAGGAAAAAACCCAAACACAGAATATTAAAAGCAAGAGCACACCAGCACCCCGGGGAATTGCTAGGTATACCTCTAAAAGAGGGCACCGCTATTTGTGGAAAAAGTTGCACACCCCAGCAACATGATTATGTGTCTCTAAAGTGAGTTTTACCTCCTGTCCCGTCCTAATACATCTTGCAGAACACATGGCTTTTGGTCTTTTTTTTTTTTTTTGACTCTGTCATCTTACTGCATATATACAGCAAATCATATACCTGAGGATACAGATTTTTATGCTCTGATCCCATTTCATTTACTTATATCATCATCAATGCAGATGGCTTGTAACTGCTTAATTAGAAATAGGTAGGCTTAGCAGGAGGGCATTTTAAAAGCTGTTGTCTCTCAAACATTGTGTAAGGGACAAGCAATGCTTTGCCATCCTGACCAATAGCTTGTGCTGCAGTACTTCGTGCAACACAGCAGAATCTCTCCTGAGTCAGTCGTGAAGGTGATCCCATTGGTAGGCTGAGGGTTGGACGCCAAGTCTGTGGTTTCTCTGCCCATCTTGGTTATAGGGGTGTTGAGTGATCTTAAACAGGGCTCTAGGCTTTCACTTCCTATCAGCAAAATGAGAATAATGTGGGAAAAGGTTTTCTGTGTAAGTGGTTCACAAACTGCTTTAAACTCCAGCTATTTGTGTTGTTTGCAGTTGTCTTAATGCCCTTAAAGGGATAGATACTGGCTTCTACTGAGATGCTTCTTCAGCAATTAAGTGCGAGCTATTTACTTTGCTCTTTTATAGCAGATAAATCAGTATATTCTTTCATACTTCTGGCTAACTACAAATTCACCTGAAATCTTTAGAAAAAAGCAAAAGTTACTTCAATCCTTCTGTACAACTCTGATTTCTTGGGAAATAAAGGGAGTCTAAGGCTACAGCCTTCCAAGAAAGGCTAGGTTAATATTTTTTAAAAAAAGACATTAATTAAATAAAATGATTTGATGAGGGCAGGAAAAAAGACAAAATATCTGAAGTTTTGGGTCTGCCTCAAACAAGATTTTCTGTGGTATGGGACAGTACTACTTACTCTTGTTTCTCTCTTGGTAAGATGAAGGTGATTCCTCATTATACTGATGCTTTGATAAATAGCTAGTTAATGCTTGGTTGTTACAGCTATTTGAAAAAGAAAAGGTCAAGCATTTTTTGCCATATCCCATCTATTGAGTAAATAAGTAATTGTGTGGGTTTTAGTGAAAACTTTTATAGGAAAATCATTTCATGACTTATTAGTATTGAAATACTAATAAAAGCAAATCCCTATTATCCTAACAAATGTGACAAATACTTCTGGAAATGAATCTTGAAGGTGGGGGGAGGCCAACTCTTATCTAAGTAACTCTCAAATGCTGTGAAACCAACAGGCCACTGCCCACATGCCAAACATGACTGTGCCCATGAGGTGATCACACATTCTCCCTCCTGGCCTGGAGCTCAGTACAAAACCTCAAGGGCTGCTGGGCCACAGATTGGGCTGCGGTGGGAGAAGGAGGTGACTTTGCGTCATTGCGCTTTGCATCACGTGGAAAAGATACTTTTGCTGCCGTTCACAAAACCTAAACCTTGCCCTGCATGGTGAGAAATTCCCATTTTTTTGCCAGAGTGGGCTTTTACACACACACATGGGTTTTTTTCTCCTTTTCCTGTTATCAAATGTACACATGACGATAAGAATAGCAGATTTCACTAGCAAACAAATTAATTGAAGTGTTTCTTTACAGTGAATAATAGAAAAATTTGATAATTAAACATGCAGAGAAATTATGTGCTACTTTATGTATTGTTGTATTTGATCAGGCAACCTCGAACAAATAATTACTTTTTGAAAGGCAGTATCAACATGGAATAAGTTTGTTTGCTTTTTAAAGATAATTTTTATGCTTACTCAAACAATCTTTCACAAAGATCTGAGGGTTTTCATGAGTTTTCTTTTTTGCCCTTCCTTTTATGCTCATTGAGTAAGTCATTCAGATCCATCTGCATCATAATTCCTGGAAGTATCTCACTACTGTAAAAGTAGAATATCTTAGCTAAAATAAATGCTCATGGAATAAAACAACAAAACAATGAGAGAAAAGCCTGCCCATGGGTTTAATTTGATTGCTGCTTATTTTTCCACCTAAGTTTCAGATAAAAAGGCATTTCATACTTTATGGAATGCAGTTTGTTACAGAGCATGGACAACATACTAACTTGAGCAGCACAGAATTACAAGCTTGTATGAGTACAGGCAGGGCTGATGTTTGTACTGCCAGATTCAAACTTTAAGTTAGATAGTTTTTGTCAGTGAAAGCACCTAGTCTGTTACTTATACACCAGTTAATCCTGATTTAGAAAAAATTGAAAGTCCATCTAGGGCCTTTAAAATCTTAGCTTAACTTTTATACTGTGCTAAGAAATGATTTAGAGTGTGTCACGTTCAAGACTACAATTCCTAAAATCCTCCCACTGTTGTAGGCATTAAGTCTTTAAATGCTAACACTTTTTTTTTTACATAAAAATTTAAGAATTAATACTGAGCCAAACTACAAAGCAACTTTTAGTGGGCTTAGCTCAAAATTTGTTCTATGATCACAAGAAGAGAAAGAAGGCATTTACTGTTGTCTGCTTTTTTAACAGAGGAACGAGGACTGCAATGAAGAATAGCAGTGTGAAGGAAATAGACTGCCCTATGTGGTTTTAACAAAGGTATATATATATGTGTGTGTGTGTGTGTGTGTTTTTAAATGTTCTGGTAAAAGAAGGAACATAGTAAAAAGAATCCACGCAGGTTTGTTGGGGTTTTTTTAAAGGCAGAGAAGCTTGCTTTATCTCATGGTGCTTTCTTGATTTTCTTCTGTAGCACAGAGCAGTACTTCACTAGCCCAGCAGCCAGATTACATAAAGTCATTTTAGTAAGAAACAAAATTCTCTTTGGGGACACAAGAAGTAACGTGCAATCTGGTTCACAATACCTTCTCTAATTCTCCTCTCCTTAGGGAAAAGACTCCAACTAAACAAAATACAACCATCATTTGGGGGTTTCCTTATAGGGATTTCTCAAATCTTGCATTTATTCATGTAAGTCTTATCAATACATATTTTTAAAATATCTCAACCTTGACTCCCTTTCCTAACTCCATTTTTATTATCACAGTATCTATTTTAATGGCTATTAAGCTACAATGTCCGTACCTTATCTTTGTCAGTTAATGTATCTAATTCCACCATCCCAGAGGGAATAAACCTGAAGCTAAAGCCTGCAATATATTATAGAATCAAGAACGCTTATGCAGAACAAACAGAGGATTTAGCTTGGATAAACAGCAGAGAGCTCAGTGTCTTTTATGTCCAGAGCTCAGGACTGGATGAAGAAAATGACTATAAATCATCCCTGTGAAACAACATAACATAAATGTTGTATGTTTATTTAAAACTTTATACAATCATTTATCTGGGCTATAGCTCAGTTTCAAAAAGTGGTCTGCTGTAATGAGGTACTGAGACTAGCAGTGATCAAGAGTAAAATGATATATAGTCTTCAACCAGAATTTGCTTATGGGAAGAATGGAAAGCACTTAAGCAGACACCAAGTATCTATAGCTAGTAGATCAAGCAGGAGGATAATGCAATAATAACAAAAACTTTGATAAATTTTTTCCTGTTTCTCTTCAAAATATCACATTTCTTGTAACGTGACATTGTTTTGAGAGCTAAGCAGCCAGCAATTTATGCCTAAATTTTCACACTTGAATAAAGACTGATTTGTTGTGAGTGTCTGAGGTATGACATGTTGTTCCACCGGACTTAAATTAAGAAAGAGGCTAAATCTTTGTCTGGCCTTGCATTCCAGGGAGAAGTGCTCTTTAAAATGTGCTGCTGGTTTTTTTCTCAGAGGAGCAAGCACCTCTGTGATTTCATAGCTAGTAATTACTAATTTTTTTACTTCAGGAAATTTAAGAGCCACTGATGATACGTTTACTGCCTAAAGGAGACAGGCAAAAATATAATGCAGTTTTACTGCAGATGAGATTTTTCCCACAAATACTCTGCACCCTAGAGTGCTCCAGAAGAGAGCCTGTAATGTCCCAGAAGATGCTGGTGTTTGGCCCCAGGGGTGCCCAAGCAGCCATCAGGTTCCAGGACAGGGTTTAGCCATGACATCCCAGGCAGGACTGGTGCACCTCTTACGGTGTGTGGGCACGCTCTGGCACACAGCTATTCCCAGCACGGCACCTTTTACTTTGCTTCTCAGTATCATTCCAACAGATCTTCCTCAGTGGAGAAGATTCTGTGTTCTGTGGCACAGTAGGTCCCACCCAGCACTTGGCAAAGTGTCTTTGGCAGTGGCAGCTTCTGCTGTGACTGCAGGCACTGTCCCTCTCCCAAGGTGCTGCATGCAAAGGTTTTCGACTCTGCCTGACGAACCTCCCATCACTCTGACAGTGCCTTTTGGCCCCAAACTCCATAATTTTTCATTTCCTCCAGAGAGGATCTGGTGGCAATTTAAAGCCTGCTCTCTATTACCAAATTAATGTTAATTTAAGCTCTCTCTGTTACTAAATTAATGTTAGCTAAGCTACTCTATGTTACTCTAGCAGCATTATTTGATTTTGCAGGACTACAGGTGTATTTGTTAGTCACTAAAGAATTAACCATCAAAAAAATAGTAAATCAAGTTACACCATTTTCACCTAGGTATTTTTATTTATTTTGTGGTTCATGAAGATGAGGGCCTGAAGAGGTGGGGCTGACTGAAGCACAGTATCTCCTGACAAGAACATCAGAGGTGAAACCTTCTTCCCCCCGTTTCCCCTCTACAGTTGACAGCACCCTGTAAAACAGTGCTGTAAAGAGCACAGACTCATAAATACTTCTATGCCTATGCAGCTCCGGATGTTTTCAAGCAAATATATTTATTATGTCAATAACTATAAAAAAAAAGATTACTTATTCAATAATTCATAATGGTTTCAGAGCTGCTGGAGGCTAATATGGCTCACTTTACTTTAGATAACTTATAAATGTAGATTATTTTCATGACAGACTGAAATTACTTTCTGGTGAATATTTACTTGAGCTTTAATTTTCTTATTAACCCAACATGTACTAGAAAAGAAGATGATAGTGCTACTGTCTGTCTCATGCTGCTTTCCCAGATGCAAGTAACAAAATCTCTGAGAAGTGTTTTGTGGAAGAAAAGTCTTAAAAATTCCTCCATGCCATCAACACCAGCACAAACTCTCGAGGGTTTTTTAGGTAGCTAAAACAGTTTTGTATTTCCAGCATCTGGCTGTAAACAAAGAACTCCACGAGAAATAGGGAGGGCTGGGCCACTGCTCTACCCACGAGAGCTGCTCCTGAGCCCTGCAACAGCTCTTTCACAATGCCCAGGTGCCCAGGACAGCCCTGGCAGAGCTGGAGCATCCTTTGTGGCCGAGGCACCTGGGGGAGGGATAGGATGACAAGGGGCAGTTGAGAGACAAGATAATGGGTCAGGCACATCAGGCACTCCCATATCCTGAGGGATGCAGGATACGGTCACCATCAGACCCCTCCAGACTTCATCCACATGGGATAATGGCCTGATCCAGGTCTGTCCTTTGCTTGCACGTGACACATACTGAAACAGAAGTGGCGCCAAAAATCCTAAAGATAGTTTAAATTGTTCTGCACTTTTCCCCCTCAGACTAAGTAAAAGCTGGGATATCTTCTGGAGAGAAGAAGCAAAGAAGGGGCAGGAGGCAGCAGGAAGAGAAGGGATCCCCACACGCAAAAATCAGCCCATGTCCCTACGGCAGGCTGATTTCCTTCTCTTTTTCCCTAGGTGAAATATCACATTCAAAACATTCTGTTAAGAATGTGTCTATATCGCAACAATCACAACATTTTAAGCGAGAGCTGCTGTGCTGGTGCTTGAACTATCTGAAGAAAACATTTATCGTACACACAGGAAAACATACTGGGAGAAAGTTTAGGGTGGCTTTTCTAGCTTGTGGTTTGAAGTTAAATTTTACAAGCTAATAGCTTTTGAATTTACTAATGTCTTTTCCACAATGTCTTTATATCAAACAGGACACATCTATTCTATACTTCTTCATCATGAAGTTGTTTTATTAATATAGTTTTGCACATGCGAGAAATATGCAAGCACGGGAATCCATAAATACTGGCACATTAAAAATAAACCTTGCCCTAACACCAATAAAAGCTAGCAACAAATATTTGAAAACTTGAACTCTGTACAAATATGCGAGAAATCCACTTGGAGCCTGTTTAGAGCCAGTTTCTGGGCAGACAAGGGTGACAGAGGAGCATGCCCAAGGCCGTGCTCCACTGGCCAGAGCTGGGGTTGTCCCCACGTGGCAAAGCTGCAGAGGGGGTGTGCCACGGCCACCCTCCCTTCCCAAAGCCACGCCGCCACGCCGAGGGCTCCGCTCCCCAGCCTGCCGGCTGCTCACCCCGCACCAGCACGGACAGAGAGCACCCTCTCTCTTTAATCACTTAAGAAGTTACTTATGATATGCAACTAAATATTTAGTTGTGCAGAGGACAGCTTGTCACAGACAGCTTTGTTGCTAATGTATACAAATGCTGGTATGGCACTGGCTTCCTCCCTGTGCGCACAGAGCTGCACACACACTGACCACAGCCTAAATAAGCTGATTTATTTGTTTCAGTTATTTGATAAGTGCATCATACCTCAAACCCTACGAAACCACTTTAAGAGGATTATAAGTTTTATGATGTGAAAAGATTACCCTGAGTGTGCTGGGCAAAGTTTATATTCAGAGACTGTGCAGGAGGTGAGGCATTCACAGAGGCTGGAGAAAGAGGGCTTGATAGATCAAAAAGGGATTTTCTTTGTTCCTGCACCACTTGCTGGACTTTTTCTTTCTCTTTTCTTCCATTAAAAGAATGGCCCTGGCAAGCCCCGGATTTGCTAACCTTCTGACCCTCCTCTGCCTTACACTCAACAATGGGAATTTCAGGATTGACACTTTTTTAAAAATAAGAAACCATCATTTCACTGGCAAATGAAGAGAGGGGAGAGTTGAGTATGGGGGTGCAAAATGCTCACTGCAAAGTGTGGCAGTGAGGCTTGTCCTGAACTGGGAGTGTGGGGAGAGTGGCTCAGCCCAGTTTCCCTAGGGACTCCACAAGTCCGGTCCCAAGCACAGTGCCCCTGGGAGGCTGGGGCAAACAGGGCATCTGTAGAGATGCCAGGTACTCACCCACTCACCCTCCCACTTTGGGAGGGCTGTCCCATCACCCTTTCCATGGTCAGGACCAGCATCCACCAGCCCCAGTGCAGCTGAGGTTCCAGAGAGGTCAGCAGGTAACGGGAGAGGTGAGGACAAGGCTTGGCTTTGGCCTTAAACTGACAGTGTTGTGCTCATCTCGTGTGGCTTTGCTGCGCTTGACATTTATGTCATGTCGTGGAAGAGAGGGGAAAATAATTTAGCCTTAAAAAACATAGCCTTAATGTTTAATGTTAGACAGATGCTCAGGGAATAATTGTAAATAGGAGGGAGGAGCAAAGCCACTGATGTATGTTTCCACTCATTCTTTTTAAAGGAATGTTCTTGCACAGCAAATGTTAAATACGGTGCTCTAAAAATGTTCTTGTGTTAACAGGGCAGTGTGGATTAACAGGGTGACACAGGAGAGAAAACAGGAACAGCAAGCGGAGGTAGTGCACACAGCATCATAGAGGGCTGCCAACCTCAGAGGGCTTTGCTCAGGTGCTGGGGCAGCACTCAAGGAGGGTGCCTGGGGGTTTTGCTTTCCCCCAAAGTCCTCTGGGTCCTGCCTGACCTCATCCCCTCTGTCCTGGCTGCATCACAGTGGGGTCCCTATTACTCTCTCTTCTACCTCCCCATCACATGATTGGGCAGTGCTGCCCCACAGAGCTCTGTTAAAAAGTGTGCTCGTGCCCAGCACTGCACAGTCCACAGTACTCTGCTGTTACTAAAAAAGCATTTATATTATATTCTGTCTCCTGTGTCTTTCAAAAGGGAGTTTTTATGTGTCACCAGAAAATACTGGGTAACACACTTTATTAGCCTCATGATACTGTGGCCCATCAATACTTGTCGAGGCCTGATGAGATCATGCTACGATTGTTTATCAGAGCAAAGGAAGGAGGTGGAGTAGTGGGAAATACCTTTAGGAAAGGATCAATTAGAGAGGACAGTACTGCAGGTAAGCATGCAATGTGTTTTCCAGTGTAAAACAGCAGGCAGCTGCTCAGCCCATCACTGAAGTTTAAACATAACTTTCATTTAATAACAAACATTCCTTTTTTCAAGGAGAGAAGAAATACTGCATTAGCAGAACACCTTTGTGATGTGGCTCTTTCAACCATTATCAGCCTCCTTAAGACCCATTATTTAGGAAAGTACTTAAGTGCACAGCTGGCTTTAAACAGATGAAGTGTTACTGGGACAGTCTCATTCATTCTTTGTTAGACTAAAAGGTTTCAGCTGAAGAGGTTGCCCAGCACAGCTCAGCATTGATTACTCACTTGGAAGGGTGCTCTGGACTTGGGTTTTTCCTCTTCAGTGAGGACCAGTTTCCTGGAGATGGAGGTAGATTAATTTTTACTTCTTTGCATCTTCGTAAAAGCTCAGAGCAAAGGCTGAGCCTGCTGCCGGAGTGATCTGAGTGCCTCACAGGTGAGGTGAAGAATGTGATGAGACGTGGCACCACCATGCAGTGATCACCACGATGTATTTAAGCAGCATGTCTCCAGGTGATGTTTAATTTTCAAAGCCTACTAGTGCTGCTTGGTACTGAGAGTGCCCAGTTCCTCTCTGCTGTATTTTTCATCCTGCCCAGGGTCAGAGGAGCATGAGCTTTTTGTGACAGAACTGTGGAGATTGAGTGGTCATATGACTTTTTCTTGGACTGCAGTAGAATTCTACAGCTCCAGTGACCACCTCTCATCTCTCCAAACTCTTGCTTGAGTTCCTAGGAGGACCCTTTAGATTGCAGTCAACATGAAAAGCCCAAGATACTTGGATGACATCTTGGGTGAAAACCATGGAATTTACAGAAGTTGTTTTGCACACCTAGCTAAGAATAAAAAAAGTTCAGTGGTTTCCATCCCTCAAAGTAAGGCAGACCAGGCTAATGACAGATGCCAGGCTGATTGCTCAGTGTAGGTAGCACCTTGGTTTAAGAAGTACAAATATCTGTAACTTAGACTCTCCTTACTGATTTGGTGCCAAGTGGAGAATTTCAGGAAAAAAACGAGGAAAGAATCAGATCAGACCCTGGTAGCTCATACTGGCAGAGTGCTTGTGACACATCTCCCTATACTTTTCCAAGGATACAAATAAGAGTGAATTTTGCATGTCTGGGACCAGCTGTCCTTCAATAGGAGAAACCTAGAAACCCTATTGCATTATTAGTACAGCAAGGTCCTACTCTATTGATTTGGATCCTAGGGAAGTCATGTTGAGAAACAAATGAGTCCTCAACCGTTGTAGCAGAACAAATACAGAGAAATAAGCAGCAAACCATAATACCTCCTCAACCAGCTGAATATTTCAGAGAATCCCCAGAGTTATTTTAAGAAATTCTCATAGACAATCCTTGATCTGAGCTATGTCAGCACTTCTGAGAGATCCCCTAAGGACTCTTGGCAGAAGGTACCTCATCCATGGTTAGTAAGGTCTCTCTCTTCACAGCACAGTGAATGGGCTCTTCCGAATGTTAGACAGAGCACCAAACTTGGGGCTTTCATTAGGGGGCAGGAGTAGGCTGGGCTTTTTTAGTGCATTTCTTCCTGTTTAAATTTAGTACATGAACTGAATAAGTATAAAAAGAGCAAGAAATCTTAAAATTCCAAGTGAAAAAACCCCTACATCACCAAAACAAACAAAACAACAAAACAACCTCAAAACAGAACAAAAACCCACTAGAAGCCAAAGGGCAGAAATCATGAATCAGCAGAGGCTTTTATAAGCCAAACATATTTAGTTTTACTAAAAGGCACCTTCCTGAACTACCAACCAAGGGAATAGAAATTAGTGCATCTCAATGAGGTGAAAATATGATTCCCTGTGACCCCTAGGAGCTGCTTATCTTGCTAGGTATCTGTACTCTCTTCTGCTCTGCAAAGAGCTGGGACTCTGCATTTAACAATAACAAGCTTATTCCATGGCTCTTCTAGAACAGAGGTACTGCCAAAAGCATCCCTGTGTAAGTCCTGATGCATGTGATGACTGCACCGGGTTCAGGGACAACAAAGCTGTTTAAAAGTATAAATTTACTGCCCATTGATTATCACAATTCCTGCAGGCCCCATGAAATTTTTTCAAAATGGATATTGGGTACAAGAACAAAGCTGAGAAATAGGATGCAAATCTGCTTCGCTCAGGGCAAAATCCTGTGTTCATAGTTTACTTCTATGCCTTGTAGAAGTATGCCAATGAACAATGCATCTGATAAATGGAAGAAAAAAGTCCTAAATACTCCACTTTTGGTGGAATATTTCAGTTCAGAAGGGACCATTAGATCATGCAACCTCATTTTGGTTTATCAGGGGGCTTTCTATTTAATCTAGCTGTATTTGGATAGGGCCCAGTGGCCCCTTTGGCTGGAGAACACTTGCCTTGACTCAACCATATCTTCCAGAAACATTCTCAAGCTTAATTTGAGGACATGGGTTTAGGCACTAAGGATCCTGCCTGCCCGCATGCAAATCCTATGTATCCCTGCCAGGTTGATGGGAGGAGAACTCTTCAGTAAGTCTGACAGGGCCAGATCCTGAAGCAGCCAGCAGGAGGGAGAAAATTTTTCTAAACCCATTTGCAAACAATTTTCACTAAACACTTCCGTAAACCTTCTGGGCTCTGTAATTCAACACTGGCTTTGAGCTCCAGCCTTTTATTGGCAGTGTATCTTGGCTTGATCTCATGCCTCCAATGCTAAAAGCCAAGTTTTGAAAATTAAACTGTTGGGTTGACTATGGGTTAGATGCACTCTCGATCCAAGTACAGCAGTCCTTGGATCTGTTTGTACTGATTTACAATGAAATCAGTCTTTCAATCTTTTTTTTTCCTCAGTTTTTCCTCTTTTTCTATCAGAATAAATAATAAAATCCGTTCATTTAAACTGCCTCCCTTTCTATTGAATTCTGGAGACCTTATGGGCATATGTGGCTCTGATTGTTGTAAGACTGGCGTTTCCACTGCTTTTAGGTAATTCCCCACCCCCAATCCCTCTCATGACAAACAAGTGTTTGATGTGAAGAGAGCAAAAAGTGGTGGAAAAAAATGAGACTGTGCAATGGAGACATACTTCAGGAATCAGATAAAGATGGAAAGAGTAAAGAGCAAAGACTTTGTCCATATTCCTCTCGATCAGCAGTGACGAGGCATGACAGTTTTTTATTCAGATCTTGCAGTTTCCTTGTCATGGGCAAGAGAACCTGGTGAGATGAAGTTTTAGTTTAATTTATTTTTGGACTTAATGCTAAGAAATCTTCACACAATTTTGTTTTATCATCTCTGTGCCTCATGTGATGCCTCACTCTTGTGTTTCCATGTGTTCAGCTGTTGCCATACAGTGACATTCACTTTTCATTTTGTCCTGGACAAGAGGTGATCTCTTTGTTCCCAGGTCTGAACATTTCCTACTGAATGTACTGGCAGCACATCGGACTTTCTGTGCCCTTAAAATAAAATGCAGACAAGAGGCAAACGATGAAAGATTTGCCACCTGTGTCATTGGGTAAGGGCAATGTGAGTCAAATAGAAGATATATGTATGTATGAAATATGTATATGCATTTCTGGATTTTTTTTTACTGGCTTGTGTTAGTCCCCTCATTTTTGCCTGACTAATAATACAGTACCGTGTTAGTTTAAAGCTAACTTAGGAAACTATGTAGCATAAGGGACTCATAACTTTGTATTCTTCTGGGAACTTGCCTAGACACTCAAAGTGTTCCCACAATAAGGTGGACTAAGTGTTTGCTGGTGAGACATCATGTGGCAGCTTTCAGATGTCTATCACTCACCATACCAGTTTTCTAATTTTTTCCTTACAATTCACTATATCTCTTGGGAAAGTTTACCTTAGAAAACTGTTGTGGGAGTAGAATGAAATGTTTTGGTCTGGTAAATAGAAATGTGAAGTTGTGACCACTTTCCTCCCCCTGAATACCACAGAAGCTCAGCACAGTTCTCCACAGTTGAACATCCTCAACAACCAGACAGGTGCTGCTCTACTTTTGCACTCTCTTAATCCAGGACGTGTTTGCATTTCTCATTAATTTGTTAGCTTCCATTTGGGAAGCATTCTTTCACAAATATTTGCAGAGGCTGTGCCTAATAGGATCATCAGGCAGCTGTTGACCATAGTGTCACAGGGATGGGAATACATCCTTGGAAAAAAACTCGTGCACATTTGTGTGTGCACAGACTTACGCGCTCTTCCTCACACCCCTTCTTCCCTCTGCGCCCTGGAAACCCTGCGCCCGCAGGGGCACACATGCACGCAGTGCACGTGCAGCGCTAGAATGTCACTGAAGCTCGAGTTTAACTTCCTCATATGAATAAAACTAATGGTGCTATTTAAATACAATAAAAACATGCAGAGCTGCACTGCCAAGTTGTGCAAGGTCACATTGCAATGTGTCGGCTGCAAAGATTTCCAAGGAGCCTGTTTTCTTGAGTAATAGCAGTTGGAGAAATGCGCTTATCTGAAGAATGAGACTGTTATAGGTTTCTGTAAATCAAACCCTAGCCAAAGAGCAGTTCCTTAATATCCATTTTCCACTTCAAGCCTTTGACTGTGGCACACACACTGGGCTAAATCCTGCCCAGCTCACATAAGCAGCCTACTCAAATCAATGCTGGCATGACTGACACTGTGTAAATGCAGAAGATAGGTTGAGTAACTCCATGCGAGTAGGAATAGTGGAGTTTGCTGCTTTCTGTACATCAATATTTGAAGTGATATCAGTCCCAAATTTCTCTTTTAGATGGGCTCAAACCATATAGGGTTCCTGTTAAACCAAGCTCGTGGGAAGTGATTTAAATCTGATGGACTGAATCATAAAAAGCAGTGGATCCACAGCTGCCACTTTTTGGGGTTCTATCACATCTCCTGCACTCTCGGGTGGTGCACACCACTAGTGGGTGTCCTTGGGCTTCACAGTGGGTGATCACTGAAAGCCCTTTGATGTGCTTTTGAGATGGCTCTAGGTATTTTTCCCTTTAAATTTCCACTTGTGGAGGTCAGTACCATGGAAATGAGGCTTCCATCCGGCACAGCTTCTTGTCACAGGTGTGCACGAGACTGGCTCAACTTCCTCCTGTTTGGGGAATATTTGGGCATGTTAAAAAAAGCCACTTTGGGTAATCGCCTCTAGTGCAGAGCTACCACAGCAGAAGGTGTCGGCTGGGAGGTGGTGGGGCAGGGTCCAGTGTGAGCCCCCACAGCCAGGGGCTGCCTAGGGAGTGGGAGCCGGCTCCTAGCACCACGCTGCTCCCCAGGACGGCACCCAGAGCCACGACACAGCATGTGGGGCTGCCTTCCCCACCAGCCAAAAACACCGGCATCTGTAAAGTGTTTTCTACAGGTTCTATTAAATACTATTATTCACAGGAAGCCTTAGAAAAATCTAACACTACATTCGCTTCTAAGGTATAATAGATGTAAAGTCTTTTTTTTAAATCATTTTAATGCGATCATTTGTTGGGCCTTAGGGTAAAATTACATTTCACAGCTCCCTTGTTCCCATGCTATGTTAAAAAAGAGATTGATGTCTGAAATTTCAACTGTATTTGTCTTACGAATTTGTCCGACTCCCTGGAGAATAATTGTCTCATATCATTTGAAGGCTGGTAATTCCTTTGGAATGACCTCTGTGTTATAATTACATCAGGAGTACTAGCATGGAGCTAGGCAAAGTGAAAGTTAATGTTCTTGGTTTCTAGCTTTGTTATTTTTATTAAACTGTTCCCCTTTAAAAGAAATACCTGGAGATATGGACTCTTACTCAAAAGCGCTTTTTGCAGATAACACAAAATGTCATTTTTCCTGCAAAACACTTACATGCATTAACAATTATCTGAAGGTTGCAATGCATTCTTAAAGTCATGTGCATTTCTGGAATATATTAGAAGAACTGAAGACTTCAACATGTCATTTGCCTCAGGATTATTTATTTTATCCCACTTCAAATGCTTTGAAATTTTTTGAATATATATTCAGCCATGGCTCATGTCGTTTTTCTATCATGATATGGGATTGAACTGAGAATAACTTAAATATACCTTCTCCTTAGGAAAGAAAATCCTGCAGAGCTGGGAAGAAATCTAGAGAAAACTGGTGAGCAGATCAAAAGGCATAAAGAATCAGATATGCACTTGCAGAAGTAACGAAAAAGAGGATGCAAATTAGTGTACGGCTTTGTCCTCTTTGTGTTGGTCTCTGTGGACCGTCAGCCCTCAGTCTGAGCCGTGCCAGGGCTGTGGGGGGGGTGCAGAGGCAAAACCCTCCCTGCAGCCCCGGGGGCACTCTCACTGATGTGCAGGCACTGGGATGTAGAATTACTGTTACCATTACAACGATTTACATGCTCGAATCCTGTCTGCCTAGGCAAAGTGATAAATACCTCAAAATATTATACATTATAGGGCCTATTCCATTCTTGATTTACAAGGTCAATTGCCTATACTAACCTCTCTTAATGCTGATGGGAATTTATTTTATAAATTTTCAGCACACCCAGAAAGGACATGGGAGTTAATCTGTCATGATTCTTCTCTCTAGGGGCAGGACCAGCATCTTACTTCCATCAACCATACTTCTTCCCATATTTTTGGGTGATACTTGAAGGTAAAAATGTGGTTTGGTGAGTGGGATGGGGATGCATGCTTCATTTAAAAAGAAAACATAGACTCTGCTTAATACATTTATTGCATTATAGTTCTAAAATGGGAACATTTATCATTTGTTATATTAATAGCTGAGATATTATTAGTAATTTTTTTTGCCTCTGCCCACTGTGAAACTATGATATCTTATAGTGGATATTCATTATTTATTAGTGGATAGGTTTTCATACATGTAATGGCCTTAGACCAGCCCAGTTGTAACTCTGAAACATTAGAGTAGCCAATTTTCATTATTAAGAGATACGTATCTATCACTGTTTAATAATGACTAAAAAAAAAGCAACACTCCATCTTTTGTACTCTCTTGAACGATGTCCTTGTTCAATGTCCTTGAACAACATCTTCCTTTGTCCAGTGAGCAAAAAACCAAAAGTGAGACTTCTGAAACCAGCTGATGAATCTTTAGGGATAGTCCGTGAGACCTTATGCTTGTAGACAACAAGAAAGTTTTGATCCATGTTTCAGCAGCTGAGTTCATCTCTATTTTTTCTTCCTATTTTCTGATGATTCTAGAGGAGTATTCCTAGTTTCCAGGCTAGTAACAGCAATATAAAATTTCATATTTTTTGGCTGATTTAAAGCATATATGCTTTTTGCTAACTTAGAACAGGAGGGGCTCAAATTCATGTCATAAATGACCTAGAACACTCACAAATGTATGGGCATAAAGTCACTAAAAATAAAGCTTCCCAAACTTCTTTTAGTTAAATGATTTGATATATTTGTAAAGCAGTCTTGCATGGAGGCAGTATGGTGACAGAATTAAAGGAAAATGAGAAACTTTGCTGAAGCTTAATGAGAATTAATGTTTTGGCCATTGAACTTGATGGATATGTTGGAAAAATAGTTAAAGTGCTTGCTGTGTTAATGTCAGCTGACATAACAATTGTTTCCAGAGAACCAGACTTCTGAATCCTCATATAAAGCACTGGGGAACTTGAACAACACAAAAGAATGTAAGGTTTGGAGAGAATGGGGGCAGGGGAAAGAAAGAAAAACATTATATAAGTTTAGCTACCTCCAGCTCATTTTTCCCCATTGAAATAATGAACATAAGGGTGTCTCAGCAGCAGTCCAAGCCAATTTTAGAAAGAGAGCCAAGACTGCTATCTTAAGCATAAGAACCATCCCGTGCACTTACCAAGCTGCACCAATGAGTCTTTAATTCATGTCTGTAGTCCTACATTGAAATGAAAAGTGGTTTACAGGATGAAAGGTAATAAAGACCTTGGGGAAAATCCTAATCTCTCGCCTAGCTGAAGACTGCTCTCCTCACTGAATGCAGAGGAGCCAAAAGTAGTGCACATAGTCTAGTGCTGTGCGTGCACAGCAGGGAGGCAGAAAGACAGCCCTGACCTTTTTCCACAGCACAAGCCCACCCTACCCTGCTCAGTGGAGATGGAGAAAGCAAGAAGTATCCTCAGTGCTTGCAGCCTTGGACCCAAACACTCCACTGCTCTGAAGTTTTCAGTCTTCATCTGTGCTGTGCTTCAGCACCCAGGCATCTGCCATGCCCCAGGGGTCCCTGATGGCTCCCAGAAATCTCACACCCTTTGTAAACCCCTTTCTGAAAGGAAATTCATCTTCTATTTTTTTTTTCTTCCTAACTGCATCATATAATTCAAGATGCTACAGAACAACTTTATTTGGTCTGGATCAACTGGTGTTTGAGCTGGCAACAGCCCACAAAGGTCCTCTGCCATAGTTATCATGTTGCACACACTCATTAACCTCCCTGTATAAAATAATGAGTAGAATATGCACAACATTACCAGTTTTTCATAAGTTCAAAACCCAGAAGAACCCACAAATCACCAGAGGAAAAGTTTACAGCACTGGGGTAAATTGGAGGACACATCTATTACTGTGCCAATACAAAAAGACAAAAAAAAGCCTCTTCATTGCGAAGAAAGATGTGTTCATTTTCACACCACACACGCACAAAAACTATCCTGTTGGTTTCCCATAGATTGGAGACTTATCAGTGGAAAATGAGGAAAGATATACTATCTTTACCTTCTCTCCCCCTCACATTTTCTGAAGCTATGTAGAGGCCTCCATGTCGTTTGTTTGGAATTCTCCGTGTATCAGGGCAGTGAGGGGATCTAAACAACAGGTTTAGATGAGGAGCTTTGTAGCTCTTGCCTCAACTCCAGTGTTCAGCTCTTGTGATCCAGCACAGCTGAGAAAGGGGTTTTCATGGAATGACCCTTGGTTCCCACCCACTGCTTGGGCTGTGATAGTCAAGATTGTTCTTCCAGTCTATTCCAGTGACTGCCAGAGGCAGCTGTGAATCATTGTGAAGTATAAAATGTCCTTACTGCATATTTTCTGAAAAGCCTGACCCAGTAAGGGCAAGTTTTTCATTACAGACTTAAAGTTAAGGTTTTAAAGCTTTCTTGGTCCTCACACAGGGCAAATCTGTGGGCTGCTAGACTCCCAGTGTACATGTTGCTTGCATATAAGGTACTTCCATCAGTTTTAAAGTAGCCAGCTTCATTCTTGAAAATGCTGAAATAGCCACAGATTTTATTTCACAAGATAGCAGCTCTGATTAGTCTCAACTGCATATATGTTGCTTAGGTCATGAAGACTGTTGGCTGTGTCTAGAAGAGCAAGAGTGATGACCCTGGTAAGTACACGCCTGTCAGCCTCACTTAAGTTACTGGTAAAATTATGGAGAAGGTTATTCTGGTAGTTATTGAAAAATACCTTAAAGAGGTGATTGTCCTTCTCTGCTGCACACTGTTATGGCCTCACCTTCAGTACTGTGTGCAGTTCTGGGCACCACAATATGAAGAAGACATTAAGCTATTACAGCGTATCCAAAGAAGGGCTACAAAGATGGTGAAGGAACTTGAGGGGAAGCTGTGTGAGGAGCGGCTGAGGGCACTTGGTCTGTTCAGCCTGGAGAAGAGGAGACTGAGGGGAGACCTCACTGCAGTCACAACTTCCTCACAGGGGGAAGCAGACGCTGATATCTCCTCTCTGGCGACCAGTGACAGGACCCGAGGGAATGGCCTGAAGCTGTGTCAGGGGAGGTTTAGGTTGGGTAGCAGGGAAAGGTTCTTCACTCAGAGGGTGGTTGGGCACTGAGCAGGCTCCCCAGGGAAGTGGTCAGAGCACCAAGTCTGACAGAGTTCAAAAAGAATTTGGACAATGCTCTCAAGGCACACGGTGTGACTCCTGGAGTTCTCCTAAGCAGGTCCAGGAGTTTAATTTTGATGATCCTTATGGGTCCCTTTCAACACAGGATATTCTATGGCTGTGTGATGTTTGAGCCCCATTGCAAACCTCACCTGAGAAGGGTTCACCCGCCCTGGCTTCATCTTTTCCATCTTTCCTCACATAGAAAACATGAGAAAAACAAGCGTCTCTTTCCTTGCATGGGAAGCAGATTCCTGGCAGACCAAACCCTACTCTGGCCTTGCAGCAATTCCACTTTCCAAGGGGAACATCATTTCTGTTTGGCAAAGGCCCTGCTGAGCATCCCATTGCCCATGTCTTTTCCCGTGCTACGTGTTCAGTACAAGTTGAATGAGGACGACACAGTTGCTCTCACACACCTACCCCTCTTTCAGAGGGATGGTGGTGGCTGGGATGTTGTTAGCCTTAGAGACTGTGAGTTCCCTGGGCTGCCATCAGAGACTCTCTGAAGGGAAAAGTTTAGGAACAGTTTAGAAATTATAGACCAGATCATAGAGCTGTCATAAAGCTTTCATCAGTCAATAAAACAGGCTTTCCTTTTCATAAAAAAAGCTCTCAAACTTTTCTGTCTTATAAAAAGAATATTGATGCTGGAAACTGAAAACTTCATCTGAACTTTTATTTTCTCTGCTTCTCTTTTCATTTCCTGTTTTTCTTTTCTTTCTATGTGGTGAGTCCTTTCATGAGAGTTTTAATGCTTTTTGATCCACTTATGGGTGAGGTGCCTCAAATAACACCTCCATGTTGCCTGTCTCTGATTTCTACCAGCAGGTCACCAGGCAGCCATGACCTCTTAGAAGTTGTGAGAGGGATGTCATATTCTGTCCTCTGCATGTTCCAAGGGTGAGGAAGAACATGAGATTAGATGGGGAAAAATATTGCACTTCCAGCTTCTCTACCATTTTTAAGGCTTCTTGAAAGAGCATTGTGAGAGTGGCACACACTGAATGACCTTCTTGCTATCCTTGCAAGAAAAACATTCTTTCTGTGAAGTGCTTGCGCCAAAATCATCACAAGGTACACCAGCCAATACACAGAGCACGTGCCATATTTTTCCATTTCAGTTAATTTTTCCTTCGCAAGTGGGAAACCGAAGCCAGTTACCACTCCTGGCTGAGCCCCACCTTGCGTCACGCTACAGCCTGCAGAACTGCTGGTGTTTCCCTGCTGAAGCTGAAGGCCCAGCACTGGGCACAGGGTGCATGCATCGTGACTGTCTTATGGCATGAAGGCAGTATTCAGGAAATATTTAGCTGTGTTTTCCCAATGTTTTTATTCTGGCCATATAGCTTTTTTTAAAATTTAAATCTTTCTTTTTGGAAGAAAGGCAGTGGTTATGCCTGCTTGTGTTACAAACAGCAGTTGAGTGTCTGCTATTAATTGTAAACATCCGAATATTAATGCAGGCAATAAAGATAGGAAAGAATTACAGCTATTTTCCCCAAGGTGGTGCTGCATAGGTAAGGCACACAGACTTTCATATGATTTGATTACTGTAATGCACTCATTTACCACTTGTTGACACATGAGTATTTCACCACAAATCCTACTAGGAGTTTTGATCGCATAAATATTTTGAGTCTATCTGTCAAGAAGATATCTGAAGAAATCAGAAACACAGAAAAAAAGGAAAGGAGAAAAATTAATCACATAACTTATTCGCAGTGAATAATTTGGTCCACGGCATCTCCATCTCTGCACAGGCAATACTGCACAGCAGTTGACAGCTCTGGGTTGGTGACAGCCAGGTAATCAGTTCTCTACACCACTGTCCTCTTCCCACGACTCAAACTTTTACAATTTAATAGTGGGGGATTTTAAATTATTACTGGACAGTTGATTGAAAGTTGCTGTACCTGTTTTCAAAATGTTGTAAGTAAAAATTGATGTGATTTTGAAAATGGAAAACTATTGTATGAAACTCCTTAACATCAAGAGAGCTTCCTGGACTATGGCCATAAGCTGCATTTGCTCAAGTCAATTTTGCATTAATCAGTGTGCCTTGAAGATTACGTCGTATGTTTTTTTATTTAGTGGGTCATATATTTTAAAAAGTGCCTTTAAGTGTTTTGATGAAACACATTAAAAATCCACTGTAATGCCTAGGTGGCTGACAGTGTTAATATATAGCGGGTACCTTTGCCTTTGCAGTTTAAATAATCTGGAGGAGATGCTTCATCATTTATTTTTAAATTTTATCACCAGAGATCTGTAATGTCCGAAAATCAAATTTATGGTCCTTGTCTCCAATATCTTCAAAAATACAAATGAGTGTTTTCTAGTCACTCATCCACAAAATCCGACTTTTAAACAAATTTTTCCAACTAGAAGTTACGTAAATGATCTGATGTTCTTTTACACCACCAGGAGAGCATGAAAATTAACCTGGCTATCTTTTTGCTGCCTATAGAGTCCACAGAAAGAGTAGTGTAACATTTACTAAAATGGCAAAAGTCAGGCCACAGCGTATTATGATTTTCTAAATATTCATGGGTCTGATGCTTTTTCTATGTCCTGTGTAAACATTTTGGTCACAAAATGGGCTTTTCACAACAACCAGACTTCAACTGAACTTCCAAGTTTTTTGTGAGGAACTCTGTCTGCTGTGGAGGTCCTACCAGCAGCAGAAAGACCTCCACTCCTGGATGCAAAGGTGAGTACAAGAATAAAGATTTTAGGGTTCAACCCTCCATTCCAAGTTAAGATATGTGTGTGCAGGCAGACACATGTCCTCTTCAACAGGCAAATGGCAGTCATGAAGGACAGAACAGTGCGCACATGTGCTGCTTTAGGCAGTGAAAAGCCCTTGACACCTCACACTGGCACAGGCCAGTGGTGCTTCAACACAGCCCTCCTGTACCCTGGCTGTGGAGGGAAGAGCTCCCTGCCTTATCCTGACCAGGGAGAAAGTTAATTCTCTGCTTCAGACTGCAAGCTGCAGAGGCATGGAGAGACCTCCCAAGAGAGCCTTGGAATCTCGAGGGGCCTGTCAGAACTGTGTGAACATGGAAGAGAAGCAAGAGCAGCAGCCATGTTAAGAGAGGTGTACTTCAATCACTCTTTAATCGGAATCCAGACAGCTGGTTTTTTTAGGGCTCTCTAAAACAACATTTTTGCAGGGAGAAGACCAACCCAAACCCCTGCAGTAAGAGCTGCCTTGTTCACATCCTGGAACTGCCTGTCTACTGAGCTGAACTCCTGTGGGGAAGAAGCCTTCTCCTGCAGTGAGGCCTCCATGGCAGGAAGAAAGGACGGTTGTAGCAGTTCACACATTCTGGAGGCCAGGATGGAGGGACCCAAGCTGTGAATATGAATATTCACAAAAGTTATGCGCACAGCTAAATGCAAAGGACTGGCTTCAGCTCAGTCTAGGATTTGAGCACATATATTTTTTCAGTGCTAGTCTATCCAAACTAATTTGTCCATCTCTAGTAATTTTGCCCAGTGGGCCCCATCTCACAGCTTTTAGTCTTTATTCAGGCTATAAGCCCATTGACCTCAGTAAAAGCCGTGCCAGGATAAAGATTGAATGAGGACCGCAGGATTCAGGCTGAATATCTTGAATACCATTTAGATATTATTTCCTATGTAAAAATCTCCAAGTTTTTTAAATAAAATCATAGAAAAGTGGGAGGATGATAACAACTTCAGTGACATGATTCAGAATAATCACTTCTCAAACATAGACATGAGGTAGAAGATAGGAAATGAACTTTTTGAAAGAAATACAGCCCATGTAACATGCTGGGAGTGGTCAATGGGTAAACAAGTTCTGGCAGTGGTGAAGTTATGTGAATACACAGGAATTATTTAGTACTTTCCTCTGACTAGAAGCAGGACCACACAAATACAGGCCTGTCACAAATATATGTGTAGGGAATGATGGCTCCAGTTCATTATATTTAGTGGGATTCCATGTGTTTTGCTGGGCTGCTGACCTACTGCAACAGTATTAAAATGCACTGGGGTGCATTTTTTAAATTACAGTGGAAAAATGAGAGGAGACTTTAAAAGGCTTTGCACGTACAGCCAAGTCCACTGTTGGTGCATCTCTCTGAGGCTATACTACCAGTAAGGCTGAGAAAAGCCCTGGGACTGGAACAGAAGTGCTCACTGACAGCTGTCCTGCAGAAGGTCATTTCTGCAAGTTTTACAAGCTGTTCTCTAGCCATATTTGAGTTACTCTAATTCTGCATTATTGTGCAGTTTCACGTACCTTTCTATGCCCAGCCACTGTTAGAGGCTTTCCTGAGCTTGGTTGCCATTTGTTAAAAAAGAGGGAGTGTGCAGTCATTCACTCAGGATGGGGTAGAAGAAAGGAGGAGAGGGCTGCAGACAGGGGCTGTGAAGAAGTTGAATGTTAAAGCTGGAGCTCTAGTAAGCTTGAACTCTCTTATTTTGGCTAGCTCTAAAGTTGAAATTTGTGGAGTTTTCTTGGCCTTCTGTCTAGATCTGACCTATCCTCTGAGAGTATGTGGATATTTTTGGCCTTTTAGTATATACTGCACAGATCACAGATCAGAAAAATTACAGCTGGCAAAAGCCTTTCCTCATTTAGCCTGTCTGCCTGTCGGTGAAGGATCATTCCCTAGAGTCTGTTTTTGTAGAATTCATAACAAAATCTAGAACTAGTGAAAAGGAGAGAATTTGTCCAGAGAAGTCTGCTATGTAAGAGAAGGGTTTGATTTGGATTTTTCTTTTGTTTTGTTTTGTTTTGTCTGGATGAAACACACTAGAATTTACACAGTTGTCCAGAAACTCTCTGTATACTTTGGTACGGGAGAAGATTTCCATGGCTATTTATTTTTATGATAACCTGTGCTTCAGACAGATCTAGAGAATCTGTTAACCACCATCTGAGCTGATTTCCACCTGAGTTGAGAATGAAGGACTACTGCATGACATGTGAAAAATGCATGACAGTAGAGGCTGTAATTTAGTATTTGTTCTGCAGTAGCACTTTCCAGTCCTTCAGAATTTACAATCACATGCGAACAGTGTCAAAACCAAAATTATAACTGTAACACAGCAACATCTTTCATAAAGTGGAAAAAAAAAAAATCCCAACCAACCAAAACACTTAAAAGAACCTCCAAAATGCCCGCAGATCCTTGTGTGTTGATTGCTTCTAGGTCACATGCACTTCAAGGGAGCTCCCACAGCGCCTACCCAGAAAGGGGGGCTGTTGGTGGTAAAAATCTCTTAAGGAACCTGGTTGCACTGCATTTGTTGTCCCTGCTTTTCACACCATGTGGAGTTTGCAGGCTCAGTCCTCTGGATCCTGCCTGGCAAATGGATGGGTCACAAGACAGCACATCGCTGGTCTGATTGGGACTGAAAAGGTGATTATGTCATGTCCTCACAGAGCTGTATTAAAATTCCCTTTGCCTGGGTTAAAACTGAGAAAAATAACCTCTATATTTCTCTTGTTTCGAATTGCCAGCCCAAGGTTTAACATAATGCTTTACAAATTGCATGAGCCCCATATTGTAGTTGCTTTTTAACAGGTCTGACTCTGCTTCATTAACTGGCTCCTTCTAGCATAACGCTTTCACCCATCAAATTTACCTGTTCTTAGCTGTCTTGAAAGAAACTCCAAACTGTGAGTAGTAGTTAATACTCCTCTCTATACCACATCTGGTATTGCTTAAGGTTATGCATAGGCTCTTAACAGTCATTTTCCTTTCTGCAGTACAAAATGAAACATATTGATTATAATTTGTTTCCACTCCCTTTTATCTTTTTTTTTTAATCAGAACTTGGAAGTAAAATATTCAAAGAGTACTTTACTCTATTTCTTCTTTATTACTGCAGCAAGTTAATTTCTATGAAAAGTAACCTTCAATGAAGGCAAAGGGATAATTTTCATTGTGATTTTGCCAAATGCATTTTTTCCCTTATGAAAATCCTCTAATAATCTCCAAATACTGGGTAGAGATCTTACAATTAGGGCACAGAATATAAATGTAAGCATCTCTCAGAGTCCTGTGGCATTATGAACCAACCTAATTTTGCTGCTGGGGTTATCACAATGACTTAATGAAGCATGTGGATGGCTTTAAATAAGGTGGACTGAAGGCCCCGAGTCAGGAAATGTTATTGTCTTACAAATAAACGAGCGCTGCTACTTAACTCTGAGAACATATGAAATCTCAATTAAGTTAATGGGATTTACTTTGCTCATGAAAGAGGAACTGCGAGGGAAATTGACAGGTGACAAAAGTTCCTTCTGTCCTATGACCCTTGATAACTGTTTGACTCCGGACTTGCTTTTCAATTTTTTCCTATTTTCTTTTTTTTTTTTTTTAAGATTTAGAATACAACAGGTTTAAGGATCCAATTAGCTTCAGTAACAGAGCTGGCATCCAAATTATTAAAGAGAAAAGAGTTCGTTTATTAAAGTACTGGGCTTATGTTACTTTCCATTTGGAATGTGGTTTTCTTAATATCCTCTGGCATTGCAGGGGAAGAAGCAACAAAGCCCTTCAAATGATAAGGCTCAATCTAAACTGAGAGACGTTTTAACAATAGCTAGGTCCTATGAGTGGTGCCCCATCTGACTCCGAAATGCAATCTGGTCCAGGGACTTTTGGACCCTTTTTCCCTATTTCAACCTCCTCTTTTAGGTTTTCTGCCTCTGCACACTCCAGCCACATCCCTGGTCCAAAACACAAATGGAACTAAAACTGTGGCATGTGCAATGCAGTGTACCTCTCCCTGACACAGCCTGAAGGACTATTTTAAGCATTATTAAGGCTTTGAACTGGGTTTTAAGATATTTTCTTCCATTGTATTAGCTTTTAAACAATTTCCTAACAGTTCACTCTTTCCATCTATGGAAGAGCTTTCTTCCAGCCCATTGCCTACACTTCACAAAGCTGTCCTTCAAGCTATTTCCATTTCTATTTCTTAATCTGTTTCCCATTTCTTTCTCTCTTTCTGAAGCAAGCACTTCTCTTGCACCAGATTAGCCATCATCTGCTTGCCCTCCTTCTTGATGTGTTTTGTTCTGTGAGCAGGTCTCCAGCTCGGCCTTTGGATTAGGAGGAGAGGGTGACTGACCAGTCTTTCATAGTGTGGAGAGTGTTTGAATGTGTTTTGTGCAGTTACAGCAGCAAAAGAAACAGTAAAATGCTAGGAAAATTAGAACTGTATCTTCTCAATTAATTCATTTGCTTCTGTCTCCCTCAATAACCTTATTAGGGAGTGGGGATATTTGGCGACAGCTTTCATGGCAAGGACAAATAATACTGTAGTAATGTAGCTATATTGCTCCTTAGCCTCGTGGCTGATGAATTTCCATTTCTTATACCATATCCAAAACTTGCCTAATTTGATCACTTGTTTGGTCTGAAAGAGAGATTTGCAAATAATTCTAACATGATATTTAAAGGGAAGTCTTCTTTATTCTGTTATATTTATCTGAAAAAGAAATATAAGCAGTAAATAAAGTCTAAGTGTCATTTGAGAATAGCCTCATGGAATGACAAGTAAAATTATCCAATAGAGATGGTGTGCGCCTTCCTTTGCACAGTGAAATTTTGTTTTCTGATCACACTTTCATGAACAGAAGACATTTAAGTGCCACCAGTACTACCCTGTGATTCGTTGTATTTGTGGTACCACAGGATGATGAATTCAGACGTATCTGCTGGGAACCAAGCATTATCAAGAGGGTTTCACAGAGGAAAACTAATTATTTAAAGGAGCAGCTGAAATGTATTTCTGTTCTGAATGTCCCCTAGAGCCTGGCTAGTAGGGACATTCAGCCCATAAATATGGACTAAACTCTATTTTCATAATTGATTTGCAGTACATCTTTAAGTGCTAAGGAGGCCAGGTGGTTCAGCAGAGACTGCAGCTTGATTCCTGTACAATAAAGAATCTGGGCATGCCGCACTCAGGCAAGTTATACCATGGACAGTTGAGGCTGATAGGAATCCATGTAATAATTCTCACTCCATCATTTTCAAACATTAGTGACTTACAGGTCTTGATCTTAGTTCTGAATTTGCCTTCGTTTTCATTGATTTTGTGGTATATCTCATGCCCACTGCAGTAAATTACTGAGATCATAAATGATGACTCATGAAGCTGAGAGTGAAGTCAATGCCATTGGGGTGAACAAAATTAATGGATGCTGGTGGATGATCTTTGTGCTTTTCTGTATCTGTTGTTCGAACCTTTTTGTTGCACATGGGCCTTAGGAAGCCTGGGAATGTGATCACAAAAAAATAGCTGTGTGGCTCAGAGTTCTCTTGCACCTCAGCAAATGAGCAAGGGGCTGAGGAAAGGGATTGCATGAAGGATTTCAGTAATTTTTTAAAACTTCTCTATTTCCTAGGTAACAAAGTGATGCTGGTCTAGTAGTTCCAGGATTGTAGTCTTTACAGCAGTAGGCCAGCAGAAATTGAGGTAACATCTAAGGCAGTTATAAACTTTCAGCAATATAAGGTTGACCTATATTTGGAACATCTTTCCCCTCTTTCAGGGCAGGAGGGAAGAATCATTACTGTCATATTTATTGAGAGTACTGGTGAAGCACTCTTCATGCTGCCCAAAAGCTTGGCATTATCTTTCCTTTGGAGGCTAAGTCACTCACAGCAAACAATAGTGGATCCTTTGAGAAATACTTTCCGTATTGCATAATACACAAGTTGGGAAAAACGCTTCACTAACTTCAACAACAGAATGTTTTTTAAGGAGGAAAATGTTGTCCAGCTGAGGGTAAAGGAGCTTGCGTAGACTTACAATAATAAAGGGCTCTTTGATAGAATTAAGCCAGTGTTACTGGCCATCCAAAGGCTGCCTGTTACCACAGACACCACGGAACAACATCACTGGTTATATGATGTGCAGCAATAGAGATTGCATTGATTTGCAGATCAGTGATTGCAAAGTAACCGTCAGTGTTTGGATGGCTGTGTGCTTCACTGACACAGATACAAGTCAGTGTTTGCCAGCATGAACGTGACATGAATCTTTCATAATCCTCATCACATCTAGAGACCCTACCAGAAATGATGCCCAGTTGCCTCCTGTCAATGACAGTGTCTCTGTTCCAGGGGGATACTGGGTTTTTAAGTACTGCAAGGTCAGTCATAAGGCTCTTAGACATGCGTGTACCCAGCAGGGGCACCGTAGGAAAGTAGTTCCAAGGACAAAACAGCTGATGTTTAAATGAAGACACTATTTCTACTAAGCATGAGCAATACTTCAGTGAAGCAGATTGGGAACTGAAATTACACCATTCCTTGTTGCTTTTGGTATTTGGATATTGCCACCCATTGCTGTGGTCAACAGTGGAACAGCACTTGAACGGGGAAGTACTTGGTCACTCAGTGACCCCTCTGATCAAATACAATGCCAGTGCATCTTGCGATTTCCAACATTGTAAGCCACATAGAGAAACATTGTTATAGAAAACTTGCTGAATCTATAGGGCCTTTTAAATTCTCAAATAAAAAGCCTAAGAAATTTATGACTGTGTTGCTAGATGTGGAGGCCAAGTAAACTCACAATGTTGATCTTAGTTGTGTTTAAACTTCTCCTGCCTTCTGGCACTTTGAGCTGTAGTGGAAAGAAATCATTTACTTCTAGCAGCTTTAAGCATTTGGAAACACACGGGTACCATGGAAGAGCATTAAAAACATAAATTATGTCATACAAATGGTCCCAGAACTGGTGGTGGGTACACTTCCTCTCAGACACTGCAGATCTATAGTGACATGTGTGGCCACATTAAAAAAAAGCTCCTGAACAAAATGTGGTGCCAACCCCCTGATTACTGGCTTTCTACATCAGGCTGTACTCACTTAAAACTCCCGTGCAAACAAACAAATAAACACAAAGCTTGAGCTTCCAAACCCTGCAGTTCCTTGCTGAAAACAGGATTGTCTTTGTCAGATGATTGGTATTTAAAGACATTCTTTGTTTATCTGTATGTACACATTCATTTTGATCATGGTTAAGTTTTGGATGGAATACAGAATGCGGTCTTCTTCTTCTCGGGCTTTTAATTGCTCTGCAAGTTTCACATTTAGGAAAGAATCTATTCAGTTTTTCACCTAATAGAGATCAGAGGTTACAGAGTGCTTGCAGAGCCCCCAGAGCAGGGCAGCTGAGCAGTGAGGGTGCAATCACCCTCTCCAAGGCAGGATATGCTGGATGAAATCTCTTGGAGCAGAATAGCAGTAATCCATCTCCTTTGGAAAGGCTCTGGTTAAAAGAAGCTTATTTTTCATTCCTTTATGGCACATTTAATTTTAAATGCAGGTAAAGATTGTCAAAAAGTCCCAAGTACTACCGTGTGTAAGAACAACAGTCAGATGATCTATCATGTGGAAGATTACCTTGATTTAATGCAAGGCAAAATGCAGTTTGTTGAACTCAGGGACAAATTAAGCACTTATCTGAAAAGTAAATTTAATGAAAAAATTGTGTGTGATGTATACATGTTCTGTTTAAGGTTATTAAAACTAGATGGTAAGATTTCCTGTTAGAAATTTTTCTTCTTGTTTTCACAAGTACTCAACTTTATCACTTTATTCCCTTACCTTTGCATTTTCTTTTCACTTATGAACAGTTTGAATCTTTTGAAGGAGAAAGAATTAATAAAGATTAAGGAGACAGAGGATGAGAGTGAATGCCTGCATATGTGCCTGTACATCCATGAGGAAGAGAGTATGTCATCCATGAGTTACATAGATCAGCAAGACCATATGCTACAAGAGACACCTACTAAGAAAACCATGGTAGGCAAAAAGCGTAAAAAACCATCATGGCTTAAATCTGGCCTAGATCTTTAGTTATGTGTGATTAGTTTAAGCCACGTCTTAAAATTGTTGCAAATCATACTATGTTTCCAAATATGAAAACATTTATTTCCATGCAATCCAGATTTTTTTCCTGTTGCTTTTTTCCCCCCCTTTCCTTTATTTTCTTTTTTATGCTCCCCCCCCTAAAAAAACCCACAAGATTTTAGCTTGAAAAGGCATGTTTCTCTTTCCTCATTGCAAATCCTTGGTTTTGTTCTAGGCACAAGACCTAAGTAAAAAAAATCTACGCAAGAAAAAATGCTCTTTACTCTCTAACCAAAATTTCATGTGATTCTCTCCAGAAAAGATTCATTGTTGAAGTTTTATTTTTTAATGAAATGAGATCTAGTGTTTTTCTTTGTTTTATTACAGAATGATTGCATTCTTCAGTAGCATAGACTGTTATTATTAGTTTATTCCATTTCTGAGGATCAGGCTATTAAAATACATGATTATGGCTAAGCAGAATCACAGATACATTTTATTTTATATTGAAACAGAATAATTTTTCTGAAAGTTCACTGCGTGTGTCCTCTGAACAAGAATATGTTGCCTGCAAAAATAGACCAGTGAGGAAAGAAAAGAGATTTGGCAAGGCTGTGTTTATTGTTCAATAAATCACAGTCACTATAAGTGACCTGCTGACTTCAAGTTCTTTAGGTCAAGGAACCCTTTGCTATTCTGCAACTTCACCTCTTTGCTGAGCCTCTTAATCAAAAGTGTAAAGCCAGAAAGAACATCAAACAATCAAGAGCTGGATGATTGGATTGGTTATTTTAAATGACTACAGCTATGGTTGTGACAGATTTGAGGATAGATTGCATCATCTCAGCCTCACTAAGTAGGTTGAATAGGTTGAGCATTTTGTGAAAAACAGCTCCCCTCCCTCCAAAAAAATTTACATTAAGCCATCACTCAAGGTACTTTGACAATTAATTTACTACACATGTAAAAACTGCAGGGATTACAAAAAATTTCCAGTATAGTGACACCTCTGCTTTGCCATAATAGAAACGAATGATAATTTTTAATTACTTTACTATATTAACGTATATTTGCTGTGCTGTTTTATTCAGGCTTACATTCTTATTCAAGCTGGTAATTTGTATTGGTTCTTGTGATTTCACCTGTAGGGTTAATGACACATTCAAATGTGAGAGGGCTACAAACCGAATTAAGGCACAAAGAAATTAAGATTGATGCAGATTCCCTTTCTCTTCTGCAATTTCTGAAATGTGTGATTTCCATGATAGTAAACACCTCAATAGAAAACAAGGTAAAATGAAAACACACATCTGGATCATTAATGTGGCGTTGTTTTAGATAACAAGCTAATAATATAAAGGAAGCTATGCTGCCCTTTACTGGGGTGGAAGCAGATCCGGGAATTTATACATCTGAAAGCAATCTAGAAGTGTACTAGAAGCATACTACTTACTGAAGTATCCATGGGACTGCCTTGGGATTTTGTGGGCAAAGATCCCTGTGCTTAGGCTGTTGGCAGAAAGGGAGCTAACCAGCAACCTTGTTTAACATGGGAAAATCCTAAACCAGCAAGGTGCCAGCAAACAAAGGAGAGGGAAGAGAAAAGCCACATGTGGCTTAAAGCTCTTCCATAATCTACAGTATAACTTGTTAATACATATCATATGCACAATGCATTCCCTTCATTAAGACTTGGGGTGAATTAAGGCCTTATGGCCACGCAAGACTGAAAGAGAAAAATTATTTTTGCAGGCACAATAAAAAGTAAAACAATAATTTCAAAATCAACAATGTTACTCAAAAGCTTGCGCAGAAGAGCCAACCATTAGGCTCCATGGAGAATCATGATCCATAGTGTAAAACTGTTCATAATTTCTTGCTCTACTAATTAGATCTAGACAGGAAACATCTCTTGAAGTATTTTTTAGATGAAAATGAGCTCTTGAGGAGGAGGAGTCATGCACAAATCAGCCCATATTATGGAGGCATTTAAAATTATTTCCCCCTGAAATTTAAAGAAGGTATTTCCTTTTCTTTTTTCCTATTTCTTTTCTCTTTTTTTTCCTCCCAGTTCAAGAAAACGCTTTACTTTTCTACAGAGCAAATTCTGAGAGGAAAAAAATGAAGAACAACCTGAAGAACTTCTATTGATAATGTGTATTTGAAGGAAGATCTTTCTCTAGGAGCTCTACTTTAACACACAGCAAAGCAAGACCAGGAAGATGGAAGGCAGACCAGATATTCTAAATTTCCTTCACGGCTTTAATGCTCCAGATCTGCTTACCTCCCGAAAAAGAAGAGTGCAGACACCTTCCTATCATTGGCTTTTAAATAAAAACAAGCCCAACAAACTGATGTTAATAGTCAGATACTGTTTTCGTTTGTATCTGGCTATAGTCATGGAACATATATCTTTGTCACATAAGCTATTCCAAAAACTGAGATGGGAGTTATGTGCTGTTGTTATCACAGACTGATCAAACACTACTGCACTATTTGTTTGTGCAGAACTGTGGTGCAGTATTGCAGCAATATCTTATACACATTCTTGAGGATTTTATGCATAAGCAGAAGAAATTGGCTTTATATGTGTTAAAGAATTTTAAAAAAATACAGAGGAAATGAAGAGAGACTCAAACAAACATACAGACATTACAACTACAACTCAGTGCATGCATTTATTGTGCTCTTTTTTGCTTGATAGAAAGTATTTTTCTAATGAAAATTTTAATTTACTGCATGTATAATTACCTTTTATGCCATGGGAAATACAGAAAAAAATTGCCCTGATATAAGGCTAATAAAAAAAAATGTTAAATAGCTTCCAGAAAAATTATTTGATCGCTGTAGTGTGTGCTTTAGGCTAAAATATTCTTGGCTTCCTAAAAAAAAAAATAAATTCCAGGTTGAAAACTCTGTATGACTATTATAGTTTGACTCATTCTATTGAGGCTAAGATTATTTAAAAAATGTATTTCTGTGACTTGTTGTGCCAGCATAAACCAATACAAGTTCCTTCCCTGGTCATTTGCAAATTATTTGGAGAAACTCTAGAGATGAGAAGAATGATTGAATGCAGTAATGTCAGAGGGGAAAAGAAAAACAGAAGTAAAATAGATGAAAATTATAACAGGCTAAATGGGAGAGGGGAGAAGACTAAAGATTGGAAAATGTTTAAATCCATGGAGAAGTATTGGTAACATTCATCTGCTGTGGTTGGTGGAGAAGACAATGCTGGGGAGAAAGATAGTGGTACAGCTACGGCTTTAATGGATGGCCTAGGCTTCACTAATATCCCTTTCTAAGACCGTGGGTGTCTCTAAGGTTATGTTATCTGCAATAAAAATAGTTTAAAAAAATAACTTAAGTTTTGTCAATATTTTCTTCAAAGATGAGACACACTGAATGCAAAGATTTTTATTCCTTTTGTGATAGACTATATGTTCCTCTTCCCTTCCCATGTCCTTGGACCAGTTTCAATCATATTTGGTTATCTAGGCCTTCTACACCATTAGTTTTCTGATGTCCTTGCAGGAAACCGCCTGTGGCTTGGTTCAAATATCTGTGGTCCTTATTTTATGCTTACATAAGTTATCCAGATTTAGAGCAGAGAAGATACCTGTGGGTATTCCTTGACTAGCTGGTCAAGGATCGACTTCAGGGTGGAAATCAGAAAATACTAAGAAGAAAAAGAAAACCTCCATCTGATGCACTGGCTTGCAGCACATCTAATTTTTAGGGACCTAATTTTTTTGAACAATAATTGGTGTCTATTTCCACCAGACATCTGGGTATGTTAAACACCCTGCTTTATATTGGTTACTCCAAAAGGTTGTCAGATCCCCTGCAGCCATGGAACGTGAGGCTGGCCAAGTTTGCTCTCAAAATGTTTTGCTGACTGTCTTTTAGCAAGTATGAAAAGAAGTAAGTCTGAGGACAGCGAAACTGACACTCAGTACACGGAGGTCGGAGTGCAGCTTCAACATCTGTCTGTCATCAAAATGTAGCTTGGGTTTGTGGTGTTAAGAAGTCATTAGACTTGTTTAAACTGGCAGATGCGTTTTGATGCCAAGAAGGCTACCTAAGTAGTGCGTGCAGTGACTTAGATACTGCTGATATCTTGTCTGTTTGTTTGGGAGCAAGTGTCCTCTTCAGATGGACAAAAAACCCAACAACAAAACATTTAAAACCAAAACATTAAAACTGATGCTATCTTGCTTTGCTGGTCTTCTGCACTTTAATATTGGATTAATTCTTCCCCAGGTCTCAGTGAGCACATTCAGAGACAAATTAAGGAAGCAGCACACTGCTGGTCCTCAGTGCCACTAAAAATGTTCAGTGCATGAGCTAAAAGAAAAAAATTAGCAGACCTGAGTCTCACCCCTTCTAAATCTTGCACCCAAAGAGCTGCAAGACTGTGGACCCCAGGACTTTTTTATATCATAGACTGGGCCATCCGCCAGAACACTCCTCCACCCGCCACCCCCTTTAGACATTTGCGTCTCATTAGCTCATGACAGATTATGTGGGCTGGGTGATATAATCTCATATAGCATGACTCAATGCAATTCTTGTTGGAAAGAACTTTCCTCGAATGTATAGAACCTTGCCTTGAATGATTGACTATCCCTGCTACTTGCAAATCAGCAGGCAGTCTGCTGGCCGATCTACCTGAGTATTTTCTCAAATACAGTAGTTTTGCACAATTATTCTACCATGGTGGTTCTTGTGCTTATGTAAAAGGTCATATAACATGAAAAATGACAGAAACTGACATATTTTTCACATACTCAAGTGATATTTTTTCAAGTGGAACAAGGGGTGACTTAGCAAACAATCGCTGCTCTTTGACACACACAATGGCAGTGAAATAATGCCAAAAAAGGCACTGAAGGTCCTTTGCAGTGGAGCATGGTTACTGCTTTTAGATTTGGTTTTAGAGTGACTTCTGAAGAGTTCAGAGTTCACATCAGCTGGAATTTTGAAATTCTGTTGTAGTCCACTAGATGGTGATCCTTTTAACGAGGATTCAGGTAACCAAACATGACTCAAGCCATCAACCATAAAAAAACCCCCCACACTCAAGCAGGCAGAATAGAAAATCTTGGTTATGATATGACATGATTTACATAAAAATCCATAGAAAAGTATTCCAAAACATGGTTAAGAAACTGCTTGAACTCACGACTGTAGTGTGCCCTCAGCAACATATCAATAGGAGCCGTGAGCCTCAGTGACCAAGAAATCTAAACTTGATCTCATTGTCTTCTGACTGCAAGAGCTGGCAACTTCCAAGCTTCAAGGACCCTTTGGAAGCTGATAATGACAACTACCTCAAGGCGTGTTGATTATTTGAGGCTACCTTCAACGCACAATCATTCAAGCTTATTTGATTTTCTGCAGAACACAAAATTCCATAAGTAATATTAACATAAGACAAAGGCTTAGGGTACAGTAATAGAAATGTTTTATTAATCAAATATATTTACATTTCTTCATCTCCTTTTTAAATGTGTGCCTGTTATTTTCATTTAAACACAATGTAATCTTTACATTTGATATCACAAGAATACAGCTACATGCATGACTTAATTGGTCCTTTACAGTAAAAAAGAGGCAATTTTATGAAGTTTAAAAAATGCAAGCAAACTGTTGATCTTTCTAATTACAGTGTCATTATTACTTTTATTACAACACAGGACCCCTTCAGCATACTCTACATCTATAGGGTGGATTTATGGACTTTTTCAGATTGACTTGATGATGTCAAAACTTCCAAATTCTAGGAAAAAAAAAAATTTCATGCAGTCCCAGAATATTTTATTGTCTGTAATCTTATCCACAGAAAGGACTTTCATGGAACAGAATAGCATTCTAATTGTAATTTCTAAAAAATCAAAGCAAATTAACTACTCTTAAAAGCAACGAGGACTTAATTTCGGACATTCACCTATTTATTTTTTTGAAATCACACCATTTTTTCAGCTGTAAGACAGCATCACATAACTAAATGGCATCATACAAAAAATAAATGTGAATTTAAAGGAGAAATGATGTTACCAAAAGTAAAAGATATGCACATAATTTCTTGTAAGTTTCTGGTATGTAATGTGCTGTAATTTTTATATTATTCCCAATTCAGGATTCTTTCATGGGAAGAAAATCAAATTGTATTTAAAACTATCATCTTTAGGGGCTGTAACTGTAGGTTTACAAAGGACCTAAAGTCTTTCTGAAAGGCATAACTCTACGAACATATAAAATTTAATTCCACACTGAAAAAGAATCAGAACTAGGCACAATTTTTAAATAGGATTTCCAACATGTTCAGGGTTGGACAAAAAAAAATTCAAAACCCAAAAGCTTGTAAGTTTTTACCAGACTACAAAACAGAGATGCCAAGGGCTTCAGAAATTCTGAAATGGCAGGCACATAATCACTACATTTAAGGATAATTGTATTACACTTACTGCTTCAGATTACTGTGTGCAAACACATATTGTATGGATAACAGACCTAAATGTACAGTTGTTCTGCTGATACACGAACTGAAACTCACTCAGAATTTGGGGAGTGCAGACAGGAACTGGATTCTGTTTAGTCCAAACTAAAATGTATTTTAGCTTGTTCATGTTGGTTTTACATTTGCCATACTGTGACAGAATGCCAAATGTGATACTTGAGAAAACACCACTATGAAATCATGGGTTTTCACTGTATTGTTTTTATATGCTGCCAAATCTGTTGTAAAAATGCAATGTATAAAATAATACAAGAACTGAAATTGTGTTTAGGCATATGGAAGGACATAGTGATTTGCATTAGAAATAATTATTTGGAAGGAAAATAAAATAATTTCTGCAGACATACTACTCTAGTGCATTTTTTTTTAGTCCAGTACAATCTTGAAATAATTGATCTTTGCTTCACACCCATTCAGCAGAATATTTAGACACATGTTTAAATGAAAACATACAAGTAAGCCTACCTGTAGTCAGCAGGGAACTTGCGATATCTGTAAGCACACACTTAAGTACTATTTGCGCTACAGGATTCGAATACACTGGAGTGCTCTTCACTGCCACTAACATCGTCACTGAACACGAGGGCGTGGTTAGATAATGCAACAGCACAACTCACCAATCCAACAGAGCTCACATTTGCTTTCTGTGACACTTTCCCACTTACTCTATTTAGAAATTTTCTGCTCTCTTGTTCTTTTCTTAACTGTTTGCTTGCAGAAATGGTCTCTAGATGCTGTTCAAATGTTAACTAAAAGTTGATGCCTCACCAGAATGTTACTTTACATTAAGTCAGTTAAATAAGGGAAAATGTGAACTACCAGGCACGAGTGTCTGAAAGATTTAGGATTTTATTTTGGTTTCTTCTGTTTCATTAGCCTTGCTAGGAACAAAACAATGTTCAAATAGTCACCTTTAAGTTACAAGTCTTCCTACCCAGCTTCCCATGCTTCTTTGAACCTAAAAACAAACAAACATATTTATATAGTAGCTAAGAGTTTCTCATAGTTTTGAGGATAGAATCAGGCAGGTGACAGAATCGCTCACTCCCCATATCTCTGCACTGAGAAATAGAGCTGAAAACTCATAGGGATGAAGCTTCTTTATGAGATAATCTGGTATTTGCTAGAACAATTATTAAAAAACCTTTTTTTTCCCACAATGTTTTTTACATTTTTAATGGCCAAACACAAATACTCCTGAAGTAATTCCCTGCAAAGCTTTGGAAACTCCAGATTCTGCAGTGTAGTTTCTGCAATATAATAAATGAACATCATGCAGTACGGATGTCTATGCTTTTAAACTTTTAAATGCATTTGAGTTTTACTGTGAGCGATTTTTCTGCTTGAGCTCTTTGCAGAATTCATAAATGGTCTGAACCTGGTATTAAATTTGTAGCTGATTCTGTCTAGCCCTTTACAGAACTGGATACTTTATTCTCTACATATTTAAAATCATCCCCATAAATGTGTTTAAAATATTTAATATAATCAACTGAGCCCTTATGAGCCACTCAGCACTTCAGTTTTGGTGCAAAACTGAATTATTGTGTTTTAATCCCCATAATCTCCACAATTTTATTTTGCAGTTTCACCTTATGATAAAGCATGACCTCAGACTGTTCAGGTTTTTCTTCTTGGTGGTGGTGGTTTTGTTTCTTTTATTTTAATTTCTTTTCTTTTTTTAAAATATTTTTTTCTGTTTTTTTCCTTTTTTAAAATATTTTTATCAATCTACAGCTCTAGCATTGAAACAATCAATACATAAACAAACACCACTGGTCTCTAAAAGTGAAAACATAATTTGATTAGACAAAATCATGAAATCTGAAATACATCGTGGATAAAAGCATGAAAAAAAGCCAATATGGAAATTGTTAAATCAAATCAATGTAATGACATCTGAGCTTTTTACATTGATGTTAGGAATATTTTGGCTTTCTTTCATTTGCTGTACCAGGCAAATTTCCATGTAGTGAATACTATGAAGCCTCCAAGAAATTTACAAAGTGTCTGTGTTCAGACTTATCTTTTGTTTTGAAACTCAGCCCAACTGCATTGAAAGCTTCATCTAACACAGGAGCATTACCAATTTGATCCAAATAACTGACTAAAAATATCAATGGACTATAGTTTGGGTTTCTGATTGGTTTTCCTAGAAATCAACATTACCCAAACCAAAAGTATCTCCTTGGTTTTCTGCTCCTCATAATATGATTTACACATGGACTGGAATATTTCGTGTTTAAAATACTTTCCACCACCTCTGTCTTTCATAGCTATTAGACTGAATTTGAAAGCTCTATTAGTTTAACATAGTTTTCCTACTTGTTGCTTTATATAATGTATATTTGCAGATACACAACATTCCATTTTTTTTTACTATTTTTTGTTTTTGTTTTTGTTTTTGTTTTTGTTTTTTTTTTCCACAGAATATCTACGCCAATGCCAATGCAAACCACTTGCATGAAAAGGTGCACACAGTGTGAGGCATGAGACTATGGAAATGGAATGCCCTTTGGTCTGAGGTGGCTGACACTGACCCAGGTATAGCTCTTGATCACTTCCCATCCCACACAGCCATTTCTATTACAGCCATGTCAAGATCAACTTAACCCAGCCCAGCCAAATGTACAGATTACATCTGGGTCCTTGGAGTCATGCTACAAAAAAAGGTGCAACAATAACAAGTCCATGTGCATTCTCAGTCATAACTATGAGCAGAAGAACCCTTGAGATTCCTCACTTTGGCATTAAATAACAATTATAAAGGCTTTTAGAATTAAAGCAATACATGGAGGGACTTGAAATGTTAACAGCCCCAAGTAACTTGTCAATTGAAATAAGACTCATCCCTAGTCATAAATAAATAATCTCTTTCCTGGTCTCACTTCCATGCCAGGATCAATATCTCTTAACATCTTACTTATTTTATTACTGCTTTTGGTTTTCTGGGACTGATTGAAAGTTGCTCAGAGGAAATCTTTGGTTTTGCTTAAGTGTCCATGACATTTAATCATGACTTTCCTTGCAGTTTAATTCCAACCAGTCAATCAGTTAATCCACTTCAATTGATTCTGTGCTCTCTGTTATTGGCTTGCACTCATTGGGCATCCTCTGGTGTCGACTCAGCTGGGTGGCTTGTGTGAAGCTCCTCTCACACCTCTCGCACCTGGTGAAGGCAAGAGAGAAAATTGAGACCAGGGAGCTGCTCTGGGGGGGTTGATGGGCTTTGTCTCATCCTGCCTAATCAGAACAGACACTCAAAAGTGGCTTCAGATTTTACTGGCTCAAGAGGTTTAATTGGTGGCTACTTCCAAGGCCTTGATGCCTATGATGGGACAAGGCCTGTCTGATTCAGAACAGAGGAATCTGTCAATAGACAGGGGGAAGGTGATTTCTCCAGAGAGGCCTGTCCTGCTGTAGCTCTGATCACTGTCAGTTCAAATAGATAAAGAACAAAAAGAGATTTTTAGGAGTGAACCATCAAAGAAGCAGCTTGTCTGCAGTTTTCTGCTCTGTAACACCTAAGAGAAATTGATGACAAATAGAATTTCACCTTCTGCTTTTTTAAAATCCGTGATTGCCTATTGGAGGACGAGAAATCACAAAGCAGTAATCATTCAGTCCTAGAAAAGAGAAAACTCTTTGTTTATCTGATCTATGTAGTGGGATTCATTTCAAATAGGCACATAGAGATAGTGGTTGCTTAATTATCTGTGAACGTCCACACTATTTGAGAAATCTGTGGGTTGAGCAAGAACTCGTAACAGCCATCAGTGTTGCTTCACTGTCTTTTATATTGTCACTCTTTCTACCTTGCCCTCTCTTAGAGAACCATAATCTGCAAGAAAAATACTGTGTGAATGAATGAACAAAGCCATTGAATTCAGGAGAGGATAGAATAGGGGCCATTGTCACCCTGGAATTAATCCCTTATCCCTGCTTTTAAAGACAATCTACTGTATTTAATCTCCCAAATGCTGCCTTCTTGATTTGCATTCTGAACACTAGAGAGGGTTGTTTGATGAGTCACAAACATGGATGGAGCAGATCCTTCTTGTACGTTGCTTGTTCCAAAAGCCATCTTTGGTTTAACCATACCCTGTGATGTTTTATCTTCAAATAAGATTATCATAAAAGTATCACTACAATGAATTCTTCACCTTCAAAGGAGAAGTGAGGAAAACAAAGGAGTCAGCTAATTCATTTTAATCTTTCTCTTTTCACTGATGTGTATGTTAGAAGGTGAACTGTCAGTGATCTGCTTATTAAAAAAACATATATTTATACATGCTCATAATTGTGGGTATTCTTCACATTAGTAATTTTTAGTGATAAAGTTCTGCTTCAGGACTATTTAGTACAGACATTTCAGAGTCATTCATCCAGGTTACTGTACCAACCTAAAATGTCAACATTTTTAAGTTGTATTTCCTTGATTGTCTTTCATGGAATATTTTTAGCATCCTATGCCACTGTTAAAAACTGCACTGTGATCTTGACAAATGTAAAATGTCAGCTTTAATGTATCAGACCTATCAGCTCAATGAAAATAACTCAGAAGTATTGATTACTTAATGATTTTTGGGGTATTCATTAACGTCTATGTGCAGATCATCCACTCTCCAGAGCTCCTGAAGTGCTGATGACACATTAGTGTACTGCTGATTGTTTATTAGAAAACTGATTACTTACTGGATTAGTGTGTCAAAATATACTACCTTTCATTGCCTGACAAACTTGCAAATTATTGTATTATTTTTATATACATACATATATATCTATCACAGAGGCATTATAATAAATTTTAAGGCTGGGGGGTTAACTTAGTCTGTATGAGATATTACCATCTACTTGAACTTGATAGCTTTGTTATTTTGATGTCTACAAAGACAAGTACTTTTCTTGATGAGTAATAGGAGGCTTGGATCCTTGCCTAGCCAAGCTGTAAGTGATACAGTTGCAAAATAACCTATAAAATCAGGTGTGGCAACACCTGATTGTACGAGCATGGGCAAATAAATGAAATACAGGGTAACAGGGTGCCTAGGCACGATTAGTGACTTGGAAAAAGGCTACAGTGTGATCAAAAGACAGTGTTACCCACTAAAATAATTTGCTGTGGCAGGCCTCCTTACCCTTTCTGGAGCTTGTCTGAGAGGCTAGAACTCGGCACTGCATTCACTCAGCACCTTGCATTGCTCGTGAAAGTGCAGAGCGAGGTTTACCACATTTCTTTAACAAGCAACTTCCCATCCTTTATCCATAAGATTCTTCAGTTGTGGGAGCGCTCTACCTTCCCAGCTACAGGCTGATACACTAACATAAAAGCACAGGAAAGAAGGATGGTAAAGAGAGAACAGAAAAAGAATAAATCTCTTACTACAAGCATCCACCCTTTGAATAGGAGGGCTGTGGGTGCCGTGTTGCTGCTGGTCAAACTGTGATGTCTGCATTTATACAGCCCTTGGACAAAAGTCAAAATAAAGCCTCTGGCAAGGCACTGAATTCCCCTGTCTTTCTCTTGTACCTGGATAATCTTCAGATAGTACACAAGGTGCCTAGGATTTTCTAGGCACTTCCAAATGATGTGGCTTTTGGGACCATAGTTTTGGATATAAAAGTACCTGGCTTATGGGCAGAGATCTGTATTAGGCTCCTGATTCCTCTTTTCAATGTGGTCCAGAGAAGTTGTTGCTGGATACAAACTGATAGAAAAGGTGAAGATAATAGTGTCACAGCAGTCAGCATTACCATCTCACAGTAGGTAGGAATGGGAGGAAGGGCAGGAATACTTTTCTTCTGGATCGTGATGTACTCTCTGCAGTCTCTCCCTCTATTAGCCATTCTTTCCCAGCCCATCATAGCAGAATAACCACTCCCATAAGCTCTGCCCATGAGACTGGTGAACATGTGTGTGTTTTTGTGCGCATATTCCTGTACCATAACCCATACATGTTTAATGTTGTGGTGGAAAGTTGAACAGTAGTCAAAACTGTCAGAAAGGAAAAAGAGTCCATGTCTCGTGTGACCACCGACCAAGCAACCATAGGGCTAAGCCCAAGCCTGACTGCCAGACGTACCAAATTTTGGCTAAGCCCACACTGTAGATACATGTATTGGCAATAATGACATTTATTAACTGAGATACAATTTAATTTCCACTTAAGGCCATCTGATGGCGTTTGAATGGAATTTAAACAGCCCCAGACCCATATAGGTCCAAAGCAATCCCAAAGTCCTCAAACAATTAGATACCATCAGTGAAAATTGGATCCATGTTATCTTCTTTTGCAATGTATGTGTACACTGTAATTGTAAGAATCAATATATTAAAGCATTCAATCTCCTCAGTCTCAAGACTTCACTCTGCCACAAGGTTTCCTGGTATGATTTGCTTGGGTGGAGGTGGCAAGCAGAATTGTTCTTAAGTTCACAAAGTGCACCAACAGTTTTGGGATATTTCTATAGTACTGGGGTTTCTGATTTTGTTTAGATAGCCCTCATTGTTACTGGTCTGCTTGTTTGCTTCACAGTGCTTTCAAAACATTGACATTGAGGCTTATAGAGAGGATGGGTTTAATTTGCACTTTTATGTCAACCTCTGTGAAAGGCTTTGGATGGAGAAAATGCTGAGGGTCTATTTTAGAGAAAAATATATTAATTTGATACTCTCAAAATAAACATGTTAAGATTTCATTCAACAAGTACATTTAACACTACATTTTAAACTTCTTTGAAAGAGTAACAAAAATCCAAGAAAAACAACCAACCAAAAAAATCCCCCTTGACAACGCTGAGACATCACTGCAAGTACAACATACATATTCAATCTGAAATGAATGCTCCCCAGTTTTGCATTTCAGTTAGAAACAATGTAAAACATGTGAGCTATTGCAAGCTAAAAGAATCTTTCCTCTTAATTCTTTTGGGTTGACTCCTAAATGTCAGCTCTTTGCATAACCCTGGTTCTGCAGGCAAGCCCCCTTAGTATTTTTTTGATTTTGCTGAAATGGAAGCAGGGAGGGGGTGAGAAAAATTTAAGAGAAGGGAGGTGACAAATAATTTTCCTTTTTCTTCTACATTTTAATTTACTTAAGAGCTTTGTTCCCAGACTAGCAGCCATAGTGGAGACTTCAGTAAGATAAGAATACACAAAAACTTTACAGTGGTGAGGCTGGCTTGATAGCTTGTGATGACATGAAAAGAAATCCCTCCTAACTGGACCTGCAGTCCAGGCAATTCAGCTAAAGCTTTGACTACAGATAACCTCACTTAGCATTGTTATCTTAATGAAAAGCAAATAGAAAAGTCTTCCACCATACATCCCAAGTTACCTAGGACCTACAAAGAAAATGCTTTCTCACAGAAAAAGCTTTTTAACTTACCCCAAACTTCCTTTTACACAACAATTAATTTGAAATTTTTTTTTACATGCTGTCCCTGCATGTTCACCACTTTTAAAACCAAGTTCTGGAAATAATATGCATAAAAACATATTTAGTGTTTAACACTGCTGACTTAATCAGTGCTCACTGTAATTTGTCTGTGTACCACTTATGAACATAGCTGCCTTACCGCACTAGAAATCATGAGATTGCATCCACAGCAGAAGCACATTTAAAATTGAACTTAGTAACAACTTCAAAATTATACCTGTTATTTTTAAAATAACTTAGCTATAATTTAAGTAATTTATCACTATCTGTGCATGACAATTCTTTATAATATTAAAAATAATAATTAACAGAAGTGTGTACTTTACCACAAATACAAACTTCTCTGAGGTACAGAAACACTATCTCAGTGGAGTTTTCCATCTTGTGCTTTTTTTTTTTGGTAAGTGTAGATTCATAATTGCTTCATAGACAAACATTTTAAACCTAAATTGCATGATCAAGGGACATGAATCTTGTTTGTGCTCTATATGGTTCTTGCTTACTAGAATTTGTTGAGGGTTTTTTCCTAAACTTTCTTAATACTGGATCTTGCGCACACCTTTTCCAAAGGAGGATATAAACAGGGATGAGATATCAACATGAGCTGCAGCTATCTCTTTTTTCTCCAGCAGAGATAGTAGATTGATTTCTGGATACGTTTTCTGTCCCACCTTTCTCAAATACAAGCAGTCCTGTGTAAAAGATAAATCTGCCCTTTTGAACAGCTTGTTGGATCAAGGCTTATGTGTCTTCTTATCTGACTAGCAGGGATGGGAAGATCTGCAGCTCCAGTTTTGGCTTCATGTGAAGTTACTGGCCAGCTGGCTGCAAATAGTTCAACAAGCCTTCCAGAGAGGAAATGGTACTACTGTTCCTTGTGCGTAAGGGAGAAACTGAAGAAACATCTTGCAAGATTGAAATTATGCCATACATCACAAAGAACCAGTACAAAGCACACACTGGTTTTTTTTATTGCACTGTCCTGCAACTTAAGGAATAGTCAGATACATCCTGGGATACTTAAATGCTTCCTCATGAGCAGGGCAAAACAAAGAAGCCAACCAAACAAATCCTAGACCACTGCTTAGCTGTAGTACATACATTAAGCTCTTTCACAAATGAAATTGTGCTGTAATCAAGCCCATTTTGGAAAAGAGGAGAAAAATTAGTAAACCAAAGGGGAAAAATAATGACTCTAAATGGGGCAAAATAGCAGATCTATTGGAAACATGACAAAAACAGGATGTTAAGGAAAAAAATTAAGTGGAGTCAACAAGGTTACACATAAGTAACACCTTAACATTAAACGAAATCTATTTTCCATTTTGACCTGGAAATCTCTTCCATTAATTACTAAAATCTATTTACACAGCAACTAGATAAAATCAATCTGATTGCTCACACCATTTTTGGCTTAATTTCTATGGGCTCTGAGCATTCAACAGAGTGGCTCAAGAGAAGCCAATATTTAGATGTTCTGAGTTTCCATGTTTTGCCTCCTACAACACTGTCCTTGCCATTTTTTCTGCTACACAAGTTCTTCTGCACTGGATATGCAGCATTTTGTTCCTGGCTCTGTCCCTTTGCCCCCAGCAAAGACATGTATGGAGGCCATGCTTCCTTCCAACCTTATATGGAGGCAAAGAGTGTTCACCAGTATCTCAGTCGGGCTTGTTATGAGGGGTTCTGACAGGCCCCATGGCTGAGCTCTCTTACATTAACCAGATCAAAAGCACAGTTTGGCAAAAGTAGAAAAAAAAGACAAACAGAGAAAAGCAGACAGAGAACAGACAGTACTCGGAGAACTGAGACACAAACCTTCTTCTACACTTACTCCCCTTCCTCCTAGGAATATCCAGGAAGCTTCCAAAAGAAGTGATATCAATACATTAGGTGGGCTTGTTCCAGTTACAACATATGTATACTCTGAGCATGCCGGTTCAGCCAAGACAAAGACACAAGTATGGGAAATATTTCTTCTGCCTTGGAGAACACTTCCTGTTAGGTAGGCAGAACCTTGCACAACAGAAGGTAATATATACGTGGATCACCTCTACTATGGCTGGAAATGACCAATGCTGGAAGATTTCTGAGATAGGTATGTGCTTAGCTTTAATATCAGTAATTAGAGACTTCAGAAATTAACAATCTGTTGAATGTAAAATCATCTTTATCTGGTGACTTATTTTTTTCTTATATCTTGGACAGCTTAACACTATCAATTTATTATTGTGATCTTTCAAAACTTATGCCACAAGCCAGAGTTACGTTTTCTATCCAGTGATTCTGAGACTAAAAGAAGGTGCATATTTCTCCCCCATATTTAATCAGAACCAAATTAGCTTTTAAGTGAAGCTGCATCTACTTCAGCAGATAGACATCAAAGAATGATATTAATGTTCTTACAGCATGGCCTGTCCAGTCTTGATAGTATTTTCAGCTGTGGTTCTCTGGCAGCAGCTTGCTACTTAATTAAAACAATCAAATGCCATTAGAGAACAGAAAATTGCACAAGGCTTTCAAGAAACCCAAAACCAAACCTGTATAAATTCTGATTTTAATAGCACCACTAACTGTTTTACCTCATGGTCTGACCTTGGCTTTCAAGGGAACCTCTGCAGAGTGCTGGTGATGCTAGTGAGCAGCAGCAATGCATTTTCCTCTCTAATCTCAGCTGGCAAAAGCTGCCGGCTTCAAGTACTTACTTGAAGGGCTTTTCCCCAGTGTGTGTCCGGATGTGATTGTTGAGTGTTGTGGCACCAGCGAAGGCACGCCCGCAGTAGCCACACTTGAAAGGCCTGTCGCTGGAGTGCGTAACAACGTGGTTCCTCAGCTCTGAGGGCTGGGAGAAAGACTGGGAGCAGTGGCCGCACTGGTAGGGCCTGCAGTGGGAAAGAGAAACAGCATGCCATCAGTGCTTTCTTTTGGCAGGAGCAGGAAACCATACGGGAGGGAGAACCTGATCTTCCCAGTAATTTCCAAAGAGAATTGTGGGTGCACTTCTCTGGGTCTTTCTGGGGAGACACAGATCCAAAACTTCATTACTTCTTTAACAAATGCGAAATTCTAGGGCAGGAATTAACTGTGAGTCCATGGGGGCCCACAAACTGTAATTCAGCAAACTAGTGAGCCTGCACCACGCATCATATGCCTGCCTTAATTCTCTCAGACTTGACACAGTACTCCTTAGTCAAAAAAAATCCACACACATAGGAGCTAAGGGACTCATGAAATCCTCTGTCAGTGTCAGCTACAGTCTCACCTACAAAAGCATGTCTGATGGTTATGTGTACGTCTTAGCAGTATTCTGTAGCTATTCACAATTAAACTCCTCATACTGCTTCGGAGGATTTTAGAGATCACCTGTTTCAATAAGAGACTTGGAAAAAATGACCACCATATTACAATTGTCTTCCGATTTTCTTACTTCTGTTGAAAATTTTTGCGTTTTATTAACATTTTTCTCCCATCCAGATTGAAAACATGTTTTTTGGGGATCTTGAAAGGAAACCCAGAACTCAGCTTTTCAACAACATATTTTGGTGAAAGTAAACATAACAAACAAACACGCAAACCGACCAATCTGTTACAAATTCAGAATCGTAACAAGCAGACTGCAAACACAGAAAAAAAAAAGAATACAAGACAGCAACATGAGACTAGCCTGCTGAAATGCTAGCTAAAATAAAATGCCAAGAAATCATGTCTATATATTTCTCTTTGGTAAAAGTGGCTTAGTACCAACATCCTACGGGGGGTTCTTTCCATTTCACATTCGTTTGAAGTTAGTGGCAGAGTCCTAAATGCTTATTAGACCTTTTGTTACAAAAATTAAGAATTTTTTTCTGGAGGGATAGTAATGATTTTTACTCTACATAACATTTTAACTCTTGGTGTCTGCATTTCCAGAGCCAATGGCCAGCACAACTTAATTGTTCTCTCTGTAATAAATGTATATGTTTAAATGGCTAGAAACCAAAACTAAAGGGAAAGAGACAATGGTGACCAGGCATGTACAATTCAATTAAGTGCGAAATAAAGTGAACTATCTCATTTGTCAAGTGAACTGCTTAATTGTGGCTACTTGCATCACTGAACACAAATACTATTATTTTACAGTGCTTCAGAGCACTGAACCCTGATTGTAGAATTTTTTAGCTTGATTAATAGCTCAGTATTCATCAATAACTCAATACCTTACAATTTTAATTACTTGCATTTGAAAATCTAACTACTCTCCAACAAGTTTGAAAGTAATATATAAAATATGTGGAAAGGTAATTTAGATGATATGTCCCTTAAAGATACACAGATCTACGTAAAATAATATTTTAAAAACCCAAAAACAACAAACTGATTATCTGTTTCTCTCTCTGGAAGACAAGTAGTAACATGTTCACCTTTCTCAGAGTCCAAAGTTAATTTGCACAGAAAATATTTATCAAATTTGGCATGAAATTTCAAGAGTTGGTAAAACAGAGATGATTGGTGAATGCAGACTTACTTGCATGGATATTCTCAAATCAAACATTTTAAAGCAAAATAATCTAATAATATATGCTGTATCCAAGAAATATTGATTTTTTTTAATAGTGAAGGAGACCATTAACATCTATTAGCCTCTGGTTATCTATTTTTAACAGGGACCACAAAAAATGATACAGTGCTACCTAAAACCAATTAATCTTTTATTTTTTTAACAGTCAATGTGATTAATTTAATGCAGTGAAAATTCGCACTGTAACTTGTCCGTAAACATTCAAAATTTCAAACATTCAAAATTTCAAACCAGATATAAGTGCACATTGTGATGCCAAACAACATGGGTTCACCTCTTACACTGGTTCAAAATAAATTCCTTCTTTACAAAGTACTCAGAATATATTTCACTGGATTATGCTCAAGGAAATAAGCCCTGTAAAGACCACGTATTATTATATCACTTTGACAGCATTTTTCTGATTCATCCACATCTTGGGAGAAACACTATTAAAGGAGTTACCCTTCTCTTTGCAAAGGATGCATTTTTCCAGTTTATACCCAGGTAATTCTGATTAATAATAAAATGTGTAATTCTTTAAAAAAGCTTAGATACATGTAGTGAAGTGAATTTCACATGAAGTGAAATTCATTTTAAAAAGAGAGCCTAAAGATGCATTCAAATACTGTAACAGCTTAAAAAAGCTCTAATTTGGACAACTGCAGATTTAAATATGCCAACTTCTGACAACTTTGGATACTATTATTTTCCAAAGTGAAAAAAATTTACATTCAATAAGTACAAAAGTTATAATTCTGTTCTCTGGTAACCATTTTACTGTGCTCAGAAATTTTTTCTTGGAATAAAATCAATATGTTATTTTTCAAAAAAAATGAAAGTGGTGCTGAAGGACTGAACATGAACAATGCTCGGTTCAGTGAGTACATTGACATGGGCAGAGCATGCCTGCCTTTGATGTAGCAGTTACGTCTTCTGCCAGCACTTTTGTCTGCACTGGGACAATGAATTAAGATGGTGACCTCGCTATAACAGATTTTTGCAGACAGAAGGAACAGGGACAAAGTGACAGAGGTGTTGGTCTTCATAGGCTGTACTTTCTAAAATCCACTGCTGGACTGAATGCACCCCCAGCTCAGAAAATCTCATTTCCTTGCAATAACCAATACCTGTATTGTACCTTCTTGAGCTTCACTGGATCCATGTGAATCAAAATCTTACCAGATAGTAATTTTACATTACAGTTAAGAACAGCTAAACTGATTACAGCAATGTGCAGATGAGAATGATGTTCTGACAGCCATCAAAAGCAATTCTAATGTTTTTTATTAAACACCTAGTTAGAGGGGGACTTTTAGCTCCACATCTTTCTTTTTGACTTTAAAGAGAGGAAATCTACTCACCCAGAAGATTTTCCTTGTGGAAAAATTACACTGCTGTCATTAATCCCATGCATCATTGATAAGATATCTAGGTTTACTGACATGTAGGCTCCACCAGCTTTTTGTAGAGACTCTAATCCTACAGTCTCTGACTATATGATGGCCCACTATAGGAACACAGGCCATCTAAACTGAAATTCAGAGAGCAATTCTAATGTAATACTTTTCAGTTTTTGCAGTAATTTATATGTTGAGCTTTCCAAGTTGTGCAAGTCACATTTTTCAAAACGAAAACACTAAGGAATAAATTTTGCTCTCTAAGCTAGACAACCCCTTAAATGATTTTGCTTTATGGTGATGTCTTTTCCTGTCTTAAAATTTTCTTACTTTCGCAGGTTATACTTTTCTGTGTGAAACTACATCATGTGTGGGAGCAGTACAAAACTCACGTTCCCCTGTAAGGCTCATTGAACCACACCAAAGCTCATGCTTTGTGCAGGGGATGTAGAACCCTTAACATGTACAGAGCGTGTTAAGAGAAAAGAACAGAAAAATCCATATCCTTTCATCTGGAATAGCTACTGACCGACAACTGTACATTTTGATTGATTCTTCTTAGATTTACATTTCACAAAAGTGACATAGCTTTATTTATCATTTACTATTCCTCTTCTAAAACAATGTATATTCCAAATTCCTGCTCCTAAGTATACCTAAGCCTTATAAATTTATTTTCTACATCTTAAATTATTAACTCTTTGAATTATTAGAATCTTGAAAAATCCAATCATTATTTTCCAATGCATTTTTAAATTATTTCCTTTATGATGAATAGATTTTTAGTGTGGCCTCTTTGGAAGTGAATTTGCTCTTTTCAAGAGGCATATGGAATCCTAGTGCAATTCTTAGAAGAGAAATTCCTTGTGAGTTCCTGAATACTTGTAACTCTATCACTGACACATTCTCACCCCAGTGAGACAAAATAGCCCAGCACAGTAATTCCCTTCCCTTAGAAAAGTACCAGTTGAAAGGAGAGACTGGCATGTGGTTGAAAGTGCTTTTCTCCCTGTTGAGGACTAAGAAGTAGAAAACCAACATGATCATGGAATTATAGAATGGTCTGTGTTGAAAGGGCCCTTAAAGACCATCTTGTTTCCACCACCCTGCTATGGGCAGGGACACCTTCTGCTCAAGGCCCCGTCCTATTTGCCTTGATCATTCCCACGATGGGGCATTGACAGCTTCTCTGGGAAAATTTCCAGTCTGTCTCACCACCCTCACACTAAAGAATTTCTTTCTTACATCCAATCTAATTTTACCCTCTTTCAATGTCCTCACAAAAAGTCCCTCTCTAGCTTTCTTGCAGGCCTCTGTGGGTACTGGAAGGCTTATATATGATCTTCTACAGCAGGCAGTTCTTCATTATCCCAGTCCCTGCCTTTGGCCTCTGTGACATGGGTGGTGTGACTGGAATATTTGCCAGTAAAGTTATTGACTATCTCAGCCTTTTCCATGCCCCAGGTCACCAGGCCTCCTTCTTCCTTTTAGAGAGGGCCTATATTTTCCCTGGTCTTCCTTTTACCACCAATGTAACAACAGAAGCTTTTGCTGTCCTAGATATCCCTGCCCACATTTAATCCTATCAGGGCTTTAGCTTTCCTGAAGAGATCCCAGACTGCTTAGAGAATGTCTGTATATCTCCCAGACCACCTGTCTATGCTGCCACCCTCTGTGGGCTTCCTTTTTGTCTTTGAATTCATCCAGGATTTCTCTGTTCATCCATGCAGGCCTCCTGTTGGTTTTGCCTGACTTCCTCTTTGCTCCTCAGCTTGGAAGAGGTAATTGATCTCATGGTCTCAAAGAGTGGAACACAGAGATCCCTTGAACCCAGGACACCTTCAACATTGTTATAGGGAGGAGGCTGCCACACCACAGCCATGAAACTCCAAAAACAGGGCAGGTTGAAGTGGGGCCAGCATCAGCTTTCAGGACCAGGCCTTTGTACAATGCACAGCTTTAAGAGCACAGCTGCAGTCAGAGGAGTTAGGTCACATGTGCTCACAGGAAGGTGTTTTTGAGGAATGCCTTCTTCTAGCAAGTTGAATTAAGGCTGGAGAGCAAAGTGACACCTCAGGATACTGCTAACCTGCACACAGAAACATCCCTAGCAGAGCCATGGATGGGTACCTTCAGTGCCTCCGGGCTCCGCATCCCCTGCTGCCTTGGTGTTCCCCTTAGGTAGTGCAGCTGCTGCCTTGTGCTCCCCAGGCACCAGGCAGCAGCAGGGATGGCAGAGCTGGACGTGCTGGGAGTTCTGCAATCGTCTGTTACAAGTGTTTGTGCAGAAACTAGCAAAAGCAGAAGGCCAGCACGCTTGGAGCATCGGCAAGCTTATGAAGCTGTCTGGAAGAGTTGCTGCCCTGTGCACCCATCATTGTTATAAGCTCTGAGCCCTGGGCACTTGCAAACCTTCATGAAAAGGTTATGCACAAACCAGCATCAAATTCAGCACAAAGTTTATTTTATCTGAGCAATACTCAATAAACAGGAATAGACAATTCTTGCTCAAAGCATATGGTTTTTCTAAGTCTGTTTTGGAGAGGCTCAAATCAATTAGTGGACTTGAGGAGAGCATCAAGATCAAAGACACAGAACCTATAAAGAAAATATAAATACAAAATAGACTAAGCCGTGATCTTGGAGAAAAAGATCTATTAAAATGGTAACTTCAACTTCCTATTAAGAAAAGAACAAAACCAAAACAAAGACAAAACATAAAACAAAACAAAACAAAACAAAATTTACTATTTAATATTGACATGAGTATAATAATATCTTTTGAGTAAACAAGAATTGTGAGTGCCAGATCACACTCATAATCTATCATCCATGAACACATTTATGGAGTGTGCTTTCCCTCAGATTATCAACTTGAATACCTGGAAATCAATGCGAATATATGTCGCACAAATGTACAGGTTGTACATGAAAATATGCCACACAGAACTCTTGACAAATGAAGCCTTCTGCCTTCCCTCAACACCAATGTATCTTGAATCTGGTGATCATAGTGAGGTGGAAGAGTGATGTCATTAAAAAAGACTGTGTCATTATCTGAAAAGTGGTTACTGTGAAAAAAACCAAAACCAACTTCTCTAAAAATTGTTCACTGTAAAGAAGAGTTTTGGTTACATCCTTTTTTGAGCCTTCCAAATAGGATTGTTGGGAATTTCTGCAGCAGAAGGGAGGAAATAATTTTAAAAAGAAATTTAAAGAAAAATTAACCCCATCAACATAACAAACAGAAAAACCTCACAAAAATAGATTTTCAGCTCTTGCTTCCAGAAATGTTTTCTCAAACTCCTTCTGTCAGATCAAGGCTTGAAAAAAGTCTCAAAGGCTCAGAAGGTCCCAGAATTCAAGATTTTATGGATTTAAATTTCCACCTCCCACGCCCACTTCAACCCCAATTATCATTAACTTCAAAGAGAGTCCCTACAAAATGCAACAAGCTAAAAAAATTCAGTGGAAAAAGAGAAGTAAAATATAAGTAAACCAGTAAATAATTCAAAGTTAATTTAAATTAGAATCTTCATCTTAAAATAAAACAAGAAACACAGCAGACGATTTTAATAATTTCTCCTATTTGGCATTCATAATATTTTAAAATTACTTTTATTTATTAAGTGACCTGCCCATTCAATAGGATCATTTCTTTCTTACTAATTCATGGAATTATGTATATTATGGCCTGTTTTATGTCTGCTCTCATTTAGGTGTTCTCTTAATCTCAGTTGTATTAGCTTTGTTTGGATTTCTCAAGCTTCAAGTTGTCTGCTTTTCTCAAATTTCAGACCATGAATTGGACTCCTATATACATTCAAAGGTGTATTCCCTGCACAGCATAGTTGCAAAACAAATACTAAACCAGAACAGATAGACTGAAGTCTATTTCCTAGAGATGACAGGCCCTGCTGCTTCAGTCACATCAAAGATGCAGTGACTGGTGTGCTCACAAATTGCTGACAATAAATGAGGAGTTGTTTATCAGCTGGAGGGGTGTTGCAGATGTCATTGAGAAAATAAAAACCGAAGAGTTGCATCCAGTACTTTGGCCTGGTATTCTTTCACAAATCATACCTTACTTTCAGGTCTCTTGGAAATTTTTTACAACACTTTAAAATTTTTCATCTAGAGAAATGCAATATGTTTAAGAAACCAAAGGCAAATTTTTCTAGATACTGTATCACTAAATAACTGGTACCTGCTAAAAGACAAAAAGTTGCCTGTGATGTAAGATCAAACTGTAATGATTTCTAAGCAGGGACATGAGAACTCTGATCCCAGGGCAGTAACTCTTATTTATGGTAATTTCAAACATGGAATGAATTGCAATGACCTTAAACATAGAAAGATGATTTTCTACTATGCTCTAGGGTATTCTGAGCAGACAATGCTCCACACTTTCCTGTGGAACCTACTAGTTTGGTAGGCACAGGAGAGACTGAGAGGTAAGACATCATGAATTAGCAGCCTACTAATGAGGATGTTCACTTCTAAGAGTGAAGACCTGGTATCCAGTCTGTGTTTCAGACAGTATTTGACACAAGTTTCTTAGGAGAAAATAAATAAAAATAAATAAAAGCAAATAAAATGAATTTTAAAAACTGAATCTCTAGCCTCCAAGATGAAAGGTCTAATGGTAACACAAACTTATCCTCATTTCCTTTCTCTGACAAAATGAATATTCACGGTCACTTGGAGTGAAGAACAGTGCCGTTAGGAAAGAGTCTTCTTGCATTAACTATTATCTGCAACTTGCTTCTTCATAAAGGGAGACAGGTTCAAGTAAAGGATGAAGTCTAGGCGTCACACCTGATTGGATCAATCACTGAAACAGTGTGTGGAGAGAGACTTTTCTAGTCTCTAAACTCTTCCAGACTGATACACTGTTTTACGCTTTACAATATGCTTAGGATGCTTTAATACTGAAAACATGAAAGTCCATGATATTTAGGACTTGCAGGACCAGTATTCTACACTGTAACACTTAAATTACCAGTTGAGTCCTACAGCTTCCTTAGCAAGGCATATGCTTCTGCTAAGGCCAGCATAAAATCCAGAAAATTTTGAAACAGCTTGTTTGCATTCACAGTATTACAAATTCTTTAATTTCTATGAAGATTTGCTCAGAATCTAGTTAGCCCCTAGCATGTTTGATGTTTCTTCTGGAAAAATGGACTTATTCTCTAGTATCTCCATACCCAGAGAATAACACAAGCATATGTGTACATGTAGATAGTACACAAAATACAAAACGAGACATAGACATGCACACAAACACATGCACAGGCTCACTCCTTGCTATTTTTTGGTAGTGTTTTGTTAACTGTAATACACAATTAAATGCTGCTTTTAGAACAACCTTCCAGCGATTCAGCTGCTCTGCTCAAATCTTCACGGCTGAAGAAGAGACAAAACCCGGGCAGCCTTTTTTATTGAATTAATTTGATTTTTGTCTTTTGTCCTGCCAGCCATCAAAATTGTCAGATAAACCAGCTTTGATTCATAAATAATGGTTCCATTATATTTACTGTGCCACCGGTCAGAGTACCTGAAATTTTAATTCACTTGTTCAGCTAAATTTCATCCTCAGTTCACAGCCATAAAATTCTGTATTGACAAACTTTCAAACCAACTTTGACTCTGAGGTATCTAGTCAACATTTTTCTTCTGTGTGGATATTAGTTTATTGAATAAGTGGCATCTGTTTTCCTCCACATCACTGGTGGAGTAGGTATTTCCTTTTGACAGCTTTGTACGATTTATGGGTTTGCATGCTATGAAGAAAAATAGTACTAAGCAAAAAATTCCAATTCATTACCTCTTAGTACTTAATTAAGTTCATACGCATTGCACACTATAGGTGAACCCTGAAATGACTGTGACAGCCACTGAGCAGCAAGTTAGATTATCTTTGGAAGACAGAGAGACTTTTAATTATCTTGACCTCATTTTTTCCATCTATGATATTCATAAATTTTCATTCTATTTTGTTGCCTCCATCAGATGTACCAAACCATTCTAAAAACAAGATTATATCCTTAGCTATTTCCTTTTATCTACACATTTAGGCACCGAATGTTTTTACAAATAGTGAAGGCAAGCAATAGTTTTTATCAGCTTACTTCACACAGCTGCAGATGAATTATGTCATACAGGCTCCCCATAATAATGGTTTGGTTTTGAAAATGATAACAGCTTGATAAAAGAAGAAAGCAGTGGATCTGGCTACCAGTAGATACAGAAATAAAGAGAGCCTGGGCTTTACCTGTCAGGGTTCTGCGTACACACATGCATCTGTAAGAGGATCCGCTGGGTGAAAGTCTTAAAGCATTGCCCACATTTCCAAAGATGCCAGTCACTGAACTCAGAATTTAGTTGGCTTGTTGAAGTTGGGCTTGCAAGAACTCGTTGGTTTTTGACACTGATCTGGTTAAATCCTGACTCGATGGACCCAGACTTATCCAGGAGAGAAAAATTTCTGCTACACGGAGTCTGTGGAAATACTACGGATCGCTGTGGAGTGGCAGGGGATAGTTTGCTACTTTTATTAAATGGCTGTAGGGTGTCTTGTCTGGACATGGCCTCCATTACAGTCGAAGGGACATTCACTGGGAGAAAACAAGAAAAGTAAATAAGATCCTTTTTATGCCTTTTAAAAACTAATACAATTTTGGGAGACACCAAAAAAAATCAACATCCATTTTCTTGACACTAAAATGAAACAATTTCATTTTAACAATGTACAAAAAAAAAGGGGGGAGGGGGAAGAAAAAAAAAGGAAAAAAAAGGAAAAAAAAGAAAATAAGGGCTTGAATGAGACCGTGATCTGAATGAATGGTGCTGATTCTGTGACACTGAAATGAAAATTCATGCAAGGGAGTGTCTGAGACTGAAAGGACCCAGAGAATCCTGACTGTGATGTACATTTATTGCGCTATGGGACTGTCATCTGAAAGAAAAAGAAGCACCACTTGTGATACCCTGACTCTGCATGTTGTAGTCAGCATGCCTGACTGCTATGTCCCAGACAAGCATGAATTTTGAGAGCATAGAGAAAAAAACCCCTGCTCGGACACTCGTCAAGATACAACAGGGCTTAAATATCTACTGCAGCAATAGTTCCCTTACCCTAGGACAGGGTGGCCTCTGAGGATATCGTACTATTACATCTCACAAATAGTCACACTGCCAATGCAGTAAGAAGCCAGGGACTTCTTCACTATGTCTGTAATGCCTGAGGTTAATAGCAGGTAGGTCACCATGAAACACTGCAAAGTGTAGGCAGAGAGACCTTTGTGCATCAATTTCCCACCTACAAAACAGGCATAAAAATTTTTTCAAGTCCCATGAAAATTGTCTCTAGTCATATGATCAGTTAAGTACAGCTTATGAGGCACTCAGATATTTCAGCAACTATAATGCAATATGCCTTTCACAAAGAAGTGATTTAGTGCTGAATTTGAATGTTTCATGATAAGAAAGGCAGGAGGTCAAGCAAGTAGAAGAAACTGAGCAGCTGTCTCACACTTTGTGAACCATGTAGATCATACAGTGAATGAGGCAAGGGTCCTGTGGAAAAATAGTGTTGGCTGACAAAAGCTTGCACCACAATGCGAAAATAAACATAATTTAGGCCACCTAGACCAAGTAACTTCTAATACTTTCTAATTTTGGCACACTCAGAATCATGGGATAATATATTAATGGAAATTTTTTAATTAAGTATGTTATGTATATATATAAGTCTATGTACACAAATTTAGTTACTGTCACAAACAGTTTATATCTACAAATAGGTACATAGCATGTACTAAATCGTTGATTAGAAACTACAATTCTGTTTTGGTAAGTCATGACGATAGATTTCTAAGAGCAAACATGAGAATTAAATTTCAGTTTTAAGCTGGAATCAGCCAACATTATTTGATATACAAAAAAATCCCCACAAATTAATATTTGGTAATGTCTTAAATCCTGCCAGTTGCTTTAGAGTTATGTTCTAATATCTATGATCAATCATAATGATTCCAATATTGTATTATTACAAGATATTGAATTTATGTCATTTGAGGGTCTTCCTAATGTATTCTTTTTTGTAGTATCTGAGGACCTTATTTCTAAGTAGAGTTACATCCTTAGGGCTGTCTATCACAAGTTTCCAGACACAGAATACATCTTCTATGTCTCTTCAGTACCAGGAGTTTGTATACTATCATTTTGCCTCAACATACTAAGAAGAAGGAGATCACTTTTTTTTTCTTTTCTTTAAATTGTACTCATAAAAGTCCACAGAAGCAATGAGATCAGGGTAATAAAGACCTAAGGAATGTAGGCAGAACTTGTGCTGGTAACAACCTCTGAGCAGAAGATAAGCAGAAGGTGCACTCTGGGAGTTTAAGTGGGACTTAAGTCCTATACCAGTCTGCTGCATGGTTAGAGATTAATTTCATCTGCTCGTGTCAGTGTCTCTCTGAATGAGACTCTGGTTTGTGTCACAGCAAAACAGCAAGTGACAATATTTAGAGATTTTAGCCATAATGCTTTGATTTCAAATAAAAGTTTTGTACTCTTCAGCTCCTAAAAGAAAAAATAGTATTTCTACATTGTACACTGCAGAGCATGACTTTCATCAGCAAATCTTTTTGCCAGTGACTAAAAGTCTTTTAAACTTTTCTCAAGCCCAATAGGTTTGAAAACTCAGGATGGGAAAGGATGTTTATTTTTGATGGTTTAATCCCTCCTATCTTGCTGTTTAATTGCTGCATGATTCAGTATTTCAGTTGCTACAAGACACTAGTTCATCCTAGCAGTTCATCCTGTTTAAGTGTCCAAGTATAGGACCAAAACCATAGATTTTATACGTAACTTTATTAAGTGTGGGCAGTCACAGGGTTACTTTAGATCAAAGTTAATGAGACCATTATTGTTTTCTTCCACCACACAGATACATATAGTTGACAAAATGGATGCAAGCTCTAAACAATCCTCACACATGAGCAGCAAAACTGAAGGGTGTGCCTGGATCACCCATTTCCATCACAGACAAAAGTATCCAGCACTAGGCTGTGTTTTTATTATAGGCTGCATGCTTAGTTTTGTCAGGATTCCTTGCAAGCTAAAAATAAAATATTGAAAACAGGTAAAAGAATGGATGAAAATAGGGATGGCCAGGATGGAATGGAGGTTTATTGTCATTTCAGGGTATTTACACTCAGTCGGTATTTTAAAAAGCAGGTTCTTATGTTGAACCACAAGGATCTAACCTCTTAAATCAGCCAGCCAAAACTTTTCTCAACATGCTCAGAGGTAATAGAACAAAGAATCACTAACAGAGGCCTTGTGGCCTTGCAATGCATTACTGTTTTGGCAACACAGTGTTTTGTGATAGGTCTGGTAACAATGGGGAGAACCAAACAAACTGGTTTACAATAAATTCATTAATCACTTATACAGAAAAGTAATTCTAGTCATACCATGATTTTAAGTTTAAGTGTATCACCTTGCCTTAAATATGCTACCACTTTCATTAAATGCCATAGAATCGAGAATTGTAGAATAGTTTTAGTTGGAAGGGACCTTAAAGATCCCCTGGTTCGAACTCCCCTGCCACGGGCAGGGGCACCACCAGAACAGGTTGCTCAAAGCTTCATCCAGACTGGCCTGGAACTTCCAGGGACAGACCATCCTCTTATATACTCTATGAATATAGCTGATTAGGCATGACAGAGGAATTGTGGCTTACAGAGGTAGAAATGTGAGGACAAACTTACAGTTTTCATCTTGTGCAATGCACTGGAGAGGGATTCCAAAGAAAGATGTGTAGCTGTCATTGTACCACACCAACAGCTCAGTGCCCCTGGGGATATCTATACAAGCCCGGTAGAATATATTTGACCTAATCAAGAGAAAAAGAAAACATTGCATAATTTAGGAATAGAGCATTCTCCTCTTATATTGCATGGTATTACACTAGAAATTAATAGTTTTGGAGGCATTTCTGCAGATAACTAAATTAATAACCTACTGATTGTCTTAAAACCAAATCTGTCATTAGAGAAGCACTTTGTGTAGCACAGGCTAACAACATTAGAGGCAAGTTGTACCTAACATATATTAAACACTAAGGTTTTAGAAGGATTGAGATTCTATGAAAATACAGGTATTTTCTTGCAGTGTCTGTTTCAGGAGGATTTTAGAATGGTATATTTTTCTTACACAGTATAAACATCTGAGTGGTGAGCACAGATCAGCAAGTTCAGCCACTTAAAGAGCTCTGCATTTGTCATTTAAGCTAAAGTTAATATATTTTAGGGTAAATAGACAACAGACCTTTTATGTGAATAAGTTCTCTTAACAAGACCTTTGAAGTAGGAGTAGTAGTAATAGTAGTGAAGTGACCTTTCATGACAGTAAAATACCATCAAAAGAGAGATCTTGGGCTGTTGGGAAAAACAGGCTTTGACTTAGGGGAAATAAAAAATTGGGGTTAACCAGATCATGCAGCCATAAAATCTTCCCCTATACAGAGCATGAGGGCAGTGCCAACGATCCTTTAGTATGTATAATTTAGTGTTACCACAAGCATGATATCACATTGTTCCTGTGAGAAAAGACTGGGTATTTCTAGACCATTGAAGTGGGAATTGAAGTGGGGGTAAAGGGAAAAGTTCTAATGATTTTAACATAAAAACAAGAGCCTTATCCTGATCTTGCACTGATGTAAATAGTTTCAGAGTGATACTTCTGCACTTAACAGATTTACATGGCAGCAAAAACTGTGTAAGATTAGAACAGGCAGAAGATAAAAGACAAACATTATCAGTTTGCCGTGGCTTTTCCCTTATGCTTCACATAGAACAGTAAAACACACTCCTGTGAGATGGATAGAAATTCAATATATACAAGAAGAACAGCCCACTCTAGCTGAAGGATTACATACCAAAATGATACAGTCAAAGTACCAAGAAATGACCATTTTTTATAACAGCTTATGTAAGGCAGAAAAACATCTATAGACCAAAAGAAAAAAAAAGAAAAAAAAGTTTGGCCTCAACCAGTTTTCTGAGTGAAGAATTGCTACAAACATTATTCTGAAGTTCAAGATAAAAGTGTTTAGGGTTGGTAGGCCTTAAATTTAGACTTTCTGTAAAGAATTGGCTGTAGCAATGCAATTTGTTCCTTGTATAACACTGCAGACATAAGGAGAATCTTCTACCACATTTTTCACGGCAGTGAGATATGCACTTGTCAACATATTTTGTCACCGCAAAGTGGCTCTTGGCAACAGGATCATAAAGATCAATAAAAAAGTGCAGATTCTCAATATTTTACTAGCAGCTGCAAAAATTTCATTTATCTTGTTATTTTCCTCGCTTACTGCCACCCTGTCTCAGGAGGGCACTGCTAGCTAAGCAGAACAGTTTTCTCAGCCTTCTATGAATATCTGACAAAAACTCTCCCCTTTGTGTCTCCTCTTCATCTTCCCTCCTCCTCCTTCTCCTCCTCTTCTTCCTTCTCTCTTTCTTCCCAGAGCTATGCATTTAGTTAATTCTTTCCACTGTTACATAAAAATGAAAGTCAGAGCCATGCTATAAATTACCAGCATCTCTTAACTTGAGAAAAATTGAGTCTACTTTGTACTTCACCCTTGTAACATTTCATCTCTCAGTTTGGCTTCTCTTAACATAAACACAGCAGCCCGGCAAATGAATGTGCTAAAACCAAATGACACACTTTGCCGCTGAAAGAGCAGAACTGTTTTTGAGCAATGGGTGGTCTGTGGGGCTTGGAGTGGGCAGGGAAAAAAAAGTGTAAGTGTACACCGTCCCTTACAAGTGTGCAGAGCTTCCAAAACTCGCAGAAATCTCTGCATGCTGAAGTACATCAAAGGGATTTTTCCCTTTTCGGATAATATTTCCTTTGCTGACATGTATTTAGTATTGTGGTTGGATGACTCATAAAGATAGCTTCATGGCGTCCCAACGCAGTTGAAGCAGAACACATGCCAACAAACATTATTGTCAGCCTCAAAATAAAAACAAAACGTTCAGCTAAGGGTCAATCAATCAAGAGCACTTTGAAGAAAATTCCATTTAGATATTACAAATCATAACAGAATGAATTTAAACCAGCTGACTTTCTGTGAGGAGGACATCCATGTACAATAAAAATTAGGCTGGTTTTTCAGTGTCCAACTTTTCTATTTTCTTACACTTGGATGCAGTCACTGGTGATGGATGCCAGTTTTTTAAATTGTGTTTTTGTAGTTCATTTTATAAAGATCTGAAGTAATCGAAAACAGATCAACAGAGGGAACTCTAAGTAAAAACTCCATCATGAAAGGAGAGTTGTAAAATCCACTTAATATTGACAGATGTGTAATGACTTTCTCATGCTCACTTTTCATTTAGGTTTGTCATCTATATATATGTACGCATATATTTTTTTTCTTATTTTTATATATATACGTGCACGCACACATCACCACATTGAGAAATAGTCCACAAGATACCTACAAAAATACTCTTTCATCACAACAATCTTTATTCATTATCCAGTGTGTTTATTTAAAATCCTATGGTATTTTAGCTATAGATAGCAGATATTTAAGTATACAATAAAAGATGTGTAATGTATAAATAGGATTGTTATTTTTTTAACTGCAGCATTATTTAGTCAACTGGCCAGAGAATAAAAAAAGTTGAAAATGCAATTGAACAATTTTACCATAGTTAAATTGGATCCCTATGGGATAATCAAACTTTATATATTTCATTTTAGCTTGCTTTTGTATGTTTTATTTTTAATTTTAAAGGTAGTTTAAATAAGTTTAAGATTTTTCCTGAATAAAAGAAACTCTGCTCTCTAAAGCAACCAGCAAAAGTCATTGCTCGCTGCGACTGGCAAGCCCGGGGCATTCTTTGATGTGCTTCCTACCACGTTTAATAAGGCCAAGCAGTCGCTTCTGATTGTAAGGCAAAAGGTTTGTTTATAGCTGAGATCATGTATTTATGTAATGTGTTGTCTGCGTTTTCTGGATCCATTTGCAAGTACAAAGTAAAATGCACCATAATTTCTTTACATTTTTCTTCACATTTTGACTTTCTCTAGCCAGCAAGATAAGAGTTACAAGCACTAGCAGGTGCACACAACATAAAAGCTCGAGGTGTATACACATTTCATGGCTGACCCTCAGGGTGCCTCTGGGTGCAAAACACCTTTCCTGCCACTCTTCTCCATCCCCTATCACACACATCTCTGTTAAGGGTGGAGGACTGCTTGTGTTGGCTTGCCTCTGATGAGACTGTTTGAAAAAGTGCAGAGAGCTCTGTGTGGCGTGGTGGTCACACAAGTGACGCAGGGCTGCCCTCACTCCCCACGTGTGGAGCTTCACCCCACGTGTGTTGCCCCACGTGAGCACAACCTCCGGAGCTCTGATACTGTCTTTGCAATCAAAGGCACTCAATCAAAGGAGCAGCACTCCTGACGATTACAGTTTGATAAAACGTATTCATTTTGTGTCATTGGGTGAATCAAAAACCACTTTACCTGTACTGAACCACTGTTAAGTTCTGCTCACCACAGTGCCTCGCACATCGGATGTACCTCATCCAGCTTGACTTACTGGGTTCTCCACCATCGATAAAGTGCTGCAGTGTCCCATCTTGGTCATATATCTGGGGGAGATGTCACAAGGTCAGGTAGTTAGATCAAATCATCAGCAATCATTTTCACTGCTTTGCTGGTGTCTCTCTGTGGGTTTTCCAGGACTTGACTGCTGTAAATTTTGTCATTTGTATACTGATACTCTTAGAAATATACATGAAAAAGCAGAAAAGTATTTAAGGGGATGAAGTTTATCATGTTTCTCTTATCAAGCCAATCTTTTCATATTAAAAATATTTGTGGTGTCTCAAAGATGTGACCATGTTTCCCAAAGAATATTTAACCCATTTTGACAAGCTGGCCTTGAATAATGAACTGCCAGATAAACAAGAAAATCTGGATGTAAAGCGTGCATTGAAATGGCTGGGACATCTGAGCAAGGGGCAGTAGTAATCCCCAGACAAGTATCCCTTCTTTCACATCTCAGTTGCAGCAAGAGCATATACTTCAGCAACCTCATGTGATATGTTAGGGAGTTGTAGGATTCATAATATCAAAACAAATGAGACTAGAAGGAAAAACAGATTTGATGATGCCTTTAGGAGCTCCCTTGAGACTTATAATTTTTTGAAGTACTAAATGAGAACTCAGTCCTGAGGAAATCATCGTTTTTCTAAACATGACATCTCTGCTAAGGACATGAGAGCCAGTTATGGTGATTTTAAAAAAAGACAGTATTATGTTTCTATTCAGAAGTGGATGATCTCTGAAGTCAAGAATAAAATTACTCTAGAGGGTCTGAAATGAAAAGATAAATGTTTCATGCATAACTACCCTCCTGACTGCTTAAAAAATATTATCTAGGTAGGTCTAATCCTAATAAAAGCATGTGATCTCACAAGATTTTTACTTGTTACACGACTACTTTGTCAAATTTCACAAACGCATCTGAACAGTTAGGTGCCTATCTGAAGTAAATCTCATCTTCATGCCTTTTTCTCCCCTATGAACACCCCAAAAATGTTACCCCTTTTGAAATTGTATGAGCTTAAATCAATGCCTTCTTGAAAGTGTGAATTTTACTAACTAAAGAGGAAGCATATTTATTACATTGAACTGAACATTTCTAGTATATACAAATTAACAATCTTGAAGGTCTATTTCGATACCAAGAGAATAATCTCAGAAATTATGTGACAATATTCAATACTTCCGATTTCTTAAAAGAGTGTTTCCTACAGTTCCTATAGTTTCCTACACGAAAATATACACAGGAATCAAGATCTAGTTTCTTCCTCCACCAAAGGAGAGATGTAAATTCAGGAACCAGCCTTGCTTTTGTTGTTGGCCAAGAGGGATTGTGAGTAATCAGGAGCAGTATGTCCATTGCAAGAGGATGATTTCCATGAGTAACATGGAAATCAAGTGTCTATGGCAATCCTTATCATTTGTTCCTGAGTGTCTGCGACAAGCATCAGGTGGAACCTGGCCAAATACTCCTGTGTTGGATAAGCAAGATGCTACCCCAACATGCACTGAGTGGAATAAAGTCAGAGAAATCAGGAGTTCTCAGAAGTAAACAAGTATCTAATATCAGAGATGAAGTTTATTTATGTATGGTAGCATGTTGAATATCAGCAAGGACTTATTCTTATGCAAATATCTTAATGTATGTTGAATATGTGAGCAAAATATGCTAAACAATAAAAATCTGTGATGAAATCAGAAAAGTTCTTCAGGAAATCAGCCTATAGAAAGGAAGAGAAGGAAAAATTAATGACTAACAGTACTTGGCTGGAACCATTTTGGCAATATCTATGCAAAACATTCCCAGCAGTGTTTATTATCTATCCATTTACATGCTGCTTATTCACATAACAATATATGGCTTAACATGAGGCAAACACAATTCCCATAAATAAAGAGCTGATAGCTTCCTAATCCCCAGATGATATGAAACAGGAAAGACAAAGATATCTGCCATAATCAGTACTGACACTCATATCTTGGCACAGTAGGGTCCTACTCCGAACTTTGTGTAAGTAGACAGTCATTAACTGACATGAAAAATTAAAATCTGTCTTGAAAAAATAGGACTGGATATTTCCTGGGCCTTGGTAAATTGGAAGGACTGTGCTACAACACTAAGCATTTTCAAATACTTTATTCTCACAAGTAGTGATGCATCAAGTGACACTATGCCCTCCTACCATTCAAGAGTTCTTATTTATTTTACAGCTATGTAAATCAGGCAACCATTGAAGATATAACTGCCTGAAGAAACCCTCGTGAGGAAACAAACCACAACCTGCCATAACAGAAAAAGCAAACCTGTAGCATAACCTGTGAACCCAGGCACTACAGTAAACCATGGATACACATATTCCCCCACATTTCTACTACACATGCATACATCCTTAAACACTCATAGTATCTATGATAGAAAATACTGCAGAAATCTGTGATAAACTGGTGTTACTGGAAGACTTTGACTACAGCACTAGATCATTACATCCATCTACACTGGCATAATTTTTAACACATTGCAAGAGCTGCATGGCGAAATAAAATACCATTTCTCCAAGTCCCTGCAGACATTGTTTTTATTTTTTCTATATCTCACATCAGTCACTGATCTAAGTAGTGGAAACACAATTAGTTATTTCATTTTTCTACTTTGATTAAAAAGTAGTGTTAGAAGTGTTACCTAAGCTTCTTGCTGCACCTTTTCCTCTTCTGACACAAAGTACTTGATAACTGTTGGTTTTGCTGAGTTTTAAGGGTTTGGGTTTTGCTGTGGTTTTTTGTTTGTTTGTGTTGTAATGGAATGAACAGGATTTGTGGAAGAGACTGGAATCTGATAAAAGAAGACGGCACTCACCTCATTTGACATGCATTACGGTCCCCTTTAGCAGTTGCCATATAGTTAACTATCTTCTTAATAGGTTCTTGACTGTTTATGGATATTTTACTGGTATGTTGCAGATCAAGAGGCTCAGAATGTGACACATATTTTTACTCAGTGAATTTCATCCTTGGACTTCAGAATACAGCAATAAATTGCTTTATTTTCCAAGTATGTGAGTCCAAAACCTAGTCATCAGAACAGGAGTCTTCTCTTTTTGGTATTTCCTATTCCCTTCCTTGCAAACACCACTTTATTAAATAAGCAAGACATAAATAGAGGTCAGATTCATCTTGTAATGGCATGTAAACACAAATTAAATATGAAGCACTGGAATTATTACTTGCTGGAGTGGTTGCTGATAATTATTTGGAGGACATAGATTCTGTTACTTTAATGACAACCATAAGAGCAACACACAATGGCAATAATAATAACATCACTTCTAAAGCACACTGCAGCTCATATAAGTGATGCTCTAAAATCTCTGAACAGCCACAACTAAGTAAAATAAACAAGGACCATCTAAGATTCAAACAGTATTAAAAGACAAGGCGGAGTGCTAAAGAGCCTTCTGAGAACCTTCAATTGCTTCAGTACTGATACAGTCAGTATTGCTCACTTGGATCAATGGGGCAAATCTAATTCCAACGCTAAAGACTGTTGCTCCAGTTTCTGGTATAGATGCCACAAAATTTTAGATTAAAGAAGTTCAAATGTAACAGCACAACTGCAGAGAAAGCCAAGTTATGAAGCAATTAAAAACAATTTCATGGAGGAGGCAGCAAGAGCAAAAATAATTTGTTGAAGTTCTTTCTTCTCTATCTATTGCCTTCTGTTCTTCTCTTTCCATGGTCTGCTAAAGGACTATGTCTTTAGAAATTCCTCCTGCATTTTATTTTTACATTTAGTCAGATAAGAAAGGTATTAGCAGATAATTGTTTGACCACTCATTTTCATTTCAAGCAGTCAGAGAATAGACTGATCCTGAAAATAGAATTGTTCTTTGCACATACATTTATCTTGTAAAAGTAGTTAATAGAATATTTGTTTCATGTTGCAAGACATCAAAAAAGATGTGAAGAAAATCACAAAATATGCAAGAATCAAATCTTACCATTAGTAGAGACTCTTGCATTTTGCTGTTCGCTGCTATTCTCATTGATATCATGTGCATAAAATCACAGAATTTTCAAATCTCTTACTATGAGTCTTCTGCTCTCAAAAGAAGTTTTACGCTTGACTTCAATGGGAAGAGTCAAGATAGCAAAGATGTATGCAAAACTACTGGTAATATGGTGAAAGTTGTAACCAGACTGACATGCTAGATGAGGTAGCATCCATAGAAGTTAAATTCTTTCCATAACAGCGTACGAGCCCGCAAGTCACAGTTACACTCAAAGTTTCTTCTTTGCTGACTTGGACATCAGAACTGAATAAGCTCTACATTAGGCAAATCCCACTATTGTGAGACCTTGCTTTTGATGTAAAAACACTACAACATCTTCTACAGGTGTCTATCCTAAACAGAAGTTAAAAAAATGCCAAAAAGGGTAATGATTATAAGCCTGGCTGTATAGCTGACAGTCTGTAAAAGGTGTGCAATTATAGAATCATGGAATCGTTTAGGTTGTAAAAGACCTTTAAAATCATCCAATCCTTAGCCTATCACTGCCAAGCCAAGCACTTAATGAAGTCCCTAAGTGCCCCAGCTACACTTCTTTTAAATACCTTCAGGGATGGTGACTCTACCACTTCCCTGGGCAGCCTGTTACAGTGCTTGACAGTCCTCTTGGTGAACAACTTTTATTTTCCCTAATATCCAAGCTAAACCTCCTCTGGTGCAGTTTGAGGCTGTTTACTCTTTTCATGTTACTTGTTAATTGGTAGAAAACACCAACTCCCACTCTGCTACACCCTCCTTTCAGGCAGTTGTACAGAGCAATAGGGTTCCCCTGAGCCTCCTTTTCTCCAGCTTAAAGACTCCCAGCTCCCTCAGCTGCTCCTCACAGGACATGAAGTCCCGACGCTTCCCCAGCTCCATTGCCCTTCTCTGGGCATGCTCCAGCCCCTCAATGTCTTTCATGTTGTGAGGGGTCCAGAACTGGACACAGGACCCATGTGGCCTCACCAGTGGCAAGTACAGGGGGACAACCACTGACCTGGTCCTGCTGGTCACACTTGCTGATACAGGCCAGGATGCCACTGGCTTTCTTGGCCACTTGGGCAACAACTGGCTCATGTTCAGCTGCTGTCGACCAGCACCCCCAAATCCTTTCCCACCAGGGCATCTTTCCAGCCACTCTGCCCCCAGCCTGTACCATCATGTAGGGTTGTTGTGATTGAAGTGCAAGACCTGGCACTCGCCCTTGTTTGCCCTCGTAGAATTGGCCTCAGCCCATCAATCCAGCCTGTCCAGATCCCTCTGCAGGGCCCTTCTACCCTCCAGCAGATCAGCACTCTTGCATAAATGAGTGTAATCTGCAAACTGATAGAGGATGTACTTGATTCCCTCATCCAGATGACGGATAAAGATATTGAACAGGGCTGCTCCCCAACACTGAGCTGTGGGCAGCAGCACTTGTGACCAGCCACCAACTGGGTTTAGCACCTCACCTCTACTCTCTGGACTCAGCCAGCTTCAGTTTTTTACTTGAAGAGTACAAGACATCAGCATCAAGTTTCTCCAGCAGAACTCTGTGTGAAATGGTGTCAAAGACTTCACTGAATACCAGGTAGACAATATCCACGGCCTTTCCCTCATCCATGAAGTACGTCACACTTTCACAGAAGGAGACCAGGTCAGTCAAGCAGGACCTGCCTTTCATAAACCCTTGCTGGCTGTGCCTGGTCCTGGGGGTCCGGATGATGGCACTCAAGATGATTTGCTCCATGGCCTCCCCTGGTAACAAGATAAGGCTGACAGGCCTGCTGTTCCCTGCATCCTTCTTCCTGCCCCTCTTGTAGCTTCATGTCTGCTGACCTCTGGGCAGCTGGGACCTCACTGATGAGCCACTTACAAATGATTGAAAGTGGCTTAGGGAGCTCTTCCACAATCTCCTCAAGACGCTTGTGTCAATCCCCTCTGACCCCATAGGTTTGTGTATGTCTAAATGGAGTAGCAGGTATCTTACCATTTTTCGCTTGATTACAGCGGCTTCATTCCACTTCCCACACCTGTCTTACAGCTCAGAGGACTGGTTATTCACAGAAGAACTGGTCTTACTATCCAAGACTGGGGCAAAGAAGGCATTAAGTTCTTCAGCCTTTTCCTCGTCTTTTGTCACTGTTTCCTCATATCTCCGCAAAAGGGTGGAGATTCTCCTTGGCCCTCCTTAAGTTGCTATGCAATTTATAGAAACTTTCTTTATTTTATTTTACAGCAGTTCTACTTGGGCTGTGGCCCTTCTAATTTTCTCCCTGCAGAATCTCATGACATCTTTGCAGTCCTCTGGAGTTGCCTGCCACTTTCTTCCAAAGGTCACAAACTCTCTTTTTTCCCCTAACTTCCAGCCAAAGTTCTCTGTTTGACCAGGCTAATCTTCTTCCCCACCAGTTCATCT
>VXBT01003164.1:1839-16170 GCA_013400235.1 Oriolus oriolus
GTAACAGTGCTTAACATGAGCCAGGGTGTGCCCAGGTGGCCAAGAAGGCCAGTGGCATCCTGGCCTGGATCAGCAATGGTGTGGCCAGCAGGACCAGGGCAGAGATTGTCCCCCTGTACTGGGCACTGGTGAGGCCGTACCTCAAATCCTGTGTTCAGTTCTGGACTCTCAGTTCAGGAAGGACACTCAGGTGCTGGAGCAGGTCCAGAGAAGGGCAACAATGCTGGGGAACGGTCTGGAACACAACTCATATGAGGAGCAGCTGAGGGAGCTGGGGATGTTTAGCCTGGAGAAGAGGAGGCTGGGGGAGATCTTATTGCTGTCTACAACTGCCTGAAGGGAGGGTGTAGAAAGGTGGGATCTGTCCCTTCTCCCAGCTAACAAGTGATAAGACAAGGACCATCTTAGTTTATGAGCTCGGATTAGGTAGAGGTTATTCACAAACACTGAGAGAAAGGTCCCGTTTTATGGGATCATCTAAAATCCTTCATCGCCTCTATAGTTTCCCTAGTGGATTTGGGCAATAGGAGATGACTCAAAAAGGACAGAGAACATAAACAAGGAACATCAGCAATATATAAGAAGTAAAAGGTGCCCCTTTAACACAAAACTTATTATGAAAGTACAATAAATCTGTCAGAACCTAAAGTTTTTTTTGTTTTTAAACTAGGAAGATAATAGGCTTTCTTTCCAGGACATCAGTGAAACCCATTCATTATCAGAGTCTTCAGAGTGATATAACTAAGACATTATCCCTTTGGGGAAGGGAGAAGTTCCTTTGAACAATACAAAACAAGAACAACAACAACAAAGAAGACATTACTTCCTGTCTCTTTGTGCTTCTGCAGGTTCTTTCAACAAGCAGCTACTCGCTCTCTCCATGTGCAGTAACCATGTGCAGTGACTTCACTCTCTCCTGGGCTAACATAAGGTTACCAGAAAAACAGCAATAGAGGCTGGAAAAGCAATAAATAAATGTAACAATAAAATAAATAAATAAATAAAAAGCAATAAATAAATGTAGATGCTAAACAATTATGAAAGGGGATGTGTTACTAAAAGTGTCTGGAAATCAAATAACTTTGTTTCATCTGCAAATGACAGATTATCATTTGATAGATCTCAGAGGGAAAGGACAAGTATAACTAAACCTTTATAACTCATACTTTTACATTACTTTACACACTTTTCATTACATTACATTTTTTTTACTTTTTTCGTTTTCATACGCCGAAATAGGACCTGATTGTTTGGATTGATTTCACATTTCCCAGTCTGCCGTGGGTTTCATTTGGACTCAGACATTTGCACTCAGCCAATATTCACTCCATTCCCTCCCCCACACAGAGTAAGGTGTTAGCACACACACAAAAAACAACTGCAAACAACTAAAACCAAACAGAACACAGCACACACCAACTTTAGAACATGCAGTGAGAGTTTTGAAAACTGCAAGCAGTGTGACAGTTTGTTTGGATAGTGATAGGACCAATAGATTTTTTTGGTTTTTAGTCCTAAGCAATCAGTAAAAAGAGATTTTAATCACTTGGCAAGGAAATACATATTTAGAGTTATTGAAATTGCTGCAGGTAGAGTTGTATAGATCCGCATTTAGTTACATGAGCAGTGCTTCGTGTGCCATTTTGCAAACAGCATGCATCATAATCATAAAATAGCGTAAAATTCTGGGAAAAATTCTGGGAAAAAAAAGGAGAATCAACAAGGGAGAAAGGGGGCAAGTTGTCAGAAATTCATGTTTCCCAGAGAGGAAATGAATAAGACATATGGGATGAAACCAAAGTAATTATAACATATAAATACGACAGTTCCTAAATGGAAAAACAACTAAGAAATGATAGCAAAAATGAAAAAAAGAAAAAGAAGAAAAAGAAAAAGAAACAAAAAGAAAAAGAAAAAGAAAAAGAAAAAGAAAAAGAAAAAGAAAAAGAAAAAGAAAAAGAAAAAGAAAAAGAAAAAGAAAAAGAAAAAGAAAAAGAAAAACAAAAACAAAAAAAAGAAAAAGAAAAAGAAAAAGAAAAAGAAAAAGAAAAAAAAGCATGCCATGAAAACAAAAAGAAATTACACAGGAGGAACACTAGCTAATCAAAGAAGGAAACTAGTGATAGATGGTCAATACATTGCAGGTGTAAATTTTTTTTTTCTTGACAGTCCACACAAAAAGAAAGAAGATAACATCCTAGGGGCTGAACTACATTTTCTTAGGCTTGGGGAAGTGAATTGTTGAAAAGCTTTACTCTCATCATAAAACAGATAAGAAGGCAGTTAGAACTCCTGAAAGCCAGCAAAGCACTAGACCTAGATGACTTAAATACCAGAGAAGTACCGGAAGAGACGAGAACTGTAAACCTTATAGAAAAGATTTATGACAGGTTCCTGGGAACAGGGTATTACAAAAGGGCAGGAGGAAGAATTGATGCAATTACCACATTCAATAGAGAAAGGAAGGAGCCAGAGAACAAATGCATTGAGCTGTAGACACAGATATAGGAAAGGCTCACTAGAAAAGATAAAAAATTTGTGTGACACTGATATAAGATATGGCAATAATAAGGAGAAGGGTAGATAGAGAGCTCACATTTGCAAAACTTGGTTTTTGTTTCTTTGGATATCTGTTCACCTTTAATATTGATCACCTAACAATAGAAAAGGGCATATGCAGTAAAGGTCGTTTATCTGTGTTTAAGGCAAGAAGATATTCCATATCTGTGTTTGTGTTGATTGTCACTGGGCATTTTTAGCTGAAGAGAGCAGTTCTTCCCGATAAAGAGCCTATCACAGACAGCTGCATCAGTCAGTAGAACATGAATATGTTCACTCCAGTGGCAGGCTCCAACCTCACAAAAGCAGAAGTTAATTGAATAACCCAGCAGATACATCTGGCCACTTAAGGGAAATTTCAAAAGTGCCACAAGCCATGAAGACACGTAAATAGTCCTCAGAGATTACAGAGCAGCAGCAGAACACCACTGAAAGACGTAAGAGTCACAACTCAGTGTTGCAGACTCTTTCATATGAGTCTTTAATAAGATAGCACTTTTATAAATGCAGACAGCACAATTTGAATGGTCAGAGTAAGATAAAAGGGGAAAAAATTAAAGAGATTAATTTCTTTAAGGCCAAAAGACTAAAAGCAGTAAGTGGGTGTGTGCAATCCCTTCCCTTTCTCTCCCAAAGCACTCCAACAAATTAATTCTTCTAAATGACACTTAGTTTACTCTGGAGGACTTTAGTTTGTATTTTTAATTTTTACTTTTTATTTATAACAATTTACTAGCCTCAGAAACTGAAGAATATCTAAGATCAGAACATCAGAAATACCTACTTACAGTTCTCTATTTGTCCACTTAGACTCTTGAGTACAAAATTTGAGCTGCCAAATTAAAAAAATACTCCAAACACCAATTTTCTTGCCATAATGTGATTCGGCACATGGTGCTCAGTCAGGCAGTTGATTAGCCCACTAATGTCTTTAAAGATCTTCTCTCTTACCACTTGACAGTACCGGTGGAGAAAAGTACTATACAACCAGTGCATGGAGCACATTTTTTCAAAACAGAAGTATGAACATTTTTAACAAGATGAAACTTAGAAAAGCATAGCCATAGTCATAGGAAGAGGCAGAGCCACAGAACAGCCTTTATACTTAGATAAAGGCCTTCAACTTTCTTATCAGCAAGCCTGTGCATACTCTTGTCCAGAGTTTGTCACACAATTTATCTTTTCCAAAGGGGGAAAGAGTTTCTGTGGGAAGTGGTGTTAAAAGACTGGCACACTTCATCAGTATGCAACAATTAAAGAAATACCACTATTTTTAGTTTCAGTGAGATGTTTAGTTCATTAAGTGGCACCTCTAACTGCCCTAATCACCATGTGAGCTTCTTATTATCAACATTTCTGATCATCAGAAAACTAAAGAATCATAGAATGGTTTGAGTTGGAAGGGGCCTTAAAAGTCAGGAGGGTTCTATAGTTCTATGACAGGGATGCAACCCATCAGACCAGGTTAATCAAAGCCCCATCCAGCTTGGCCTTTGATAACAGCAGTGATGAGAAAGAGCTGGATTCACTGAGGAAAAGAAAATCCAAAAGCAAAGTAAGTTCTACCATGCAACAAAAACTGCCCATACAAGCACCAAAGAATTAGAATCTGGTACCACATTTTATTTTGTAGGTATTCTAAAAATGCCTAAAGTATTTGTGTACTAAATCTGTGTACCAAGATCACAGCAAGAGTTTTCATATAAGGTCACACACCAATTAACACACAAATCCAGCAGAACTATATTTACCACAGAACAGCAAAACACACTTGGAAAAAAGATGAAGTGCACTGAATTAGGGAAGTCATGACAGATGGACAAGAGCAGTGCTGGAAGTTAAATACAACTCATTTTTAAATGTAAAAATTGTGAGAAGAGAAACAATAAAAACAGCCATCTTAGCATCTCAAGTATTTTATAAGGACAGCTCTATGTAGCACCATTCTGAATTGTATTCATCTGTCATTTAATATCTCTATATTCTAAACTACACTGTTAATCTCGCTGGAAGCTAAGAACCTATGGACTGTCTTTCCACTCTTTATTCCTACCATTTTCTCACAGCCTTTGAAAATGTTGATTGAACAAAGAAATTAACACAGCTGGTGTTACAAGTGCTACACAGCAATATGGACCATTTGCTAGTTATATACAAGATCAAAAACAAAAGTTGTGATGGTTTTTGTCTCTACACAGAATAGCTTCTAATTCAACTTTTGACACACTTTCTCTGCACAGACTGATTTTTTTTTTTTTTTTTTTTTTTTTTTTTTTTTTTTTTTTGTTTTTACCTTATGTTTTCATTCATCATTTTACCAGGTCAGACCATATCATCTTGGATAGCCTCAGGGGCATCTGAGCAATCAATTGCAGAGTACAAAGGTTGAAAAAGCAACTGCAGGTGCAAACTATGCTATCTCTGATCGCATATGGTGCACTGTAATCATCCATTTCTTAAGGCTTCAAAATCTCCAGGCTGACCTTGTGCTTTATAAATCATGCCACTTTTACAGAACTATCCCCTTCAGCTATTAAATTAAGTGTTTTGCATAAGCATGCATCAAATCTTATTGTTCCTTTCCAAGCTTCCAAAGTGTATAGCTTACACCAGAGGGAAGAGAAGCTCAGAGAAACTTGGAAGAAAGTAAAAAAAACCTCCAAACACCCAGGTACTATATTCTAGCTAGTCAAAACCCATAAAAATCAATGCTTATCCTCAGGATGCATCCCTCTTAAAACAGTTTCTGATATTATTTAAATGCTGCATAAGTTTTGCAAGAACATTCAGCTCTCAAATACATTGAAACAGATTTTTTTTCATTCACAATCTTATTTAATTAGCCTAAGTACAGGAAAATGTTACCAGGCTGACCTTCAGGCAAACAAACAGAAGTATTTTTTTGGTTACTATCAGGACAGGGGAAGTCAATATATTAAGCTCATAAGGAGGCTCAAGACTTGCACCCATCTAGGTACATCAAAACCCAGTTCCTTAAGCCTCCCTACCTATGTCTGTAAATAACTAGTAACCAAAATTATTAAGAAATTAACTTAGATTTAGGTATATACCTACATGCATACAATTTTAGATGCATTAAACAGGGGTGGACTAGGTTAATCCTTACTTGCAGAATAGAGATGTTGACTTTTTCTCATTTGTGGGTGTATGCACTCAGACCACATATATTTCAGAGAAGGACACAAAGGAAATCTCATCATTGTCTCCTACCCCGTTGTCCAGGACATGGGAGATCAGGGTGCAGTGTACTTATATCTGTCCTGAGGTTTAGAATCCATACCTCACCTACGCTTTCTCATTTTTCTTTTCCCCAAACACCAAGCTATGAGCTATCTTAAGCAAGGGGTGAAGGCATGTGCCACTAAGGGAGATATCCTGTTACCCTGACACAACATGCTCTTGTGAATCTAGCCACTACATATCCTTGGAAATTCCCCCCATAGTATTTGTTTACATGGCATTTTGCAGGCAGGCACATGAAAATTCCACCCAAACAGAGCCAGCAGGATATGTGCCAGCTCTGAATGAAAAGCCATACTGTGCATTTAGCACATTATTGAGCCTCAAATGATAAACTCCACTCAGCAATAAGCAAGTTTAAATCTGTGGATTTTCTGGCATTTCTTAACTTTTTACTCTTTAACTACAAAAAAACCCAAAGATGCCTGCTTGCAATATATTAAATATCAAGGTTAAGAATTTTCCTCTATAGCATTTCACCAGAACTTATGCTAATGCTAGTAATAAAAGACTAGCTTTCATTTTGTGTTCCTATCTGTAAGAGTGTATTGGTTTTGCATGGCCAGGTTTTGGGTAGCAGGGGGGCCGCAGAGATGGCTCCTGTGACGAAGCTGCTGGAAGCTTCCCACCATGTCTGGCAGAGCCAGTGGCTGATGGCTCTGAAGATGGACATGCTGCTGGCCAGAGCTGGGCCAATGAGAGAGGCTGTGATGCCTCTGTGATGACATATTTAAGAAGAAAATCAAACAAAGTCATGGGTGTTTTGCTTCTAGTCAGAGAAGAGAAGGAGGTGAGAATGTGTGAGGGAGAACAACCTGGGACCAAGGTCAGTGGAGAAGGAGGGGGAGGAGGTGCTCCAGGCACCCACCGGTGCGGGCCATGGTGAAGACCATGGTGAAGCAGCTGTGCCCCTGCAGCCCATGGGGATCCACGGGGAAAGCAGAGATCCACCCGCAGCCCGTGGGGGAGGTGCCCATGCCAGAGCAGNAAACCCCCCTGCCCTGCCTCCCTGCATTGTCAGTGGGAAGGAGGGAGGGCCTGGGGGGGAAGAAGGTGTTTTAAGGGTTTGTTTTACTTCTGATTATCCTACTCTGATTCTGTTAGTAATACACTTCACTTAGTAATTAAGGTTGAGCCTGTTTTGCCCTTGAAATATTTCTCCCGCTCTCCTTATCTCACTCATGAAGCCTCCATTAACCCTTTTTCCTCTTTTCCGTCCTTTTGCCCAGATGGGGTAGGAGAGGGTGAACGAGCGACTCTTGTGGGTGCCTGGCATCGGGCCAGTGTCAAACCACGACGAAGAGGTAAAGACACACACCTTGACAACTTGTCAGCTTTTTGTAAGACGGTAATGCAATCTGAGATCCTGGGAGGAGCAGCCTCTGCAGGCAAGCAGGCCATACTTAATGTGCCAGTCAAAATGATCTAGCTGCTTCTGAGAAAAAAAGTTTAGAGAAAAAATGAAGAGCTTAAAAAGCCCTAATGATCTTAGTGAAAATACTCATCTTTGAATTCCCTGTTCTCTTACCAAGTAGATTTATGAAAACCACTATTAAAACATCCAAGATCTGCATAGAGGACAGCAGCCTATTATTGCTGCCAGTTACGTGCTTACTTCAAAGCACTTGCTTTGATAGGCCGAAGATTTCAGTCTATTTAGAATGAAAAAAGCACCTTGGAGAAAGCAGTATGATCTTCAAAATCAATCACTCAAGAGTAACAAAGATATGAAACTAAGACCCGCTTATGCAACATCAGTTCATCTGTTTATGTATGCTCAGGTCAGACGTAACAGGGAAGGGAGCTGAAAGGACATCGGGCTTTTACAAAGGCACCTCTCAAAGCCAAGGCTACTTATACTCTCTGCAAAATCATTACTGTTCAGAAAGTTATTTACAACCATGCTATCTGGTTTCAGATAAGAACGAGCAATTGTTTGTGCATGCTTTTGAAATTCTCAGTTTGCCTATTTGAGAAATAGGTTTCAGTTCACAAACCAGTTATACGCACACTTAGAACCAAATCCCGCATCACCAGTCCAACATTCCTCTCACAACAGTGTAATAATTTGTATATATTTCAGCAGCAGGACAGTCATTAAAATTTCTGCTTACTGTTGGGAGCCTGAAACTTGCCCAAGGGTCCTTCTAGTTCAGTGCAGGTCGGGGTTGTGAACAGGCCACAAGCACAAGTGACATTCAGTTCTGAATGTGCTTGTATTAGTAAGAGAGGGGGCTGAATCGGAGCAAAACCTCAGGGCAAGTTCGGTATTACATGTGTCATTTTATATCCAAGACAGAATTTGGGAGGATTGAGTCTTAGTCTTGGTGTGAAGTATGAAAGTCTTCACCAGATGAAAGGAAAAATCCTTCAGGAGTTCATCTAAGTTAACATTGTAACTATGGAGTTAATCCTGAGGTTGGGTAAATAGCTATTTACTTACTTGTCTAACATTTTCTTGTGTAAATGTTGATTCCAGTCTAAGAGACTAAACACCACTGCATTCCTTTCCTGTGAACGTAGCAATTCCTAAAACTGAGAGAAGTAACAGCATTTCAGCAGGGAGAGCCTGAACCTCAGGACACTCCCTATGAGTCTGCAACCCTCCCTCCCCTCATCTGTCCATGATGTTATGTTGCATACTTTAATGATCACAAAATGATTTTTCATTAATGACCTCTGCCCCATTCTGTATGTTTGAGACTTGGAGGGTGAATCAAGGCTGCATATGAAGTACAAAAGGCTGTCTTCTGAAAGCACTCTGCTTGGCCAAAAAAGCTGGGAGAAATATTTGAACAAAGCCAGAACTGCAGAAAGAAGAGTCTGGTTTCATAGTCAAGGCTGATAAGTGATAATCTGGAGCATTTTTCTCTGAACCTATCGCTGCATAACACTTTTCATATTAGTGAATGCTATACAATGCCATACAATTCCACATGGGAGAAAAGAAAGAAAGAAAGAAAGAAAGAAACAAACAAACAAACAAACCCCCAAACAAACAGGAAAAAATCATTCCAAGACTTCAGAAACTGGACACACAAAGTGGATTATAGTATTGAATTGCAAGACTTAGCTCTGATCTATTAAATTGGGACCTATTAACCTGTTTAAAGTGTTTTGAAAATATTAACGATACCTGACTTTTATTTGAGAATGCTTAGATAACATTGTGTCAATTTCCATAAGAAACAATTAGGAAGTTAATTAAACTATTTACTTAGCATAATTTTAAAAAGCACAGGAAATATGGTCAGGTTTAGATGTTGATTTGCTTGTTATTTCATCAACAGTTACAGTATCAGAAGCAGCAGAGCAAATAAAGTTGCATAGTGTATTTGGCCCTATGTGCAAAACTCCTATACATTGCATTAAGGACCTGTTTAAAAATGTTGAGTTTTGTTAACAACAGAATCCAGAATTCCAAAGAGTTTTCCTGTTAGCACGGTCATCCTGGTTAATAATTACTAAATTTTAAAAGCAGAAAAACAACAGCAATTATGTGGAATTTTTATTATTAATATTTATACTTTACTATTTTTATACATTATTATTTTTATACCTTTTTTTAAATACTGTCATTAACAAATAAAATGTTAGATGAAGATAAAATAGAGTCCATTTTCTCTTATTCTGTGCAAAGCTTCTGAATCTCTAAAATATCTAATACGATCTTCTTTGTCTTAAACACAAATAACTGCATTTACATTTTACATCTTTAGAACTTCATTAATGAAGTAGCTCACACTAAGAAAATACTACTCATACTCCTGTTTATTTTCTAATGTTTCACAGAACAAGACTTTAAAACTTTTTAAAATGTCAAGCTTTTTAGAAAATTGATGTCAAATAGGAGGACCTCAGCAGTTTGCAGTAAAGCTCATTTCTCAGTGCAGAAAGTACATTCCTTCTTCGTGGTCTGTAAAATACAGAGAACACTAATACAAAAGCTGACAAGTAATTATAAGGTCAAATAAAGATTTTATTCTTTTTTCCTCTTTCTTTGTTAAAAACTGCCTTCAGCTGATACTGGTTTGACCACAAGGCTTCAGGCTACATATATTCCAAAATCATTGCAAAACACTAAACAATTAAATTGAGATTTTTCTCATTTTCACAGACAAATTGTGGGTTTCCTACATGGATTAATCTTAAAATGACCTGGTTTATTTCTTCTCCTGCTTACTTTATACTTCATACCTTCCTTGATTTTTTTAATTGAACTAGATCAGGGAGAAAGAAATTTTCCTCTCTAACACTGAACTCCAGGTTGACCATGATTCAGAAATCTCTCCCGAAAAACTGAGTGAAAGTGAAGTGTGTCTTTGGTTTTTTAAGTGAAGTTTAGGTTCATGACCACCTAAAGAACCAGACCATACATAAATCTATGAGGCCTGATGAGATCCATGCCAGAGTCCTGAGGGAACTGGCTGACATAGTTGCCAATTGTGATGTATGAAATTAGGTGGAGTCCCCAGGAAAAAAAAGGGGAACATTGCACACATCTTTAAAAAGGTGAATGGAGTATCCTGGGAACTACCAACCTGTCAGCCTCACCTTGACACTGTTTCCCACAACATCGTTCTCTCTAAATTGGAGAGAAATGGATTTGATGGGTGGACTGTTAGGTGGACAAGCTGGATGGTGACCTGCAGAGGGTATTGCTTAACAATCCAAATGAACATCAGTGATGACTGGTGTCCCCCAGCGGTCTGTAATGGGACCAGTACTGCCTGAGATCTTCATTAATGACATGATGAAGAGACCAAGTGCAGTCTCAGCAAGTTTGCAGATGACACCAAGCTTTTTATAACACCCTGTTGCTCAGGTGATCAGCAACTCAGCAAGACAGCAACTTTAAACATTTGACAGTTTCTATTACCACCTGGGCTTGCAGCATCTATAATTCTTTGAACACCAAGAATACAACAACTGAGACTAGGTTTAGCAACGTTTAAGCTGCTGCTCTTTCAACTTGTTATCAGCTCTTTAAAAAAATTAGTATCTATGTGAAAGCAGATTATTAATAGAGTTTCTGCTTCTCTGTCCTAACAGGGCTCAAAATAGCTAATGACACCAATGCAGGCTCTAACTCTCCTAGACTAACAGAGCTCAGTGATGAGCATTTGAATTGCCTCTTAATGTGCACACATGCCAGAGCACTGCTGGATTTCAAAGCAAAGGCTCAGTCAGAATGACACTTTTATCTTCTGAAAGCATCATCAGACCTGGCTAGTCAGGCCAAATCTCTACTTATTCTTGCTCTGCTAATGTCTGCATGATCTACAACCTTGGAAAGGTAGATTTTCACCTAATTACCAGATACCAAATGCTTGCTGCCTGTCACATCAGTGATGTGACCTCCCTTGGCACCCTGCAAGGAGCATCAGTAAAACTGCATTAACTACCTGAAAACCAAGACTATCTCAGATCTAAGTCATTGTTGTCCCAAAGGAAGTATTTGCTCTGTTTGGCACCATCAGCACTGAAGTTCTTCTGACTGATGGCAGGCTTAGTTACGGGTTCCCTGTACTATGGGATCAGACCAAACCTATTGTACTACCTGTTTGCTTTAAGCAGAGATCTAAAAAACAATTAACTTGCTAGGGAAAAAGTGTTACTTCCCATCAATGATAAAAAACTTCTTCTCCTAACCTTCAAAAGGGATTACAAACAGCAACCATCTTGTATATCTCACCCTTTATTGAATGTCCCACAGGGTAAGAGATTAACTGTTAAAATTATATACATAATATTAAAATTATGAAATATAAGTAGAGAGAAAAAGCATAGATTATAGAACTCTGCAACACCATGGCTAGCCTGAGATCTGCCTTCGTATGTTCCTAATTGCTCTCATACAACTATGTTGGGTAAAGCAGAATGTCTAGAATTGACTAAATGTGATCATTTGCTCCACAAAATCCCCATGACCTAAATGGGCTTGCTGCTTTTCCCAGCACCAGATCAGGCATCCCCTGTGAAATTCAGGCATCTGTATGGACCACTTTATCATTTCAAGAAAGCAGCTCGTGACAGCACCACAAAGACCTCTTGAAAAAATTTGGGAGCAACTTCCTGTTCACTAGAACTGTATGCTCAAACCCCAAGCCACAGGAACATTATCAAGAGATTTAGCTTTCCTTCAGACAGAATTGCTCCAACAGCAATGCCAGAAACACCCTTCCAAACCTCAAAGGAAACATCAAAGAACACATTCACAACCTTCCTTAACATTCCCCTTGGAAGCTTCCCAACAGGGACAGGCACCCAAAGGCAGTTTTGAGAGGAAATGGAAGAGTGTGAATAAACCCAGTTTACAGCCTGACAGCGACTTTTATCAGCTTTAGAAAGTGCCTGAGGTTACCTAGGACAAATGGCTTCTCAAACTCTCAGCAAAAGGTTCACAGATGGTTTCCAAACTTTTTCAAACCTTTCGGTATTTCCAGTGCCCAGCTGGAGTATGACTGATGAAGAAGTCAGTTTCCTAATACACACAAAATAGCAGGGGAAAGGCAACAGGACCTCGGGAGGAAGAAAATCTAATTCTACTTTTGTTCCGCAAGCATTTTGGAGTCTCTGATTTGCAAATGTTCAAGTACTTGACTCTGTTTGTATACCATCCAATACCTATCTGTATATGGCCTTTTAGACAGCTGTCAATATTTTTTTGCTGTCAATAAACTGCAATCGCATGTTAGCTATGCAGCGTATGGGTCATGGTGAAAAATTTTATTTCAAAGTTGTTTCTCCAAAGAATGTTTAGTGAGTATTTTTCCTGGTGCATGTATATATTTTTAAAGCAGTCTGCTAACAGCTTTTAAAGACTGGGTTGTAATTTTAGTTCTAAGTCAGAAATGCTGTTTGTGCTTCTCATTTTTCAAGTTGGAACTGAAAATCCAGCATATTCTTCAAAGTTTCTCACCCTAGCACTTCTTCAACAGCTGCCTATCAAAAAAGTGTATTCACTCTGGAACCTCATGTAGGTTTCTCCTTAACAGAAGAAAAAGGAGACAAAATAGTTTGGGAAAGATCTCTATCAGTTTGTAATGAACAACACCGAGGAAAACTCAGTTCTTTATCTAACATATTTACATATAAGTTTCTAAGATGTATTACTCTGTGTTGAATTTTCAGACCTAACTGTTTGTTAACAATTTTGGATGAATCACAGGAGTACCCAGATACCATCATATCAGGGCAGTACTTCATCAAATACTGACATATGAAAATGGGTCAGATTGTCCACGCAGAAAAATAATTCTTTTCCTTGTATGTTTACTTCAACACTGTTATGTACTTATATGGAATTGTTATTTAATCATATTATTGCCAAACTGGCTATAACATAATTCACCTAGCACTGACCAACTACAGAACAAAAATTAAACAAACATTTTGCTGTTGTTAAATTTTTTTTTCTATGGGTCTGAGCTTCTGAAGCCAGCAGGTCACTGGGATTGTATATACAATGTTGATAATTGCATTCCTTAAATCTACAAAATGCAACGAAGCTCACTATTTTCCAAAATAGCTTTAAAAACAATTACAGTTACTGCCCAGACATTTTCAAACACAGCAGGCTATTGGCTTAGACAGTGATGGAAACCCTAAAAAGAAGATAAATATTTTGAAATGCACTGTAAATCAAATTTGTGCATTGGACTAAGAATGGATTATCTGCCTCTAAACAGCAAAAGATGTTTTAGTTTGAGGGGGTTTTTTCCATGCTTATTTACTAGAAATAATTTAAAATTGTGTCTGTGTGATTTATTTCTTTTTTTCTCAAGATAGTTGCTTTGTAATAAATGCTCTACTATAATTAGTTCTACATGCTTTACCCATTACATTTACTGATGCACAGGAATCCACTGTTTCTCAATATTTTAAAAAAAAGGACGTTTTTCAGCTTAAAAATTGATTTGGAACAATGCTACGTTGGCCTCAAGCTGCTCTGCAAGTATTTATAGCAGATGTATCTACAGTCTCAACTGGGCAAATTTTGATGACGTAATTAACAGAGGCCTTGATTAAGAATGAGACCTTGAGGAAGACTATTATATTATGATTTTGGTACTGTAGTACCAAGACAAAGGCAGCCACCTTTTGCATCCTTCATTCCAGAAAGTGTCAGGACAAAAAAAAAAAAGACAGTCCAAATGGGAATTCCTGTAATTGACTGCCCAAGCAGCTTTGGCTGGTATCAATGAAGAAGCAGGGTAAAAAAGCCAAAGGCACTGGTTTTGTGTATGTCCATTCAAACCTGGTTATGAATTATCATTTTTTTGACTTTGGGCCAGATTCACATTCTCTGGCACAGCAAGACTGTTGAAGGATGAAGACAACATTGCCTGTGTACCTTCCGAGGAATCCTTCAGCAGACCCCAAGCTCAGGTTCACCAGGCATCTTCTTGAAAGAAGTTATGTAAGTAAGATAGGGTGCTGCTAGATTGTTGCTGATGGTTTACTATTAGTACGGAGCTGGCATTGCAGCCTTCTGTCGTGGTTTGACAC
>VXBT01003165.1:0-171395 GCA_013400235.1 Oriolus oriolus
ATTCCCTGCTGGAATTTCTCTGCCCCATTTAGTGGACTCTGCCATTCTCTGATTGGGATGCTCACCGGCTCCCACAGCTGTCATCTGTAACCTTGGGGTCAGTAAAGTGACAATTTGCCATTGGCTTCAATGGGCAATAAAGGAGACTCCTCAGTAACAGAGTATATGATATTTAGGGAGTAATACCTGAAAAGAGAGTCTCAATAGGTTCCAAATGTTTATTTCCAGGATAAAAATGATCAAAAGTGTCTTTATTGTCAATGTGGATGCTAGAAAGCTGGAGAAGTCAGTGAGCCAACCCAGAAACCATCTGTTTTGCACATGTGTATGTGAATTGTTGGAAGCACAGGGCCATCAGTCTTCCTTTTCAAGTAGCATAGAAACTCATTTTTTTCAGCAAATGAAATGGCATAACTAAGCCGTATTTTTAAACTGTACTTTCCTTGGACATATAAATTAAAATTAATACCATCCTGACTGTACATTTTGTGACCTTAAATGGAGAGAATTCCTTTTCAAGGAAGATCAGGAATTCATCCTGCCAAGTACTATTAGAAATGGGATGGAAGGCAAAATGCTGGCTTAAAAGCCTTCCTGGACAATGGGGTAAATTTGAACTAGCCTAATGTAGTCTGTGTATCTCCTTTAGGTAAGATAAGGTGGGCTGGTAGACAGAAATATTTCCCAATCGATGTCTTGTTCTGAGGTGGGTCAGAATAGTGATTAAATCTGTGTTTCCAGTTCATCAGACAAATGCATCAGATGGCTCCTTACCAAAGATTCTGTGGACACCATAATCCAGTTCTGTGAATTACAAATCAAAAGAGACTCCTTATTCATACCTTCTGCAATGAGGGAAGCAGCAGGTTCTCTCACCTCACTGAAGGCAGCAACATGTGCTGAAATTGCCAAACCAGTTTGAGAAGGTCTGATTCCCTTTGATTCATCTATGAGAGGATATAGGGCTACTTATTTCCCTATAGAAATTGCTTTTGTTGGTCGACAGCTCCCTGATAGTGGTTGTTTCTCCTTTCAACTTTGGCAGTCCCTAGAGTGGTGCTGGTACCAAGCAACGCCATTCCCCATTTAAGACTGGAGCTAATAAGCAGTTTGCTAAGCCCACAGAGCCCAGGGCTGCTCAGCACCACTGCGAGGGCGGACACGCGGCCCCTGAAGGAGGAGAGGTGGGTTTGGCAGCCCTGATGCCAAAAGCGTTTTGTGGGCCACACCTGGTCCTGCCCCCTCAGACCAGCAGCAGCCGCTGCTGGCTTCCAGTGCGGCTCTGGCTCGGTGCTCAGTTTAACAGATAATAACGGTATTAGAATAAATCAAACTCATCACTTTTAGTGTTTATTGCCCCCCAAAAAAGAAAAGAACAGTCGAGGAGCTTGGGAACAACCTGTGAGCTGGCTTGGGAGTGTGTTGATGTGCGAGCCTGGATGGAGCCGCTGCTGAGGAAGCGGGCGGGTGTTTGTACTTCGAACTGGACCACAACGGGGCGGGTCAATTAAATCTGCCCTCAAACCTCCGGATTTCTCGGAGGCCTGAGACACGGTTTCTGACAGTTCTCTACAGCAGCCACTGCGTGGCAGGAGAGATCAAGAGGATGGTTTATTTTCTGCGGCGGGCGGCCCGGGAGGAGCGCAGAGCACGGCCCACGGTGTGGGACGGGCGCCATCTTGACTCCCTGCGGGCGGCGTGTGGGGACTTGGGGGCCGTGCACGGGCACCGGCGGGGAGAGAGGCACGGCCCGCGGCCCGGGTGTGCCGCTGGCTGCTGGTGGTTAACATTAGCGGGGCGAAAGGACCCGGCGGCCCGCAGCTCGTGGGGGACATGTAGAGGCACAGGCTGGCACTGCCGAGGGCGGTGGCCCCGGCCTCGCTGCCCGCCCCTCACAGAGCGGGCTGGCGGCGGAGTCGTGCCCGGGGCAGCTCCGCCGTGGCGGCTGCGGGACGCGGCTGCGGGCCCGGGCGAAGCTGGTTCTGAGCAGGAGCTGCCGGTATGCGCAGGACAGCTGAATATAAAATTAATCCCCTCAACAGAAGATAATAAATAAAACTCCAGAGAGTTCCTCTTTGGCACAGCGAGAGAAATTAAATGGCTTTCCCCTTCTTACAATCCAGCAGACTAGGGAGCTGTGTTCGTAGCAAATACTAGATTTTCTGAAAAACATGCTCTCAGAATATAGCAATAATTCACAAAGTCATACGCCACTTAATAAAAAATGTTTTCTTGTGACCCAAAAACAATACAGAAAAAGACTATGTGTGTTGTTGCTGCAAAACTGAGACAAAACTATAGTTGTGGAGTTACATTCCATTTAAAATTTGATTTTCCAGGTGATGCATAAAAAGAAATAAAAATAAACTGTTTTGTTTTGGACTGACTGAAATGTTTTCCATTCTACCCAAACCAGAATTATGTTCCATTTGTTTAGTTTGGCCACTGAAGTGAGAAGCTAGTATGTCATTATCCATACACAGGAAAGACATCTGAAGGACAAACAGGGTTTTAATTAGCTGCACTTCAGTATTTAAGATTGACGCTGAAAGGAATCACAGGCACAATATATATGTCCTGGCCAGGTGTTTAAATAAAAAATGCTATTTTTTTTTCATGTTAATTTTGAATTAGATACAAAAAGCTTCAGGAGTGAGTCAGTGCCTCTTTGAATTAATCACACACATATAGAGGAAAGATGGCACCGGCTCTGTGCTTGTGGACAACAGATATAAACATAGAGTTGGGTAATACAAAATAAAAGAGAAATATGATTGTTTATAATGTAGTGTGTGTGATAAGCTACAGTGTCAGCCATTTGCTTTAGTATTGACATACTGAAAGACAAAATCATACCAAAACAACCCAAACCTACATCACTTAAAAGAAATCATTGTGCCAAAACACACTTGAGGCGATACCAGACTGTGTTTAGACAACGGTGTTGAACATTACCATGGGAACAATTGATGTTGAAATCCAAGACTACCAAAAAGCAAAAGCACAAAAACACCCATATGGATGTGCAAAAGTTTCAAGAAACATGATCCAAATCATAAGCAATTGTTTTTTGATACAAAGTCATGAAAATTAAAAATTTAAGGAATGCAAATACAACTATTCACTCCTTATTTGCTCATGTGGAAAATGTTTAGGAATTCTGTAATGGATCTGTGCCTTACACCTTGCTTGGAGAGGACATATGTCTTGCAAACCAGTGCAACATTTCAATGGCCAAGATGTTTGTGTCCCGTTTCTCCTGGCAGTCTTACTTAGTCAGAACTATGATATTAGTTCTGAAAGGCAATATGCATATAGCCTGGCTTTTGTAAAACATGTAGAATGTATTTCCATGAATGTGGGCACTAGTCTCAGTGGGGCTATTTGCTAAAAGCTTTGATTGAGCTGGCTTGCATAAGACTCTTAAGTCCCTCACTTCTACAAGCAACACCTTTGCACTCATTACAGGTTAAACAGGTTTGCAACTAAACAGGAAAGAACTAAGAAAGTTGAATGTTGATCAACTGAAGACATTGTTGCTGCAAGAAATTACTAAGATGAGACTGATCCTACTTCTTGGACACCTGATTCTCTGGCTAAACTTGAAGAGAGAGCTTTGGGTGTACATGGAACGAGGAAGCAAAATTCGTGTCAGAAATGGCCAAATGGAACAAACAGAAGATCCTGGAATAAGGAAAAAACCCTAAAAGTGATGTAAATTTACTGAATTCACGATTCATTCATGTTGTCTTTATATGTAGGCCTCTTAAATTGGTAGTCTTTTGAGACTGGTTTTCATTGTGCACTGCAAAGTAAAAACAGGGAAGTACTTAATAAACATGCATCAGTTTGTACCCAATTTCTGCTCATCTATTCAGTTACAGCCCGATTTTGAAGCTGTAGAATTTGACAGTGAATCTAGATTTTTCCAAGTACCCTGCCTTCCCTGGCCTATGGAGCAGTTCATCAGCCTAAAGCATGATAGCAGCTTGGTATACGATTCACTTGTCAAGAAGTTGAAGGAGAAACTGTTCATTCCATCATATCTGGATATCCAAATGTCTCTACTATTATCTGGTAAAGCTTTGATTTGGGGACATAAAAGAAAAAGCCTTTCAGTGCTCTTATGGTCCTGTGCCTAAAAGTGCGCAAGAATGACAATTACATGGGGAACTGTTTCTTTCCAAGCGGCTGGAACAGCCCCGAATGTAATTTCTTTGGCCTATACCTTCAGGATCAACATTTGTTTTGTGATCTCAATTCACCTAAGGGTGTTACAAAATGTATCTTAGTGTTATTATATTTATTATATATTTATTGTATTCATTATATATGATATGATTATGATATGATATGAGATGGTATTTTATTATATTATATGGTGTTTATTATATTTATTATATATTTATTTTATTATATTATCTTAGTGTTATTGTATTTAATAAAGTGATAAGATTGATGAAAAGCTTGGTTAGGGTTTGGCTCTTTCATCTGCCAGATGATCCAGGACTTGCTATCTGAGGCATAGATTTGCATCCAGCACCAAGGGTGGGCTGATGATTTCTGCTAGACTTAGCATTCTGTACCACTTGGGGAAGGGGTGCCTGGTTTTCTAGTCCCATCATCTCCTGCCTTGCCTCTGTTTTATCTTCAGAATCTGTCTTTGCCAGCTGCCCTGTGAGAGCAGAACCTGGAAATTTCTGGCTCCAGGCACTACTAGTGGCCCCTTTGTATGTTTTTCTGGTGAGCGCAAGTTTGCATTTTAAACAGGATGATTGACTCAGTCATAAACCTCTCACGTCAGCGTGTTGATAGAACCTTAATCCTTTCCCATGTTTACAGGTCATGGCAGTACATCACCAGGCAGGCTCCAAGCCCTACAAAGTGCTCAATCTTCATACCACTCTATATATGTCTTACATGAGCACTCTCCTGGGAGCATTTCTTTGCAGATTTATGTCTATAAGAAAAAGCACTGAGCACTGACCTGCACTAGCCTTGTTATTTTGAAGATATGTGTGGTTTGTCTTTTTTGGGAGGTGTGTAGATACATCCACAATTACCACATACAGAGAAGTAGTCGCACTGCAGCGACCTGTTTGACTGCCTGGGCAAAAGGCACTGATGGCTCAAGTGGAAACTGTATGTATTCTGGTGATGTCACTAAAAGAAGAAAGACTAAAAAAAAAGTCACAAGGAACCTCAGAAACCTCAAGGATCTCTGTCACCCTTGCACCTCATCTGACCTCCACGCAAAATGTTTCATACAGGCAGGCCCAAGTCTTCATCTGGGTCAGTCAGTTTTCAGGAACCTTCCAGCACCCACTGTGGGACCTGGTGATTCTGCTACATTTGCACAGTGAAATGTAAATTACACTATTCAGAACTTCTGACATGCCACATTACAAGAGCAGCAAACCCAGGGCCATTGAGGTTGAGTTAAGATCCCATTTGTCTCTTAAGTGCAAATGATCTTGAGGTTAGCATCTCTGTTAAGTATCCAAACACCAGCATGTACATGTAAAATAAATGAAAAACTAAAATTGTTAGAGAGATGGGCAAGAACCATAATTTCTTTTCCTATATACACTACTCCATGTCTAAATATATAGCAAAAGTTAGTATTTTAGAAAGCAATTAAGCATTGACTACACATGGGAAATCTTCCTCAAACAGACATCCTGTTATGAATTACAGCATTTATCAGCCTACTGATGATACAGTTTATTGTAAGTCTGTTCTTTCAAAGTGAAACCATATGTTGAATGGGAAAGAGTGGAAGCCTAACGTAAGATAAGACTGTTTATTAAGCTATGCTGATGGATATTTTGTGGATGAACTTTCTTTACAATATAGTTTAGGGTTATATAAATTCTAATTGGTACATGCAAACAAACGTGCAGGCACCGGGTATAACATGATTTAAGTTAGCTGTCAGATGACAGTTCTGGAAGATAGTGAGACCAGTACTACCAGTGCCAAACTCCCACAGTATCAAAACCTTGTATAGTTCCCATGTTCTGGTGTATAAATAATGCAGGTTTCAAAGGAGCAAGGAGAAAGACAATTTGATAGTAATTTGTATTCAATTGCTCTTGGAAATTTTATGTTGCAGAAAAAGGTGTAGAATCTTGGAATACAAGAGGAAGCCACATTTCCAGCTATTCCTTAAGAGTTCCAAAAGCTAGAGTCTAGAAAATGTCATCCTGCTGGTTCCTTGGAGCTGTACCCGAGGTTTCAGGTTTGGCTTGTGACTATGTCTGTCAGTCTCCTGTCGTGTTGACTGCTTGCAGTGCTTCGTTGGAGTTGCAGTCTCCTTGCAGAGAGCAACTCCCAATAGAGGACAATGAGTCATTTGAGCTACAGCTCCCATAGGAAGATATGGGAGTATTTCCAAAGCGAGGCTTTTCAGTTTTTGGCTAAAAGACTGTTTCTGAGTATTTAATTAGTTAATTTAAAAGAAAACAAGATTTTCTCCAGAAATCAGTCTTTTTGTTTAAAAATGTGCATTTAATAAAGATCTAATTTTCGGCCAAAGCTGTTTCAACCAATGCTGGGAATTAGTCCCTGACAAAACTACTTGAAAATGGATTTCATAATATAGAGTAAAATCCAGACAATTTTTTCCAGATGACTTTAGAGTGATGTTGTTATTACTCCTAAACTAAAAATGATAAACCAAGGAAACTTGTAATTAAGGTTAATGAAAAAGTAGCACATTAAAGATACGAAAAATACATCATTTGAGCATGAAAATTACTTCAATCTCTGCTTTCTTATGCTTTAACTTGATAGTTATGAAAAAAGGTTTATTTGGTTTGATTTACTCCAGAGCATCTTAAAGCAGCCAGAGCACACTGAATAATCATATAGTCTTCAGAAATCATTGGTACTGCCAGAGTAGCACAAGTGTCTTAGCCAAGTGCAGCTCTATTGCTCGTGTGTCAGCTGCCTGCTACCTTTTGGACTTCTTCTGGAGTCCTTACTCTGCACACAACTATCTTGTGGTCCTTCTGCCAGTTTCTTCTACAGTTCCTTCTGCAGAGTCCTTTGTAGATACACACAAACTAGATGCATGAACTCTCACAGAGAAGCACGCGTCATCTTTCTACTACGCCGTACTCATTTGGGCATGGCTTATTCTTAAGTCTTCTGCTTCTTTCTTATTCCATCTCTGTGGAATATACCTGGGGCAATGAATAGTTTATCAAGAAAATAAATAAAATTAATGATGATTCTGTAATTTTTTAATAACAGACATATTCTCCTTAGGAAAAGAACAGCATTAGAAATTACTTTTCAGACGTAACTCCATTGGTTTCTAAGGGCCTAAGACTTTACCTTGAGACCTAAACTTTTTACAAAAAGTTAGCAGTGGAGCTAAATAATAATATTTTGTTTTCTAGTCCACAAGAAAACATCTTATGAAGAGAACATGACAATAAGTACTCAGCTGTCTCGGTTTTGGAGACAAAACTTCAGGAGGAAATGCTCCGGAATGAGCGTCTCCTCCAAAGGGAAAGGGCTTTCCTCTGCCAATGAAGCAAATTGATGACAGCAGGTGAAAGTGGAATAGAGCCAGAACTGTTTATTTACACAAAACAAAAAACAAAACCCAAAAATACAGGGTAGAACAGAAAAAACCCTCAAAATACAACAAATGCCTGGAGAAGGGAAGAAACCACACCGCCTGACAACTAGTCCTCCCAATGGGAAGGGGAAGGGGAAGGAGGAGTCCACGCAGCAGCCCGGAGCAGGGCAGATGGAAGAGAACCTGCTGCTCCTCTGGCGCCGATCCTCCTCCTCCTCCCAGCAGGCGAGATGGTTCAGCGCTCCTTGGGGCTCGGACCGGCCGGGGCCACCCCGCAGACTCTCCGGACCGGAGAGAAGGGAAGGAGGGCAGGGAGACCAGGGGGAGAAAAGGGAAAAAAACCCCTTTTCCTCAGCTAACAGGAACAAGAGGGGAACCCAAAGAACAGCACAGCGCTCCCGGCGCACTGCCCCCCCGAGCACCCCCAGACCGCTGGAGCCCCAGAGCCGCTGGACCCCCATCCACTGAACCGACCCGAACCCGGGTCCCGCGGCCCCGGCCCCGCCCCTTGGGTCCATCTTAAATATATAGCGTCTTTGGGCATTAAACAGGCGGTTAAGGAATAAAGAAGCCTTATAACATCACCCCAGGACATCAGTTAAGTCACTTAATTCTGTTCCATTTTTCATGCAGAGCTTCACGTACAAATCTTGGAACCATTTATGGCCACTGGTTTTTTAATTTAAATTAATACTCATTCCAAGGCAGAAGGTCTAAGTAATTAGAAAATACACTAGATCATCTGCATATTCATTTTCATCTGTAAAAATATCTATTAATGATTTCTGTTGTGATGTTTTTATTGCTGTAACACAGCCTATGCATTATAAAAGCTTTCTGTGCCCAGAGGAAAACTCACAAAATCAGCTGAGCAGAGATTGTATCACAGGTGTTGTAAGAGCACCTAGCAACGCTGCACAACAAATGGAGATGGGAAATTGATAACCACGTTAAACAGCTTTGGAAATAAATTTGACGCTTACTAAGGCCAAGTATGGTTATCATAGTTGGCCTTTGTCCAGAGCATATATTTATAGTAGTTAGGTATTTGGTTTCAGCTAAAATTTGTCTATGAACAAGAACAAAACTTTTACTTAAGCTAGAAACTAAAGACAGAAACGACATTTGGGATTTTATAGCAAAATTCTTGCTGAAATTGATTTAAAAAATTTCTATTCTACTCTGTATCTCTGAGAGTATCCGGGGTTATTCATGAGGCAGGTGCTCAAATGATGTCACAGCTAATGCTTAGCATCATTTTCTCATACACCAAATCCTTTCACACCCTTTTTAAACAAAAAGTTGGCATTAGACCAGACGATACTGCAAAAGGAGTCAAGGCTATATGCCATTCACACAGTGGCACGTTGCCAACAGGAAGCACTATTGAAAAAAAGAAATGGTTTCAATGTATAAATGAAGTGTAATAAAATATCATAATCAGAAAATCAACATGAGACATGGTAGGCCCAGTCCTGTTATACCTGAGCTTGTTCGGGAATCAGCAAAGCTGCTTGTGCGTCAAACTCTTAACAAATATGACTGAAGGGCTTTGAAATTCAGGATGTGCTTAATCAATTTCATCTGGACTATACTACAGACTATACTATAAATGTGGATAGGTTGGGACTGAAATGCAAATAAATTAATTTTAAAAGTGTCCAGTGGTGCTGCTTGAGTTTCCAGCTGTGTGTTGCAGATATGTAAGCAAAAGCTACCTTCTTAAATTTTACCCCATTTGTCCCATTAATATAGAATGTGAGGGTTTTAAAACTACCTTTTACGTGTTACCAAGTCAAAACATATTCAAGTTCAAAGCAACCAACAGTTCACCAAGTTAAGGCAAATTCAGCTTAAAACCAAGAACAGACTATATCTTCTTGCTGCCAGTGTTCTGTTCCACATTATTAGCATAGCTGTTCTCTCTGACTAAATCCTTGCCATCCCCATAGACAGAAATATCAGATTCCAGCTTCTAAGTGAGAAAGAAACTGATGGTACCATGGGATGATACTTAAAAAGAAAAAAACTCTCAAAGCATTTTTACTGATTTTAGTATGGTACCATTTGTTTCAGGAGAGGGAACTGGAACAAATTCCACCCTGGTTGTGTACCACCATGGTTTTATTGCAGGCATCTTCATCTTGTTTCATTAAATGTCACTGTTAATAACTATACTGATGAAAGTGGGCTTGGGCAGTGAAAATCAGTCAAAGAGCTTCCAAAATGAGATTGGAGAACAACACTTGCTAAACTTTTTCAATAGGACTTCATAAACTCATATTTCTGGCTGGTGGCCTGACAAGGAACCCTGTGCGTACTTGACACACCCCTTGCAATGAAAGGTGCCCAAGGAAGGCATGATGAGGCCCTTGACTGAGGAAGTCAATGGACCTTTGTTTTAGCTTTTTGTTCATACTTGATGTAATGGAAAGCTTTTACAGAGCAATGTTTGTGGGAAAGAACGAACAGTAAGGAATTAGTGGATTAAACAAAAGGTGGAGATGCTGTGTTTGCTGAAAGTTGTGCTTTATGGTCATACTAACATTATATTTACCATGTGGACCATTACTGTATCAGAAATAAATATCTACCCAATGGGTGAATTGTGTAAGGTTATTTCCTCATCAGCGGTGAGGTGAGTGCATCACATTCCCTTTGCAAAATTAACTTTTAGTCAGTCTAATTTCTGAGAACTGCCAAACTTTCATGAAAGGATTAAAAAGCCAGTCAAAAAGAGATATAATTTTGATGTCACAAAAAACTTTTCTTGTATCATTTTTGAACTGCTGGTAAGAACTGTTTTTTAAAGACTCTTCTGCAGACTAAAGAAATAAAGAAAACCACCTTCTCATTCATCTTCAGTAATAATCAAACTTTTAAGATACTCAGGTTGTATCTGAGAACATTCTTTTTGCTTCAGTATTTTATAGAGATGGTAAAATATTGCTGGGCCATTAAAAAAAATCAAGGCAGATACTGTCTAGCTGAAACTTCCTTGTAATCTGTGATGACGATGACATGAGTATTCAGTTCATCCCTGGTGACATGGAGAACAGTCAATCTTTGTCTTCCTTTTCCACAAACACTTGCATATTAGACTATTAGAATTGTATCTCAATGCTTTCTCTTTTCCATCTTCAACCACCCAGTACCTTACTCCTTACTCACAGGTCAGATTTTCTTGTTCTTGATATCATCATTTCCTTTCAACTCTCTCCATTTTGTTCTGTATCTGTCTTGAGAGATGATGACTACAGCTCCACACTGTTCTGCAGCTGGAGGCTTTCCCAGTAGAAAGTGAAGCAATGCAAACTGTATCATCTGTGCAAAACTCTTAACTATGGTCTCAGGATGGTACTCCCCCCACCCTTTTTTTTTTAAACAGTAATGTATTGCCAGTTCAAGAATCTTTATTCTGAAGCACAAAATACTGGTTTCACCCTCTGAAAATGTGTGTTGTGCCCATTTGTGCTTTCAGTATCAACCTCCAGAAGTTACTGTGCTATAGTTTTGTCCTTACCGTCTCATTCCTGTAAATTACAACAGCAGGCTAATTTATCACAGCTGTCAGGAGATGTTTCAATACTTTAAGAGTGTATGTAATTTAGGAGGCCTGCAATCAGCTTGGATAAACAGAAATTAAGCAATTAACCTCAGCACACTGAAATATTATCCCTGACATGACTGCACACTCAAAATTGAATGGACTATAAAGAATCAGATTCTTGTTAGTGAAATTTTTTTTCATGTCCCAAATTTTCAAATTTTTATCCTTGGAACGAAGATTTCTTGCAGAGATAGCTCTGCTTGGCTGTGGCCTGTAAGACATTAGTTACCTGTAAGACTGAGCACCATGGAACTCCTTGGACCCTAAGGCAAGGTTTGCTGGGCTAATTGTTTAGCAGATGCATTCTCAAGTATGTGTGTTGGCTTCCCTGTAAAATGCTGAGTCACAGAAACCAGAAATCTGTTCACAAGCAGTTCACTGGAACATTTCTGGTCTTTCCCATTATTTCTTTTAACAGCTGCAGACACCTTCTGAGAGGAGACATCCTTGGAGTGAAAGCATTGCATTATTTTGCAAAGACTGTTGAACAGCCTCAAACACTTTACTTCCAGGGATAATCAGCTAGAGTCTTATTTGCACTTGTTGGAATTTCAAGTTAGTAGTCAATTCTGCATGCCTCGTGACCTACCCTTCCTGTAGATGCTTTGCCACCCTTGCTTCCAACAACCTATATAATTTTTATTTCGCATACTGCATACTGATAAACAAGTAATGTAATGTAAAAATTAAACCAAAATTCAGATTTTAGATCCAATTAATTAAAAGAAGTTATTAAATATTCTCTACAGATAGCCAGTTATTGAATGAATACTGCATGAGAGAAGTTCAGGCTCACTCAGAGGTAATACAGCCAATTTATTTGCACTGCTCAAAGTCAGAAATGCAGGAGTTCAAATGAAGAAAAAGCAAATGTCTGAAAAAATCACTGCTGTTTTAACTCTCTGAATTATTTAGTAACATAGATAAGGACATATAATACTATACTTTAATGAATAAGCAAAATATTTGATGTTACTGCATTTTAATTAATAAACACTGCATTTTATGTAATTATTGATTCAGGTCTCTTCTGTAAGGCAAGAAAGAATTGTCTTTGTTGCATCACGTGAAGAAAAATTTGGTGTCAGTGTCAAAGAATTTGTTGGTTTTGTGGGGTTTTTTTTTGTTCAGTATCTTAATATTTTCTGTTGAAGTGGCTTCCCACTTGCAGCTCAGAAAACTAGTTCAGAGAAATATTCAAGCAGCTTATAGGAGTGTTGACAAGGATTACAGTAAATATTCTTCCCTTCTACCTCCTTCTTCCCTGCCATATCAAGAAATCCTATTTAATAAGACAGATAGAAATGGACAAGGCTTGTTGTTCATGAAGCTGCATTTCAATCAGGAAGCACTAAAACTGGAAACATAAATCATGGATCTCTAGAGTAACTGCATCAGGCCAGACTATAGGTGAGGGGGTTTTTTTCCCATTTTCATGTGAAATGCTGAAAATACATTGCCAGCCCTGAACACTTGCTTCTGAGACCTTGATGCACCCTACTGAAGCTTTCCAAGAGATGAACAGCAACAGTCACAATCTTCTTACATTTTTAGCAGAAGATTGGAGTTTCCGTGGCTTGCATGTCCAGACCCCCAGATAAGATGAGCTGGCTCAGATCTACCAATGCACAGTCCAGTTTCCATTGCACCAGCTGAGGATCTACACCTGAATACTGGATTCATGGCTTGTACTGCCAAAATTCTGAAGTGTTGATGCAGTTGGCATGGCTCATATGCCTGTACTAGTGCTTTGAACTTTTCATACAAAGGGACATGCTTACAGAAAAAGTCCATGCTTTGAGAAATGTGTCTTTAGAGAGACTGCCTTGAGAACTGGTATTGCTGGAATCATGATCAGAACTGATCTGAAAAGATTCTCTGGCCTGTGGCAGAGCAGAGGAAAACACAGCTGAGCCCCAGGGTCCTAAAGCAGCAGAGCTTCTTTTGCTTTCACTCATTTCTCTTCCAAGGTCCACAGTAATTTTTGAGCCCCTCAGTGATTACAGCCAAATTTGACTGATGGCAGAGATGTCACAGATAATTCTGTCTCCAAAGGTTTTAAGAAAACCCAAAAACATTCAGGTGGAAAAGGGAGAGCCAGTTCTGAGTTTCCCAGGTGAAAGAATAGCTGCCATAAGCTCATCTTGTACTAGAAAAGAGAGAATCCATCAGACACAGAAACTCTGTAATTGTGTTGATGTGCAGCAAAAAGATAGCAGAAGTCTACCCTGATTTGCACACCAAAGTCAATCAGCCACAAGGGACAAATCCATGGGAAATCAGGCATAATTAGGTCTAGAGCTCAAAGGTCAATGAACACAGGAGAATGAAGAATAAATACACCGAGAATCCAGGCTCATGCCAGGAAGTATTGGTAGAACCTAAGCAAATACTTAAATGCGTAATCATCTATCTTTAGTCATGTCAAATAAAAGCTTTGTCAATAGTTACAGGCACATTACATTGCTTTGAAAAACAATGTTTTTCGAAACAAAAGCACTGCTTTTATTTTACCCCCTTCACTACCTCCCTTTTAACAATTCCTCACCCAACTTGCCCTTACTGCAGGAAAAGAGGCAGCTAAGCATGTATAGTTCCACCTCAGTGTTGAAAGGACTAACGATTCCAACGCAGAGGAAAGCCAGCCCTGTTTATGGGTGTACATGCCCTTTTCTTCAGCTGTGTATCACAAAGTAAGAATCCACTCCTCTCCTACAGCAAGTGACAAAGCTTGCCTATATTTAAAACTAAGAAGTACATTCCTATGACTTTTTTTCAAAGACCTCCAAGATCTTTTAGTCAGTTCTCTGCTTCACAGAAATATGTGAACCGTATCATTCCTCCTATGGAAAATTTCTCTACTTAGCTGCTCCATACCTCCAGAAAAGTTTTGCAAGGATAAAAAATACAATGTGCATCTGACAAGGGATCCCAGTCCCCACACTAATGAAGTGTTTTCCAGATCATACATGGAGGAGGTACAGGCCTCCCTCCACCTGGAGGTGCAGCTTTTTATGATTCTTCCTTGAGCCTTCCTCTGTCTCAAAGCACTGCGGTGCTAGTCAAACAATGCTACTGTCCTCAAAGGTCAGAAGCACAAACAGTTTGCTCCTTCTCATCACATAAAATGACTTCCTAAGGTCATTTTTGGAGGAGGAAAAAGGCAAATGAAGATACCCAGGCACACATTAAAAATTACAACTAATTTGTCCCATTGTTGTATCCAGTGGTGGTAGACAACACAGAAATTCGGGGAGCACCAAAAGAACCATACCACTGAAGCTGTGAACAAAGGTAGCTCAGAAATGTAGAGCATCAGACACAAGCCAAGCCCTGGGATGAAAGCCTTCTCCTGTAGCTAGTTCTTTAAACAGCAAGTTACATATGTATAATGCTAGTCTCAATACAAGGTAAAGAATGGGGAAACATTACTAGAAACACAGAAAGTTAATTGCAAAAACCAGACACTATTTACAGACTTCTTTATGCTGAGGGAGAAGAGCAGTCTACAGTCAAATCAAAGGAATGAAAAAACTGCACACTCGAATATGGGGGAAAAATAAGCACAGAGGATTTATTTTAGAGACTCTGAAATCTATGGGAAGAACTGCAGTACATTAAGATATGCAGGTCCACTTCCATGCTGTTCAGTTTCTACAGAAGCATCACTGTGCAGACATTTTAATCTATTTTAAAAATAGATATAAAAAAAGCTGTGTGCATCCTTTTGTTACATACATCATACCGTCACTGAACCAGCTTTGAAGACTGGTTGCTTCTGCTGAACACAGTGGGAGTTCTGCCACGGACTGAGACACAACGGCCTGTTCCCCAGCACAAGCTAGAGAAAAGAACGTACATGTGCTGGAGCAGTGTTTGTGGAACATGGTGCTGATTTTAGTGATGGCTTTTTCTATGCACCAAGCATGAGATCATGTACAGGGCTGTATTTACATGGTGATGTAATTTTGCAGCAGAAGCTGGAAAAACAAGGAGGGTATATCATGTCCAGGGTGATATATGCCAAGCTTTCCACAACTATGCAGCCATGTCGTATATATGTTGGCAGGATGAAAATAAGATGTGGGACAACATTGCCCCAAACTTCTAGACAACCTTATGTTTTGGCTGCAAAATCGGCTCATAACTCTAAAAGGAACTTTCATCAGGCAAACAATTTTCAAGTCAAACAGCATATGTACTTAATTGAATGCTTACAAAATCACCTTTTGTTTTATACAGATGTTCTGCCAGCAAAAGGAAAAACCAGAGATGCCTAACGGATTTAACAACATGGCTCTATTTATGTTGTGATCACATAAGATTGGATGCTCAAATACAATTATTTTCCAAGTAATGTTGTATGATAATGTGGTTTACAAACTGTTACACCCACTCATTTTCTGCGGTAGAATCTCACATTTTTTCCTTAAAAAGAATGCCATGGTGTGTCACTGAGATGTAAAAACTTGAAAAATAAATTTGTTGACCTTGTTTACATACAGAATGCTATTAGTCATAAATAAATAAAACAGGATTGTTTGATTAACCAGTGAAATTGTACACACACTTTTTGGAATATCTGATCAAGTTTAGTCTATGGTTGATTTCTAACTATGCAGGCACAGATCTCTGTATGAATAACACTTAACACAAGATCATAATTGTTCTTCCAGTTCATCCACATCCATTGGGAGCTGACCAAAATATAACTGGTCCAGCTCTGAACCTCTGCTGCTTTCACCAGAATTCTTTTCAGTTAGGAAGCTGGGTGAGTCACTAAGCAGAAGCAAGAGCAAATCCAACTATAAACCACGTGTGCCTTTTATCTACAAATAAAGTGAACTGACAAAAGAGCTTTAACAGCATTTTCAATGACAGTAAACTTGGATGTAACAATCAAATAGTGACTGAGGATGCTTTAGAGATGTCTCGGGACACCTCTTTTTCCTTTTCCTTGCATGTATCCTGGAGTACATGAAGTTCCTTGGTAATTTATATCATGGATTGGTCTTCAAATGATGCATCATTTTCCTTTCTTAGAAAACTGCCTTAGTCCCAAATAAGCCAGGAGCTGGATTTGAAGGAGCTAAAGTCTCACATGCATTTTAGTGAGGCAGTCACTAAGCAGTAAAGCAAAATATTCTGCATTTAAAAGGCAAGATCTCCCAGGTGATTTCTAGCTGGCATTTTAAGACAGTCAAATGGAAGTAACACCTGCTGAACAGCCTATTTTACAGGCAGTGTTACCTGGGACTGGTGCTAGGAATATGCATGTATCCCCATGTCTCACAGTTTTTTTTCCAGGACTGTTGTCTAACATACAAACCATACCAATAAGCTCTAGACCCAATGAATCACCAACAAAAAATGCTTTATGTGACAAAAAGCACAACTGCTGACAACAGTCAACTATTAAGAACTCATCAAATTCTTACATGAAGGCACACACATGCAGAACATGCCAAAGCTGGGGAATGAGCACAGGATGAAGCAGTGCCTCAGAGCAGCTCTGGAGTGCTGCAGTACCTGTGTGCATCTTGCAGGGAGAAGCCTTATGTATCTCCTCCATGTGTCAGCAGTTAACTCCCCTACAGGCAGCACGACACGAAAGAGAGTTTGTTAGCTGGCATTTTCTCAGAGAAAAAAGTAGGAATTGAACTTCACTTTGAGATGCTGCTAAACATTGGTATAAACAATTGGGAAAAAAAGAGGAAAGTTTTCTGTTCATAGCTTTTATTATAAACATATAGATTAAATATTAACATAGCAAAAAAAAAAGAGACTAGTTAGGCCGTTAGAAGGGTAGGTGTCCTAAAACAGCCCCAGAAATCCATTTTATACAGTATCCACTGAGTTGGCAAGCTCTGTAGAACCACTGCTGTGGTAATTGAAGTCTGCAAAACACTGGGATATTCCCTGTCCTCTCTTTTAAACAGAACAGCATTCTGCATCAGGAAACAGTTAGTTTGCACTTTTGTTTACTGCCACAATGAATAAAATGTTCAGCCACAATGAATAAAGAAGATCCATGTATTCAAATAAAGATACTCCAAAAATAACAGTTCAGCCCACTTCCTTTTTCGTTTTACCAGCAGACCTGGCTCCTCCTGACTGTTGTAACTGGCTGAAAATTATCAGTGTCAGTCAAGATCTTCTGGGCCTACGGGGAGCTTTGCAAAGAGTAAGAGCTAGAACCAATGTTTGCTCTCCAAGTGCCATGCAAAACCTTTTTTCAGTTCTTTTATAATGACTGGTTGAAAAGCAGAATATGTATGAGTCTGTGAAAATCCTTCTGTTTTCAAAATATCAAATTTGAACAACAACAATATGGATGAAGTTTAAAAAGTTTCAATTATTCAAATTTTTAATCAGGAAGTTGTAGTAGTGCGAAGAGGTCTGTGCTTTTAGATTTATACATTATCAACTATATACTTGGTATTTTCCCCCCTTAAAAATAACTGTGAATAAATACCTGAAAATATTGGAACTCATAGAAAATATAACCCTAGGATTTTGTTGAAAAAATACAATTTGCAATAAAAAATATGGTAATTTCTTCTTAGTAGAAACAAGTAATGAAAATATACTCCCACACATAATTTTTTAGCATCCTAGACATGTAACAAACCCTTCTGCAGTAGCAGCCCATCCTTTAACCAAAGTCTGAATCCCTTACAGAGCTGCATTTTAATTAATATCAAAAAGCACTTATGTCAGTAAATCTTTGCTTACTCCTTTGTGCATGCTAGCCTGTGCTTTGGCAATGTAAGCAAATGCTAGAGCATGCTGATTAGATAGGAAGTGGTTTACATGTAAGTATTCTATATAAAAAAATAACCTAAAAATACTGGCTCTGATCCTAGGCAGGGTCATTGCCTCTTTGTACTATTCCATTGATTCCAGCCAGAATTTACCCAAACAGAGCAAGTCTGGAGGGCCCCTCTTTTAAAGATCACTAAGTCAGAGAAACTTTTATCTTTCCATCTCTCTGTTTTGAGAAAAGGATGGGGGCAAGCTCAAGCTACAGGCTTCTGAACAACCCTTCATCTAAACTGGAGATTAGAAAAGCCTGTGGGTACTGCCTTATTGTGTACTTCCCTTTATGCCTTCTCCTACTGCCACAGCCTTCCCACTTCAGGCACATGTTGCTCTGATCAAATGGTGTCAACTACCCCAGAGACTCTCAGGTACCCAGAATCAAGCCACTGACCTGACCCATACCCTGGACTTTGGAGTCTGCCAAAGACAAGACTGCAGATGAGCATGACGTCAGTGACTAGGGCGAAATAGAGTTGATTCAAGCTGCTTCTCTCCAAAACGGAATTTCTGTGCTTTTATGAAGCCCAAAAGAGGCAAACATCTTTTTTTCAAGATGGATTTTGTGAAATCAAATGGGCACTTTTTCCAGTTCCTAAGTCTTCTTCGTAATAATATTTAGCCAGTATTTCTCTTGGTGAAACTGAATTTTCCCTGTTTCCAAAGAGGCACGATGCAGTGGAGGACTTCTGAAGAACTTGCACAGACAATATCTTTCTTTTTATTTATACTATTTTAGACAGCATATCATTTGTCGTAGAAAAATCAGTTCTGAATTTCATCTCCAGTCTTCAAGATGGACCAATGCTGTACCATTTAACAACAACTTTTTCAGGGTTTGCAATGGTATCTTTCCACTGCTCTACTGCTTCATGGTTGCTGCTATTGGGACTTAACCAGATCTGCATTAAAGAAAAAAAAAAATTGAGTTTACCTGATATAAAAAAAGTCCAGCCTTTACTAATTCCAAATAAATACCATGGAAGTGTAGAACAAGATACAATGTATAGACTGTGACCAAAGCATAACAGCAACAAATACAGTTCTGCTAGTCCTAACATATCTTGGCTTTCAGCTGGGAACACAGGGAGTCTGTGTTTAAATTTAGCCTCTAAAATAGTTCAGAGAACCCACTACATAATAATGTTTCTGTACTTAATAAGATGTTTTAAGTGAAGCATTCCTTGCTGTATTCAAATGCACGTGCTGGGGTCAGGGGCTCACCAGGCCAGTGGCGGCTCTGTGTGTCCGGACGCAGTTGGCTCCAAGCCATCCAGCATCCGGCGCGAGCTGTCCAGCATTTTCATGAGCACTTAAAATTGCACACTGCCACATCCAGGGCCAAACCTGCATTCCACAGAGGTTACTAACATGCCCATACCACACATAGTCACGTAGTAAGAGTCCGTTTCTTCTCAGTATTCAGTTAGTGGATAGTGGCCATTAAATGAGGAAATGAAGTACAACTAGGAAATTTTCCCCCTTAACATTATCACCAGCCCCCACTGCCAAAAGAATTCTGCTTATGTAAGTAGGTAGCGTTATTTACAGGACTCTATTTCCTCAAGTCTTCCAAGAATGAGTCCTTTTAAGACTTCTCAGAAACCTTGACCATGAAGTACATTTAGCCTATACTGCTGCAGCATGAGTCCTCAAGAAGTGAGAATAATGTCTTCCAGAATACCACAGACAGCTGATGTTTCATCCACAGAGATTCAGTGTACATCTTGCTCATGATTAAAGACATGCTTGTAAAAGCAGCCTAATCTAAGTATTGTCTGCTTCGAACAGCATCCAATTAAACATCATTCTCTGAAGAACAAAGTTAATAGATCCAGCTATATTCATTTTTTTTCCAGTTACCCAGCCAATTACTCCAAGTACATTTTTCCCTGAGCCATATTTTATGTCTTCATGTGTTTTGTGGCAATGTCTGCCTTCATGAGCTGAAACAACCTTATCCAAATAACCTCTGAGGAGTACAAGTTGTCCTCCCCCTGGAAATAAGATACACGATTAAATGTAACTCATCGGATTGAGGTTACCTCACATATTGCTAGGTGACTGCAAAATCATACCCAGTTATTTTCCCCCTCAAGGTATTACAACTAAAAAGAAATTTTTTTTTTCTTTTCCTATTTCAAATCTAATTCCACCAACAGGAAGATGGGACATGTGCAACATGAGGCTGCAAAAAATGAAGGAACTTCACATAACTCTTGCTGGCACATCATTTCTATAGCTTACAGCACAAAAGCATCTCCTGTAGCTGCATGTCTACAGCAAGCACAAAAAACATCACCAGAATGGGACAGTATCATTTTTTGTACCTAAGGACAGCACAGTCCTCCATTTGACATGAGACATTACAGTTGGGGTCTCCAAATCAAGTCTACATTATTAATTTATGCATATATTAAAATTCTGTTACTGCATCTAACTGGGTCAGGAAAAGCAGAGAGCATTAAGAACAGCTATGGCTCACTATACCAAGAAGAAGGGGAGAGACAGAAAGGACAGGATGATGGTAAATTAGAAGAAGCAGGGGAAAAGGATGGAGAGAATAATGAGACCAGACTACGAAGTTTTGTATTTGTGTTTGGACACTTACACTATTACTTGATCATACACAGTTAGATTATTGTACTGACTTCAGCATTGTTTTGCCCAGGAAAGCAGTCTCATTGTAGCTGTTGATACTTCCTTGTACACATCCCTGTTGTGAGTGTATTGCTTTGCTAAGCCAACACCCCCTTGCTGTACAGGACATTGTAGGTTCTGGAGCTCCTGTGGTTGCTATGTTTGTTTTCTTTAGAAAGCTAAAGGCAAAGAGGAGATCCTATGTCTCTTGGAAGGAATCTGTCACATAGTAATACTCCACACAAAACTGACTTTAGGATTTCTTTTTGAAAGAAAAATCGAATGTCAACTCCCATTCGGATGCTGGTGCATATTTAAGAGCCTGGTACCATTCTTGCTTGGATTACATCCAGAAGAGTTTAGTAGAATTTACTATTTTGTTATATGTCGCCTCATTTAACGTATTTTAAAATTCATACCAAGAAACCTGTGGAACTGGATTTTAAGTAAAGTATATCAGGCTATTTAGCAGAAACCAACCTGTCCTAGGAAGTGTTTTCTTCTCACTGAGCTTCTGCTGTAGAGCTTGATGAGAAAGCTAATTCCTTGTTCTGCTTGGCTAACTGGAAAAACCATCATTTCTCCCCACTTCACTTGGCCATTAGTGGACTTCAGAAGGCGAGTCTTCTTCTTATAGATGATCCCCTCTGTGCTAAACATTCCGACTTTCACAAAGAAATCTAGCACAAAAGGGAAGGGAAAAGGCATAGCACACAAAGGGTTACTCACAACACACCCAAAAAGGAACCAACAAGATCCATATGTATGGTTCAAATTGCATCAATTTCTCAAAAGTCTGGCCAAAAGAGCTGTACAATAGCTTTCCTGACTAGTCACACAAACAGAGTATGTTCGGTAATGTTGAACTGATTAACACAGTATCCAAACAGCAAGTGCAAGCTTAATGCTCTTGTACGTCAGGATTAATACTGGGATAAAAATCTTCCAAAATACATAAACACATATCTTCAAACCAAACAAAATATAATCAAGTAAGACATCTGGGAAAACAAGCCTTGGCAATGGAGATCTACCACACAATATGTTAGTCTGAGGCTTGTAAGGAATGTTATGAATTGCCAACCCATTTGCGCAGCAATTTACCTGTTACAAATGCTTTTAGACAGGAGGCATGAAACAGCTGATGTAACTTACTTGAAGACAGTGGCGCAGATGAAACAGGAAGGTTTTGTGCTTCAAGAATCTGTAACTGTATCCTCCTGTTTATTGCTTGAAAACAAGTTCCTATTTGAAGTTCTGCACGGCACACCTACAAGCAGAAGAATGTTGTCATAACATCTGGATTAAGTTGCTTATAAACTCAGGAAACACAGGAATTTTGTCATATGTTGGGCTCCCACATTTCTATCTGGGATTTCCTGGACAGAAATATAAGCATGTGTTGTGTACAGAACCTGCAGATGCACAGTAAGTGCATCTTGCACTTGTCATAGCTGCAGTACATGTGCTCCACTGATGAGCTGCTTATGTGTGGCGCACATATGGCCCTCGTGGGCTGCAGCCAGGGATACTGAGCAAATAAACTAGTCCTCAGTTTTCACCTGGGACAGATTCTGCAGTGCTAAGAGCAGATACATACAGGGGAAACCAGACGTGCCATTGTAACTTTACTAAATCTGGGTGTGGAAGTGAGAGACCATGGATGCTCCACTCACACAAAAACCTTCGGAGTTCCCCCTCCCACACTTCTGAATTTTGCACTATGGAGATATAAGCAATGGTTTCCACAGATACAAGGCCCTGTCACTTAATGTCATGAATCCTTAGGGTGACTGCATACTGTGTAGTTTCCTGTGTTATGAAAGTACTTGTGTTTTACATGCCTACACACATACACCACTGCCACACACACATAGTGTATGCATCAAGATCTCCGGTCTGATTCTTTGGGGGCGGGGTTTTACAATTTTTGCCAGTGGCAAAATTGCACTGAGTCATCATCATTGCTCTCCTGTCAGACTCTAATGTCCGCAGAACACTGTAAGAGCAGCAGGAAACAGTCAATGGAGACCCACCTTTCCTGACAGCCTTCATTTAAATGGACTCTGCTAGTCTTTGTTGCCTTCAAGTTTTAATGCACTGCAATGAACCAAAATGCACTAAACAAGAGAGCAACAGGTCAGATAAAGAAAAGTCAGGCTCCAGTTCATCAAAGAGACCCAAATCCTCTTTGTAGCTCAGCCACAAAATTTCTGTGTAACCCTGAGAGGAAGTCACTTAGTCGACTCTGAGCTTTGGTTTTCTATTGGCAGAGGGTAGAGTTTGCTGCCTCACGGGGTAGTTAGTACAGGGATGAATCCCAGAGTGTTTGGAGGGCTCTTGGATATAATGGTGAGGAAAGCCAACACAGACTGAGAAACTATGAGATGATTCAGAAATTTACACTGAGATTAAATGCTTTCTAAACCACCTTCCTCTGTCACTTTATCTTACTGCTTTTGAAGCAATATGGTTTTTCACATTAGAACTGAAGAATGTCAAGTGTAACTTATGTTAGAAATCAAGAGTATCATTCATATTACTCAGACATACTTAAATAAAATTTTCTTTTGAATTGCTAATTCAAGTTTAATTTGTTGAAAATACAAATGTCTAGACAAAATCTATAAAACAAACAAACAAAGTGAGGGTAGAGGGAAAGGAAATCCCACTGCGAGAACCACCTGCTTCTTATTACATTAATGGAAATGAACTGTCTGAATTATTACTTCACAGCATGCAATCTGAACATTAAATACATGGCTGTCTCTGCAGTTTCAGGCCACTGAAGATCTTAGCACTTTTCTTCCATAACAAAAGCAGATTCCATTTGCTCTGAGCTCTTGCTGTGAGTCCTAAGGATCTTTTGATGCTTTTTCAGTCAGAAAAGACAATTACCCGGTGTTCTTTGCTGAGTATTTCCCCAGAATGCCCCTCCCTCAAGCTGTGAGCCATGGTGTGGAAGAACTTGCTCTAGCTCTTTTCCTAGAAACATCTGCAGTTTATGACCAGAACAGCTATGTACAGAGTTCAAAAGTCTGCATTTTTTCCCCATCAAAATGCCTTTCTCCAAGGAAGTAGGGTAAAGGGAGAAAAAAAAAAAAGAACCCCTCTAGTTTTTACTACTGAATTATTTTACTTTCATTTCCAGCAACTCCTTCTAGGTGAGATAAGAACGTACTTCCACAGTATTGGCACTTACAGGTGCTTTGGAAGGTGGAGATATATCCAGCCAATGACTCGACTCCTCTGAGCTCAGCTCCCGCAGTGCCAAGGAACATTCTCCAATAGTTTTTTTCCTGGGAGTCTGTGTCTGGATTTTAAATACCAATCTGACAGCCTGAAGGCTTTGCAGTTTAATAGCAAAAACAAAAGTTTCCATAAATTCAATGTCCTAGAAAGAAAAACAGAGGAATAACATCATCATTTTAAGAGAATCTCACTGAGCCCAAAACCTAGAAACGAAGGCGTCCTGGTTCTATAGCCACTGCTCACGACTACCATTTCAGGTTGCCATGGAAAAGTGTGCTTTTATAGTGCAAAGTCCACACACATTCACCCCCTCATTGTCACACCCTGGCAGGGGCAAAGTTCTGGATTATTTTTCATTACCATAACAAGTTGAGGCCATCTCTTCTGGAGCTTTACAACAGCGCACACACATTGTCGTAACAGATTCTCTAGCCTTTTGCTGCAGTCTCTCCAGCTAATTTTATTTTCTTTCACCTTTGACTCACATTATGGGAGATTTATGTTGCTTTACTGTCTATCCCCTTAATATTCCTTTACTGCCACTATCAGGAATCTTGTCCCACGTGACCAGTTTTTACTATTTTCTGTAGAGACAAAAGTGTGAATATTGTCTCCTGCCAGATCAGAGGCAGTACATCAGCTACCTTTCCTGGGATGAGTCTGCACCTATAGGTATGCCCAGTCTTCCTCTGGTCTCCCACCACAGAGGTGCCGAGGCCAGCAGCTCATGGTTCAGTCCCCTATGAGCACATCTGTCCTGCCAGCTTGTGACAGGAGGAGGGCAAGAGTACAATGCAAGAGAGGATATAGGGGGAGGAAGTGGAATAAGGCTTTTAATAGGATTTTGAGAAGTTGGGGGAAGTAAAACACACCTGGTCAGTTACCACAGCAAATATGGCATAGGAGTGGATGTTTGGTCCATTTTAAAAATCCATTTACATGTCACATTTATTTTTTGTGTGGAAAAATATTTCTCAGTGTTTTTCATGCCTCTACTTACACTGCAGCCCTCCTTGGCAGAAGATCTGAAATGCACTGGCTTGGGCAGTGTGAGAATTCCCTTGACACAGATACGAGGATTTTCCCCACAGCTAGAAGGCCAGCTCAGGTCTTTGCACTGCAACATTGAAAACAGTCAGTTTAGACAACGCAAGACTCTTACCATTTGATGTAGTTACAAGGTCTACTCAAAGTTCCATTGCCTGAAAATTATTCACAGTTCTTGGAAGCATATAAAACAACCAGCATAACCATATCACATTTGCTGACAAAAAAGCCACAAGAAGCTATGTGTCCTCAAAGTTCTGTTAGGGTTCTGCCCTGAAGGAACTGTTAAAGTCACAGAATCACAGAAGTCACTTAAATGCTGCCTCCATAGTTGCTCCCATTTACTGCCTCCAGATTTCCACAGGAAAATGTCCACAGCAGGACCAGCCTAGGACCAGCTCAGCTTTCGAGTCCGTGCTGAACAGTTCCTCACTTCACAACCAGAGCATATGTTAACATACGTATAGTAACATAAGGAGATATATGCTACTTCTTCTTATTGACTGCAGCAGAACAGAGATTGCAACAGAAAAAAAATTAAAGGAGAGGAAGATGCTTTGAAGCCTAGTATTACATTTGACTGAAGTTTGTTTATATTAACACTCACAAGTAATTTTATTTTTTTCCTAAAAGTATTCATTAAAGTAACAGAGAGACAAATTTCATGACAATTACCACTAAGTACAGTAGAATAGTCATTTGAATAAGTAACCAACTTATTTGTATTGCTTACATGTAAAACTGTGATCCAAATCTGTTCTACAGAAGAAACATAACACAGCTTCACATTCAGTCTTCCAAAGTCTCGTTCATCACCTGATAATGTAATAGTATCTATGGAAGAAAGCCAATTAATATTTTTAGAAGTAATGCAGTATCTTAGAAGTTCATTCCAGAAATAAGGGAACTCACTAGTAGGTGGGCTGCTTATCTTTGCAAACTTCTCTCAAAATAAGTTTGAAATACTTTAAGACCTACATTCTAAGGACAAAATATCCACCAAGTCCAGTACCCTGACCTTCTGCATAGCTAAAAGCCTTCACATTTCATAGAATAGAATCATGTAATCATAGAATATCCTGAGTTGGAAGGGACCCTTAAGGATCATAGAAGTCCAACTCCTGGCCCTGCACAGGAGACCACACCAAGAATCACACCATGTGCCTGGGTTATCTCAACTGAATTTAGTAACTTGTGTTATACTCAAACAACTTCTAGAAGGAAAAAAGGCATGTTCCTGAGACACGGAGAACACATTTATATCCTATCACTTCCCCAATCTGTTTCACTGTGAAGTTTAAACATTGGCCTCTTCTTTATCTTTCTCAAATTTCAATTCCAGTCTAGTAAACATTTTACAATTACGCTGTCTCCAAGTCAGAAGAGCCATTTAATATCCAGCATTTCTCTGTCATGACTGGAACCAGGTCATTGCCTCAGTCTTCTTTTCGAAGAGACTGGGTCAAACTCTGACTTCTAGCAGGGTGACTTTTGTGGGGACTTGATTAATTTTTGAGGATTTATTTTGCAGTATCTCCACTTCTTCAGCATTCTTTCATAAATAAGGATACTGGGTTTGCATGCAATATTCTTGTCTAATTACCACTGTAATATGGGTATTGGATTTCAGGCACTTCACACAGAAAAATACTGATACATGAAAAAGGACTAGACCTGGGACCTAGTGCTGCATTCTATCCTAACACAGTGTCTGTAATTTCTTAGTTCACTTAGCCTTAGCTCACTACCTGGGTAATAAATCCAGGTATGAATTTCTCAAAAGCGTGAGAACTTCTCAAAGTCTCATTTGCTCAATCTCCAGACAACAGAACAGTGCAAGCCCAAAACTCTTAATTTCAAATTGCCGAGTCATCTCCAGCTGACCTGCTAGTCAGATTCATCTCAAAAAAAATCCCCAAAAAACAAAACCCAAACAAAAACATCAACAGTAGAATAGAAACAGCTTAATGTTTCACGTGCAAAGGGAAATATTTCATTACAAGGTAAACAAACCAAACTTTACCTAGGCTCCTGTTACTGCCTTGTGAATCCTTCCTGGAAGAGGTACTGCTAGGTACACTGGAGACTGAATCATACCTCTGGGGACAGGAAAAAAAGAGTCACTAAATTCAGAGTAACAGATGCAAAACCCAGAGATTATGCCATCAGACAAGATATGATGAAAACGAAATACTCAATTTCAAATAATTACCTCATTCCCTACTAGTTTCTTGATCCAGCAGCATGCAATTACTATTTTGATGCAACAAGCTAACAGAGGACCCATTTGACCAGTAGAGATTTTTTTTGCTCATGGATATATACACGACTTAATTGCTATGTAAAACATAATTATTAAAGAAGAAATAAATAAACGGAGTGTTTTGTGTCAATGGAAATTTCCAGTGTTCCACTTTTCAACTGATGGGAGAAACCACAAGATGATGAGCCACGACATACTGTCTGTCCTGTCCTGCCTAACAGCCAACTTGGGTTTCTCAACAGCCCTGCTGGGCCAGAACAGCAAATGTCAGAGAAGACACCAGGAAAAAGCCTTTTGAAGTTGGTCAAGATGTTGAACTTTTCCCTCTAGTCCTCCCAGTGCACAGTGCAATGCCCTCCAGTATTTACTTTGGGAACACAAAGCAATGGGAACAGATACACTGAGTAAGCTGAGTTTTCAGTATAATCTTGCTTACAAGGGAACTCACCTTCATGAATCGGTGAGGTGGGCTCCTGAGATCAAACATTGAACGACTCACATCAAGTGATCCAGGCAAAGCACTGGGTCTTAAATCACTAACTAATAAGACAAAGAGAACAACAAAAATCATGTCAGCTTAATTGCTAGAAAGAAAACTCAACTAAGAATAACTTTCACAAACTATTGGAAAATATCTGCTCAAGCCTACAGGTTACAAATGACCAAAATGGTTTAAAGACAGTATGATCTGCTATTTCTAGTAACATTTACCAGGAACATGGGGATGTGGCAGGGAAGGCGGCAGTGTTAGAAGAGATGCTTTCTTTTTCAAAAATTAAATTTTTAATAGAAAAAAATATCATTTTTTATGCAGGAAGTTGTCTGTAAAATATAAAAGAGCAGCAAGATTTTAACCACAAAAATATGTTGTTTACCAATAATAAGTAATATTTCAGAAAAATATCTATGAGTTTATTTTTCTGTTTATGTTTGTCTGTTTTCTTTAAAAAAAAAAAGACTAAGAGAAGGGGCTTCACATTACAATTCAAGAATTGAATTTCACACCTTCCAAATAAACACATTCTGTAGTTCTAAACCCACACACATGAAAAATATCATAGCACTCACTGCAACAAACTAGGCTTAGAGTTTTACTTTAATAGTCTATACATGAAGTTCTAAGTTCTGAAACAGCTGTCAAAAAACCGGAGGAAAAATGCATTTTAGAACCGTACTCTAGACACACTAGAATAACCTTTCTTGTGTTTAAACTTACTAAGATAAAACTAGTAAAGTGTTTACTTAGCTTGGAGAGAAATGGAAAAAGAGATGATGAACTGAAGGGAAGATGTTCAAGACAGTTTAATAAAACCCATTTGGCTCCCACCACAGGTGCTTACAAAGCCTACTAAAACCATATGTGTTAGGCTGCTAAAATTCTATGTGTTTTGTTCTCTGAAAAAAAGATACAGAATAGTCTTTTCATGTAGTCTCTATGGTGATTCAGAATTATTTTAAAACAGGACACAGACTGAGACATTTTTCCCCAGCTGAAAATAAGCATGCTATACCATTCTAAATAAAACATCTTTAAAAATGGGAGCTGTTGCCAGCTTCCGATTTCATGGAGAGGGTGTACATTTCTTGGAGTGTTTTGAGTTTTCTGAATGCATTTGCCTTAGCAATCACAAGCAACAACTACTCATCTACCTCAGTCTGAACAGCATTCATAATAGGATATATACACCAATGAACAGCACAGAAGACAATTTTTACATAGGTAGCCAAACATTTTCTATCTGAACTTTTACTATCTCACAGACCTTCCTCATTCTTACACACACTGAGAACTGGTGACATTGCTGTAGCTTCAAAAGCAAGCTACAAAAAAAGCTGGCATATAGCATCATGCCCCATTTTGCACCTGCGCTTATCATCTGCTCCTGAATGTTTTTTGGTGCTTGTTCCTCTCTCCCTATATGTACTCCTCAGGCACTGCTCCTACTCGACATACTGCCCAGCTTCCTTTTTCCATCTCCCTCACTCCTCTTACTGGTAGCTGAAATCTCCAGTACTGCATCCTGGTTTGGCTCAGAGGCAGCTACGGTATCTCATTTTGCTGGTTTCTCCACCTTTGTGTGATACGTGCAAGCCTTGTTAAGCCCCCAAAAGAGAAAAAGTAACAGTGCAGCTGAAAATTAAGCAGAGCTGGCTCTGCGGATTGATTCACCAACCAAGAAGTGTCTGTAGCACCCAGACCGGCTTTAGAACTGCAATAACCAAACAAGTCTTCTGTAGACTAATGGCTTTTATTCCGCTGACCTATAAACCCTGAAAAAGGGAGGAAGACAGAGAAGCAAGGGTGTGGTCCTTCTCACCTGACCCATATAATTTCCTACTATCTGATTTTGCCTGGAAGCGCCTGATGAGGTCTGGCGAAACCCGATGCTCCAGATAGAAGGGGTTGTACACGTCATAGCGGGGCCACTGGTACACACCGTGCAGCTCTGCCTTCCGCTCACCAAACGAGGCTCTGGCCGACTCTGTGGAGCACAAGTAAACATCAAACGCAAGAGTTCCAGACATAACACATGCTGCCTGGCTTCATAAGGCAGGCAGAGTGCCTTCAGGGCAAAGGACAAAATATTTCAATATTATCTACTTTGGGTAAAGGGAAAAAAAACAAAAAGAAAACATATATTCACATTATGTCAGGTTTCCACAGTGTGTGAGCAAACACTGGAATTAAATTGGCCGTAAAAAACTATGCATACCCTGTCTTGGGGTTTTGCAGTAAAAGCTTAAGTAGTTAAATACAGAAGGCTCCAAAGACAGACAGCAAGACAGAAGTTAACAGGAAAAGTGGCACCATGTATACAGAAAGCCTTCAATTAATTTAGTTACCTACTCCCAGCATATTCTTACTGACCTAATGGACCCCCAGACCTTCAGGAAGATCTTGTACAGAAAGATAGTGCAGCTTGTGACTGCAGTCTCCTTATCTACTTTCCATGGGAAGTCTGTCCATGGTAAAATCACTGGTCCAAAATTACTTGAATTGTTGGCTGAGGCATAAGTATACATATCTGAGAATGCTTGAATCCCAGCCCTTTACTCAGCCCATAATCATTTCAGAAAAAACATGTATGTCTTGGTCAGCAAAACAGTGAAGAACACTGCTGTAGTGTTCTTTACTGCCTGGAGTGAAAAGAAGCCATATGTAACAGCACATTAGAGAATGGGGTGACCTGGATTCTGCCAAACTCTGATATTTGCTTCTTTCACTTCACCTCCCTGGACTTCAACCTATCTCTTAAATACATCTTTGCCCTGCAATAAAGGGCCTTCAGTTCTGCAAGTGTGTTGCACTATAAGAGGCAAAATATCACTGCTCAAGAGTCCTCTCCTGCATGTGTTAGTAGTAAAGTAAAAAACTGAAACAGTGAGATGGAACATGGGCAGTGATAAAGCAAGGACTCAAGTGCAATGGGCTTCAGCATGACATAAATCAGCATGAACACTAAAAGTCAGGCCACAAAGAATTGCTACACAGCAGATGACGGAAAATCCAGTGTTCCAGACCAGGAGCACACTTCTTCCTGCTAGCTTACTTCTCTGAGAGCATGAGACACACTGCAGTGAGCACTGAAGAGAAAGGCTGCCAGAACTTAATTGCTTTCAGAAGGGTTGCCAAGAGCTAACACTGAGCATGTCCTGTTTCACTAAAGGAAATGGCCAGACATGCACAGAAAATGGTGAGTTACTGAGAGCAGGACTTGGACTTCCACAGATATTTAACAACGGTCTAAGACATTTTTTGAGTACGCTGGTGCTTTGGCTAATGTGAAGAAAGAACGACAGCACACTTCACCGTATTTAGTAAATCTCCCTAAAAATTAAACACTGCATTTTTAAACACAACTTTAATGTGGCTTAAAAAGCTGTACTTTAAAAAATTAGTATTTATATTTGGAAAGAGAAATGGAAGTTTCCTACTTGACGTAAGAGTCACCTTTCAAATATCTGTTCAAACATTTAAAATATTTGCTCAAGAGAGACAATTATGAAGAGTCAGGTCATCCTGCCAGAAGATCTACCAGCTTGTAGCCTAAGGGCCACTCTATACACCAGGTCCCTCAGAAATGATCAGGAAGCAGAATTCTCAATGTAGACAAGTCACTGACTGTTAACAGCATAAAAAAGGAAAACATTCATCTAAAGGCTGTTAGACACATCTTCCTTCTCTATGGAGAGCATCCATGCCTCAGAGTCCTTGATTAATTTCTCTGTACAGTATCTTGAGGACAAGATAAGATAGAGATAAGGCAGAGCCTAAATCTAGACCCAGTAAGAAAGGGGATTATCAGGAGCATATCCTGCTTTTCCATAGCATATCCAACTGTGGACTTACAAGAACTAGCTCCTGAAATAGCAAGCAAGTGGGGAGGTCAGGCTCAGAGATGAGGGGGCCTCACATGTTCTGCCCCCAGCTCTTCAGTTGCTGTTAATGGCTGGTGAGACACCCCAAATAAAGCCCACTAGAAGATGGGGCACAGAATGGCCAATCTGTACTGAACAGCTCTGCTAGGCTGCTTAGCTTGGCTGTGGTGCCAGTGGTACATGCAACAGTGGGTGGGGAGGAAGTTTGGTAATAGGCCTGCAGGAGCAGGAAAAGCAACAGCAGGGACCTAGGGAGAAGAGGGACGGGTGGGAATAAAACCCCACAAACACAAAAAAGTTAGGTAGTACTGCATTAGTTATCATGCAACATATGGTTGACTTCTTTCAGTTATTAGGGTTTTCCCCTTCAGAAAGGAAATACAGTCACATGGGACTAAGAACATACTACCAGCTTATCATGTCCTTGAGGCAAAGCAATTCTAGAGGAAACAACTGTTCAGGTATGTCCCTGTGCCAAAATTTTCCCTTACCTAATTCTATGCATCTCCTGGCAGGACTAAGAGCCTTACAGTAGCATACGCTCTGTAACTCATGTTAATGGGACAGGATCCTATTCTTTTAAAATGCTACCATGTCTAAATTGCATGTACCTCATTTTGGCAGTTTGAGTATGGCAATAACAGAGGTTGAAGCACAAGATCGCTGTTAAGCAAAAAAATTAATAGTATCATATGAAACCTCATAACAGGGGATCTGTGCCCCCTGGCCTACAAAAAGCAGCAAAAAGAGCAGGAAATAGTAGGGACAAAAAATTCTGCCAAATAGTAGCACATGCCATCTATGGGCAAAATTTGAAAAGCAAGATGTGTTAGTATGTTAAAACACAATAGAATATTAACAATTTTATTAACCAGAACACCCTCCTCCTTATACCTGAATGATCTGGAAGCTGGGGATATTATTTCTAAAGATTCCATTTCCTTTAAGTGTCTTCTATTACTTTTGAGTATGAGCACTGGTGTGCAATCCTCCCATTCAGTTTTATTCATGCAACATCACAGAGACTCACAGTGGGATGACATAGTTCCCAAAACCTCTCTGGGTGTCCAGAGAGAAAAGAAACAAGCTCCCCAGGCTCCCCAGGGAAGTGGTCACAGCAACAGCCTGACAGAGTTCAAAAAGTGTTTGGACACTGCTCTCAGGCACATGGTGTGACTCATGGGGTGTCCTGTGCAGGGACAGGAGTTGGACTTGATGATCCTTGTGTGTCCCTTCCAACTCAGCAGAATCTATGATTCTTTGAAACAAGACCAGGCTTCTAGAAAAGTTCTGCAAACAAATGCTTTCAGCAGGAATACTTGACAACTTTCAAGGAGTAGCAGAAGCTAAACAACTATTTCAGCAATACCGTCTGTATTTTACCTTTAATCCCTCCAGCATGTGAGATACTAGGAAGGTTCTTCGGCTGTACATAAGCCAGTTTGAATGGAGGGACCACAAATGGTACCTCCTGACCATCCAGGGGCAGTTTAGAAAGCAAATAATCCTCGGAACAGCCAACTTGACGCTTCACTGACACAGAAGACAATGGAGGCTTCTCTACAATAGTTGGCTTGCTTGCAGCTGCTGCTTCAGATTCCTGCACCATGGAAACTGCTAAAAATAAAGAGCAAGAAAAACAGACAGTACACGTCCATTAATTTTTGAACAATACTATGAACAGATCTCTTTTATTTCATAGTTTCTCTGCTTGATACATTACTTAACAGCTGCTAGTATTCAGTTTTACAGCATTCAGGACTAGCACCGGGTAAAGATATTCATCCTCCTGACACCTATACTGATCCAAACTCTTTGTTGCCCAAGCTTCTGTATTTATAGCTACCTTCCTCTTAAGTGAATTTTCACAAGAGCTACATCATACTGTATTGTAGAAGAGCTCTTTGAACAAATAAGACACCAAAGAAAATCCTAACAGAGTTAAAAATATCCACAGAGAGTAAAAAAAAAAAGCATTCAAATTCTGAGAGTTTGAAAGATATAATACCTTTACACAATCTTGGGTAAAAAAAGCTGGCTTTTTTGGACAGTATTCTAGACGGCAAAGAGCAGACTTCAGACAAGTGTTATTGTGTTATTTCTCAGTTCCAATTCATAACACTAACAGGCATGTGTTCAATCTCCAAGTGGAGGTATGGAAATAATTTTGGATGTTGTAAGAGAAATCAAGTTTATCAGGGGTAACATGGTCATTTTATTAATGGGAAATCTCATCACTAATGAAACAGCAAAACTTTTATTAAATTCTCATTATGTCAGAACTCACTTACTTTCCTTGTCCATGCAGAAACACCATTTACAGCACGTTTTTATACATTCTGTTGCCATTGTTTTCAGTGTTATAATTTAGAGGGGACCTCAATCAGTGATCCAGTGCAGCTATCAAACCTGAAAAACAAAATAAAACAAACTACAGTAGATGGGAGTAACTGAAATCAGAATGCAGTATTATCAGCTATTTAATATGTAATTGCTTTTTGGACACAGCCCCAGGATCAATCAGAAAGTTACTTCAGTCATAAAAGTATCAGAGCCATCAGATTTCTCTCACTGAGACAAATCATTTTTATATAAAAGCACAAGGAAAGAGACAATTTTAACACAGGGCATTCAAATAATTTCAGAGATCCACTCAGACAGGTTCCTGTCTTTCGGAAACACTAAAATTCTCCTCATATTTGTGTGTGCCACTGGGCTTTGGTGTTTACTCAGCTTCACAGCTGTTTTGACGTGGTATTGTCAAGTCATTTGCAAGATGTGTTTTTAATTCTGTTTCCCTTGTTCATGTTTCTCCTATCCTCTTTCACTCCCCTACTCTTTTCACATACATCTATACGTGTTTACATTTTTCACTCGACATACTCCATACTTTCAACTTGAAAACAGGCTTTATGAATGATGCCAAAATTGCCTTCTTAGAGAAACTACTGCTTTCTCATAATTGTATACACATGAAACTGAAGACCTGGTTTATTATATAATTGTTTGCTGTGCACACAGAAATAGAGCATGCTGACTTTCAGCAAAATAAGAGGCATGTAATCTAAAAAAGAATGAGAACAAGTCTCTAACAGCTGGTTAACATTATAAGAACTTTATGACAATGCTAACTGGCCTCATTTAAATGTCTTTATTCATATCCTTATGTTCTCTTTTCAGAGGGACACAGACAGCTGCATTGCCTCCTGTCCAAAACTTTAGCTGTCTAAGTCTGGTCCTTTTACATCCACCTAAATTACACAAGGTTCTTAGTAGAACATACCCAAGACATGATTCCAACTCCATAAAGGTTAGAAGACACCTAACTGAACATGAACATAGGTTGAAGGGATGGAAAAGACAACAAGTAAGATGGGGGGGAAAGCACAGAGAAAATAGGCAATTTTACCAAAAAATGAAAAATGGACATGTTTGCTTGGTTATTTCAAGTGCAAGAAATTTCTGAAAGCATCTGTGCTCCAACACAGAAACCATTTCCACCTGCAGCTTGAACAGTGCTGTCATTTTCTTTGTATATTCAAAGACAGCTAGAGAACCACACAAATTCTATAGAAATAACTGTAATATCCCCCAAATTTTTCTTTCATTAAAAGCTCCTCAAAATTCTGTAGATGTCAAGTGGAGATACTAAGCTATGGACACTTCATCTAACTCAGACACCATTACTCTGTGCAGAATCCCTCTCTCACTTGCTTTCATCTTAAAATTGCCCATGAGCACAACATGAGATCTGCACTGAAAATCTTCAGAGGCAATGCCACCAGCTCCAGAACCTGCTCTGCATCCTTACAGCAGCACAAAAGGAGGCATGGGAATTTCTCATTAAATTCTCCATGGTTCTAAGGATCAGATTTTCAGTGCTGCTCCTCCCTTGAAGGCACACTCATGATAGCTAAGGCTGCTAATTTACTTTGGGTTCACTTGCAGTGATTTTCCTTCCCAGCTGCTATCAGTACACAGCTGGAGTTAATATGCTTCACTCTTGTTCACCATGTTTAAACTGGACTGAAACAGCTGCTCTGTTTGCTCTAAGCTTTGCAACAATGGTATCTAAGCCTCAGTAGCAGTTTGCACAGGCAAAACAGACTTTTATCTCAAAATGTCCAGACTGCATTTATTCACTACTGCTGGTGAAGAAATCAAAATGTTAGTACTGCCCAACTTTTTAGCTACATAAAGTGGAAAAATTTGTTTTTCTGCATCAGAGAAAATGCAGTTCATGGTAGTGAATTGTTTAGCTGGAACCATTAACGTGAGCAAATAAACAAATGGAAATCATCTATCATAAGCAGCTGCCTTTCCTTCACAGGGGGTGAGCGCCTTACCTAGAAAGAAAGGGCTTCATATGGGTGTTGAGGCTAACAGTAATAATGCAGTTCTACACCTTCTGTTCTTCTATCATTAAAAAAGACCATGTTTTTCACGGTAATGCCAAGTCAGCTGCGATAGTCTTTAACCATTATCATTTTTCCCCATTTATCAACATGCAAATGTTCATACACTTTTCTTCTATCTGAAGACAAATATAAAGCAATTCATCACTGCCTACTGCAAAGAGGAATAAGGATTACAGATTGTTCTTTAGCAATAGGCAAGGCAATATCAATAGCAAATGCCAAAGTATATAGACACATATCTTAGAGCCTCCATTTCAGTTTTAGCTTAGTTATAGAAGTTTGAGAAGAAAGTTCCATGAGTAAAAGACTAGAACACTGTTTATCCTTTCTTTAAGCTTAAAAATGTAATGGTTTCAGTGACAAAACTTGCACTTGGGTCCCTAGACTTATACCACAGCCACATTATTTAAAAAATGACAGCATTTGCTGAGGGACAGGCCATTTAGACACAGTGCTCCCCTGTTCTGCTTAGAGCACTTTGCTTTGTTCTTGGAATCACAACATGGATGGTCTCAATTACTTTTAAAAGTTTTAATTCACTTAATTAAGCTACAGTGATAAATACTGGGTTTTTTTTCGTTTGAGCAATCCTGGCAGTAAATTAGATGGCTTGACTCCCAGTTAATATATTTTCTTGTATCTGTATTTTCCAAGCTGCCTACAGTTATTTATACAACTTTCACCGCATGCAAAAGTTTTCTCTTAACTATGTGGGAGAGAACAAAATTTACCAGGTTCTGTTGTATATTTTATTAACTGAAAATGAACAAAAACATTGTACAAGACTAAGCAAGTATTTAATGATCTTGACAGAAGTTGACATTGTTGCAAGAGTCTTAAATGACGACACAGAGTCTAGCGTTCGAGAGAGTAAAGTGAAGCGGAGTTTTTTATTATTTTATAAAGCGGCTTATATCTTTTAACTTGTTTGAAGTTTACAGAAATGTTAAGAGGCTATTGGACCTCTGGTCAGCTACCTACTAAATTCATTGGTTACTTCTGCCAACACTTATTCTAAAATATTTTTTTAAGCAAGAATGATAACAAACTGCAGCTGCACAAAACTTAATTAATTTACAAAAACTCTTAAAATTGTTTATAATAGTTTTGCTTAAAAAAAAAAAGAAAAAAAAATCTCACAAAAGTGCTGAGAAAGTTAGAAAGCTTCACTGCTGACAGCTTTTCTAGCAGTCACATGACATTTCTATCAAAGGTTAAACTTATCCCACATGCCAGATCCTTTTGCTGGTGCTGGCTACCCAAAAATCCTCAGTATACAATTTAACAGTTGTTAAAAGGTTGTAGTAACATGAATTTAGCTGGGAATACATTTATGCAATAAACCAGAACCACAGAGACATTCGTTAGGTGCACCACAAATCCCAAAGAAGTACTGACTTCCCAGCAATGTCATCCATCTCAACAAGAAGCTGACTCCTTGACACTATCTCTACTTTTTGGGGTCAGTTTTTGTGAGGCAATATGCACATAACAAGGACATCCTCCATTTTTGAGATTCTAGACTGACAAAAGGATGGGGGGAAAGAGAATTATCCCTCATTTTCAGACAAAAACCAGAGATAATCAGTTTGCAGAAGAGAGAACTGAACCCAGACCTTGTCACTCTCATGTCAAATTCTCTCTTTCTTGGTGTTTTTCACTAAATTCAGTAAGCCATTTCATTTCTCTCCTCCCAGTATCAAGCCAAAGTAAGATAAGCAAATGTAACTCAGCAAGAGTACTTCCACACTAAGCAAAAAGAGAGCCAACCTTATTAGAACATCCTGGAAATGACAGTTTAAAACCTAACCACACACATACACTGAGCCTAGAGAATTATAATCACTATTATTTTAATGGGTTTAGATGGAAAACATAAATTATCTTAATGATTTCCAGATTCCTCTGATAAAAATTTTGACTGAGCTAAAATCAGATAAACAGAGTATCAAAGACTTTAGTTCCAGATGCCTCCAGAACGATTACAAGACATAGATATTTGGAGAAGAAAGTAAGTATTTTCAACAACTCATTAAATAAAAAGAACATGATAGAAAACGGATGACCACAAAATTAAATATTAAAAGCTGAAAGTAGTCTGAAAAGAAATGTCAGGTCTTTACTGCCTTATGAGGAAAGGGTGTGTTTTGCAACACGACTGCAGGCTGCCAGTGAATTTTACTGCATTTAGTCACAGCACTGCTCCATAGGAGTTGAACAGGTAACACATTTATAACCTCACAATAGAAACAAAGGTGAAATAGCTGTTCTCAAACAGGGAAAGCTGGCTAAACCAGTGGCTTCAAACATTTTGAGATTTATTGCCAGCCATAAAAGTATACAACGCATTCTCAGATCTGCATTTTAGAAACATACCACAGCACAATTCTGGTAACACTAAGTTCTCACACAGCAGGATGCGTAAAACAAAATATCCGGAAATAGGGATCATCAGTTGTTATAAAGCATTTGGGCCAGATCTTCAAATGACATAAGCATCTACAACTCCAGGAGCCCCAGTAGAGCCAGGACACTTTGCAACATCTGAGGATCTGCACTCTGGAGAAAGTGAGCTCAAGCTTGCTAGTTCACACCTCAGCCAAACACCCCATTTATGATACTTCTTATGCTACCTGTTTATGCCACCCTATGACTTTCTGCCTTTCAGATCCAGAAGACGCAGTCAATCTCAGTCATATAAATCCTTCAGAGAGCAGAACAGCACCAGCTCAGGTCTCCAGGTGTTTAACAGAAGCACAGCACAGCAAAAGCTGCTTCTGATGCAGGTCAGATGGATTATCTTTTGATGGTGCAGATGCTGCCAAAGGCTTAACTTCCACAGCCAGCTGTTTTGTGATTTTGGTTCTGAGGGAGAGCATCTGGGAGCTGTGCAGCCCTCTCAGCACAGCTCTTCAGCTGAAGAGGGGTGGCTGGTGACCACCGCATCTCAAAACCAGCAAACACTAGTAAAACATCTAAATGGTTTTGAGACATTTGCCTCCAGGTACTTTGCTGCTTTAACAGCAAGGAGAGCACATGTACCTACATACACTTACCAAAGACATAAAGCCCACAGTTAAAAAAAAACCAAACTATTTTTTGGGGGACTGTGGGCAGGTCTGACTTGTACCGCCCACACAGGAGAGAAAGGTACTTCAAGTGGATCTGAGCATGTGTAAAGAGAGGACACAGCTTTTGTTCCCATTCATCATAAACTTCAGCAGTAGCAGGTTGTCTGCAGGAATAAAAAAAAGGAAACAAAAAATGTCATGCCAACACACACCTACCAGGTGCATGGTAAGAAGCTCCTTTCTATACCTGTTTCTGGAAAAACCCCAGAACAGTGGTATCTGCAGTAACTTGTGGGTGGGGGCATGTGGACATACACCCTCCTTTTCTGCTTAGAGCCACAACTCTTGGAAGACCACGAAAGCTCTGGAAATTTGCATGCAGATATTATTCCACTTCTTCTGCCTTCCAAGGAAATTAAGATAATGTGAGGCTTTCTCTTTTTTTGTTACTGGAAAGAGAAAGGGATTTCACCCTGAAAGGAGTAGATCACAAAGAAGATGCTGAAATAACACAACAGAAAAAGAGAAGTTATGAGAAGGCTTTTGAAGGACACAACCAGAAAGGCGTTCTTGTGAGAGACATCTTACAAAGAGCTCAACAGAAACATAATGAAGAGATGCAAAACTCTCCCAGCACAGCAAATGAAAAAAAGAGTGCAATTACACATTTAAAAGTGAAGAGAAGACCATGCATCGTTAACCTAGCTTAGCTGATGTGGATTTTATGACAGACCATTGCACAGCTTTCCTGGGGCAGAGAGGCTCCCAGCGCTGTTTAAGCAGTTATGCAGTTGAATTGGGTAACAGAAATAGATGGTAAAGTCACACTCCATGATGCAAACAAACCACCAACTGCCTGGGCACAGGAAGCACCTTCCCACGCTGGTAAATGATGACACAGCAGCCCATCAGGGGAAGTTTTACGGGTTCCTCTCACTGATCACACAAACAGGAAACTGAATGGAATAGATCATGGGTCTGAACCGTCATAGTCCTGTGCTGCAACCTCCTCTCATTCACTTACAGTTTGCTAAAGCAGAATTTTTCTTTAGAAGGCCAGAACACCCATTATGAGCCCTTGTCTCACTCCCCTCAGTTTCTGACACCACTGGATTTCAACCAGTTACACCTGCACTACACTAAGCAACTTCAGCAGGAAGACATGTTTTTATTTCAGAAAATACTCCAATAGCTATTCCTTCACTACCAATACTTTATCTCCAGGAACTATCCACCTCAGACTCAACGATATCACAGGATAATATAAGGTGAGAAAATATTTCATTAATTAACACGTGAAAGGGCAAGACTGCCCTTGCTCTCACAGCATTGTATTGACACTCCAAATTGTTACCAGTCCACCACTGGCTCTGCATTCTTCTGACTGTATTTTGAGCAAGTGAAGGAGGAAGGTGGGAGCCTGCAGACAGCATCTCCACTCTCCCTTTGGTGACTGCCATAGCATTCAGGTAAGACACTGTTTGCTGGGCTCTCCTACAGGTGACAGTTGCAGGTAAAGTGTAAAACCCTTGTAATCAGCAGGAGCGCTTAATATGTCACTGCTATCAGTCAGGATGTGACAACTGTACAAAAATATTATTTAACTTCAGCAAGCTTCTTTTGAGGGAAAGGAAAGCACCTCAGATATCAGTTCTTAGCTTGGGTGTTCTCATAGCAGTAAAAGCAGGACTCACTGTGAGCCCAAGAGCTGCTCTGCACGTTCTCCTGCCAATGAGGTGTCGCTGAACTGCACCAGGGCAGAAACTTCTCCTGGAGCAGCCACATCTTCCCACATGCAGTTTTGAGAGAACATGCTGTGTCCCACTCCAGCTTTCCCTTCTCCCTCCAGCTTCTCTGCCCAGACAAAGATGATCTAATGTACGTCTGTCTTCGTGCAGGCCCTGAGCTGAACCCTAAAGATCACTTGTGCAGTCTAGCTGTGGTCTCATTCAGCTCAGCAGCTGCTTCTTCCCAGGGCTCCAGCCTGGAGGAGGCCAAATGGCTTTCAGCACATCTGCACACGCAGCCCAGGCACAGAGCACCAGAGTACATCACAAAGAAGAACTAATTGCTCCTGCCTATTTCCCCGAAGAAAAATAAAGCAGAGCAGGTGTGTGTGCTTGAGCTATTGTGCTACAGGAACAACTGCTTCTGCTTTTCAGGCACCCCTTGGAGAAGGGGAACAAACCCTGGCACGAGTACAGGATCCAAAGTTGTCCTTCTGACACGGCCCCCAGGGACACCCTGACTCTGCTTTAGCATTATAGCCTTGCACCTGCAGCCCTTAAATGCACACTTAATCCAATCCTACCCCAGTATGCAAAACATTAATAATATAATTTACAAGGGCCAAAAGAAAAATTTCCATAAATCCGAACCGTTTTTTCTCGTGTGAGATTTATATTTGAATTAAGAAGGAAACATTATAAATCTATCCCATGATAAAGCTTAAAACTTGGGATTTTAATATGCTGAATCCCCTATGCTCTGGGCTGTAAAAGTTGATATAGTGTTTCTTCCTAATGCTGCATTAGGCAAGTAACCAATTCATCCAATTACTGATCTGACAACACTGTTCCTGTGAACTGAAGATAAATTCACTGACTTGGACAAGAATGTACAACATTGTATGTATTGGGGCAGTAAACACAAGAGAATAAATCCATTATGTTGGACTGCAGACCCTTCTGGATTCAGATGGAAAACGGCAAAGCAAGAGTTGAAGTCAGGACACCAGAAAAGAAAGCTGAAGAGACTAAAATATCTGTAAAAAGAACTTGGCTTTTGATGAGAACATGGAAAGAATTCAACATAAGATAAGTCCGTTGCTCTAAGCAGATTAGGAACAAATCACAACCATCACCAATTGTAACTTTATAATCTAACTCAAAACTTAAGACTTTCTTTATGTATTCTGTGTCAGGTTTTAATCCAATTTTTTTCTCTCTCTGCCGTTTATGCCAAGAAACCATGAAAATAGAACTGTCAGCAGTCCTCCTATAGCTCTGATACCAAAGAAAACTGGAAACATCTGGATTCATTTTTCAACAGGACAGCCAAGAAGAAGGTATTTTAGGCAAGAGCATCTGCCTGTGGAGTTCCCTAACATGGCTAAATGTGTCTAGTTTTGAAAAGATGGCCCTTGGAATCCAACTCAATGCAACACTGAAAAAGAGCATTAAATGGCATTCAGGACTCCTCAGCCACTGCCATGACCACAGAGCCATACAGAAAACACATGGATACACATATAACATCCAGACAGCTAATGCAAATGGCTCTTCCTGTATACTTTGGGTGGGGGGGGGGGGGNNAAGAAAGAAGGAAGCCCAAGCAGTTTTGCATGGAAAAGTAGTTTTGTTACCATTAAAACAAGAGTGAAGATGGACTATTTCTTTACATATACATGTGCACACACATCCATTGCTTTGTTTCAGGTGAAGCAGTTTTTTAATAGTTATTTTACACATAATTATTATCCTGTTTCATGATGAAAACAAAAAGCCTGTCAATTACGGAGTTTACAGTGGGTGAGGATTCCCTGTTCAGCAGTTCTGCTCCATACTGTCACTGTATAACCAGTTACACTGTGGTGAGAGGAAGCAAATATGTAAGTTCTATAAATGAAAGTTAAAAGACTATGTCTGAGATTAAGAAAGGAAAGGTGATTCAAGTACATTTCATATATGAAAACAGGTTAAATGAATGAATCAAGAACAGGAAATGGGAACTGATCCTAATTAATTCAAATCCAAACCAGATTGGGAGTATGGCTCTGCAGGGCATGTGTACTGAGCTCAGGAAGCTGCCTAAACATACACTGAAATAAAAGTCCAGAAGGATACTGTCTTTATAAAGTACAACTATTTATTACTTTTTGCATTAAATCCACCCAGACCAGGGACCCAGAACCACTTTAACAGCCCCAGCAGTGCCTCACGGAGAGCTGTACTGGCTGGAGTTGTTGGCAGCTGCCCAGGCAGATGATTGGTAACCAGGCACTGTGTAACAGAGGCATTTTTCAAGGAGTTTGCACAGACACTGGGAGAAAACAGCAGAAATCAAAACTGTCTCAATTTAATGGCAGTATCTAACATCCCAATCATTTTTGGCCAAATGCTGCTACAACTCTGGGACATGGTGTCGGGGCCCTGCTCCCTTCTGAGAAGACAAAGGTCCTGAGAGCAGAAGTTGGCAGCGTGAAGCTACCATTCCCTGTTTTTCCTTAGGACACGCAACACAGTGAACAATAGCTACACCATAAATGTATGGTTTTCTTTAAAAATCCTATTGAGTTTAAATGAACACTCTACCAAAGAGATTTTGGACCCATGATTTCACACATTGGTGAAACTACATCTGGAAGTAAGTGTACCACTGAACGGAACAAAAGCCAGAGTAATTTAGGCAGATGTTCTGTGTTTTATTAAGGCTTCATGGAAGAAATTTTTTTGCAACTCTGGTCACTGCTGAGAAGACAGAGAACCTGAACGGGAAAGCCAGAGAGTTCCCAATCTAAAGGCCAACAACCCCCTTTTGCAAAAGTAAATCACGGAGAAAAAAACCCCAACAAACCCAGCACAGAATTAAAAGTTTTAGAATTTCCCCCCATTGAAAAATGCAGCTGGTCTTGAGAATGTTTTGTTGTCACTTAGGAGCGCTAAACAAAAGAATTTCTTTCAGAAACAGGAGACACAACTTGCTTTCGTATCAGTTGACCACTAACCACAAAGGCACTGCTCAAGTGACTTTTAACGCTCGTCCTAACCCTCCTCTCTGCATGGCAGGCGCTTTCCTTATTGGAAGACGTACACACACAGCAGACTGACTGCAGGCCTGAACTTTATAAAGAGAATTCTGCCACAGCCTTGCACTTCTCTGCCCTCTCCAGCCCCTGTCGAGCCCTGGTCAAGGGGTGGGCCATCCCTGGCCACATGAACCACCTGACCCAGCTTCAACAAGCAGGGTGGGCAGAGCCACACGCAGCCCCCTCTGCCCAGAGGCACGAGAACCCTGTGGGAGAGAGGGGTTGCCCTCCTGCGGGAAGAAGGGGCCCTCCCACACCTCTGATGATGAGGCTGTCCCACAAAAGCCAGGCAGCCTTTGGCTCTCCATGCTTCAGCCAAGCGGAGGCACTACACGTGTGCACCCTCGTACCCCCAGCACGCTCTGCGGACGAGGCCGCGGGCGATCCGGGTCCCAGCGCCGTGCCCAGGGCAGCTGGGCCGGGAGCCAGGCACCCTCTGCCCAGGCTGCACACCCCGCACCAGCCCACACCCAGCTTCCAGGCTCCAAAGCATAGGTGCTAAATTAATGGAGTGCCACGGAGGTTTCAAAGTCACCGGGACGTGGTCCTTCTAGACTGCATTTTTTTGGATTTCAAAGCTGATTTAATTGCCAGAGGAGCATCTCCAGAACAAACTCTTCAGGCCACTGCAGTGACTACAAGGACCCCCCAAATATCAATAGCCTTCATTTGGGACCTAATTATCTGTTCTCTCCAGTTTAAGTCTGGCTATTAGATCACTGCAAAACAAAGATTCAAAACAAAATCACCAGGGTACATTTTACAGGAAAGAGAAGCATCAGATTGACAACATAATTTTTTCTGGCACTGAATTAGTGCAAACTTCAGCTGCAATGACAGGCAAACACATACTCATACTAAGCTTAAGACAAGTATCCTCAATAATTCTGCATGGTTTGATGTATTAAGATAATTTAAAAAGTTAATGGAACACAGAGAAGCTTGAGCAAACCCAGGTTCTGAACCTCTTCCCACGAGGCTTCTCAGTTTAGATGTGAAGATCCATCCCAGCTGCAAAAGGCTATCAACTTAACTTCTCTCTGCATAAGCAATGTCTCTGATGCAGCCCAAGCAGCATTACTAACTAGAATGACAGCATGGCTTAACTCAAACAGAGACTGTTCAAGTCAGAGCTTGCTCTGCCTTTCACTTTAAAGAGACAAGATCTTAAGTTCTCTGCTGACAGAGATTGGGTGTTGTCCTACTTAGATTAGAGGGAATATTTACTAGATTTAAGGTATCTTGGGAGATAACAATTCAGAGTAAACAAACCCATTCTTTCATAAAATTAAACAAGAGTCTGGAGAGGGGAGCAATACGTCAGGACATGCATCACATAAAATTCACCAAATGAAGTAAATAGTATCTTAATCAAGCAAAAAAGTTCAATGTTCCACCAAAGTCAAAGTGTACTTCTGGTATAAGCCACAGCAGGTAGGATAGACATGAAGACAGGAGGCCTAAGCAAGCCAAAGCCTGGCTTCCTAGTTGAGGCTGTCCTGATAAGGCAGGTCCTCTGGCTCTGCCCACCACACATGGGGGCTGCATCTGCCTGTCCCCAACTTGCTTAAAGGGCTGGCTGCTACTGGAGGGGCTGTTCAACTCTGCCTTGCCAGCAGCCATTCCTGTAGGACCCAGTAAACATGCAGCTGCACAGTGAGTTGGCCCAGCTCACTGATCAGATACAAAATTAAATGACCAAAATAAACAAACTCTTTTTTTTCCTTAAAAAAAAAAAAAAAAAGTAGTTTTCCAACTCTCCCTGTGGTAGACTGCACAAGGTGGGGTCAGAATGCAGTGGGGAAAATGGGGGGCCAGAGCAGGACTGCCTGTTTCACAGCCAAGCCACAACTCTGGGGAGTGAACTTAAGAGTAACTTACAACTGAAACTAAACCACCCACGAATACGATGAACGGAGGCTGAGGGAAAAGCAACCCAGCTGATACTAAACAAGTAACAGAACAAACAAGTAAAACAACTAAGTCTGAGGTTTAGGACAAAGAAAAAGACACCAGAGCCTGAACTGTTTTCCAACATTGTAAATTAACAGCCTACACACATGACTGACTGAACAATCCTGCCCACATTCATTCTTTCCACAGCGTAAGAAGAAAGAGGAATTAATCACCTGGGGATCCATCACCTCAAATAACTGCAGGGGAGGGCAGTGGAATTCATGTGACATCTGTGGAGTCCAACATACCCTCTGGGTGCAGCATTTTGAGAAGGTGTCATTTTTATAAGTATTGGCAAGAATCAAGGGACACTTTAGTAATAAATATATTCTATTGAAATTAAATATTGCTTAACCACATGTATTCTGCAAATATATATTTTAATATTTAGCATACAGTTGGAAAAAAGACTAGAAATTAAACTTCCCCATGCCTGGATTCATGCCCTAGCCACCGGGTTGTAAGATTACAGCTCACCTAATGAATATTTCTGTACTGAAAGCAAGGTGAAACACTTTCATAAGTAAGAAGCCTGAGACCACCAGCCCAGAACAGCACAAAGGTTTACGGGTCTAGCACTCTCTTGAGAAATTAAAGATGCAAATTCAGAACTTAATTCTTCACATCTGTCTAACAGATACACACAAAACCTAGAAAGAATAGGAATGGGGGAAAAAAAGCATGGCAATGTATTCCCCTGCATGGTTTTTAAGTAGTCCTGATCCCTTGATATGTAATCTAAAGACACTTGGGCTCTCCAAGAACAACTTACCAAGGTACACCTTGCTTCTGGATGCTTAGACAGGTTGGACACCCAACTAATCAACACTGTAAAAACTAAAGGCACATAAAGCAGCAAACCTCCATGCATTCAGCAAGTATCAGTGGGAAAAACCTGAGCCTGCACAGATCAGAGACTGAGGGTTAGGACTGCAAGGGTCCAGCTCCAAGGTGCAGGTGCTCACAGGATCGTTTAGATGGGAAGGCACCTGACAGCTGTGGCCCGGTGGACATCCCGAGATCTCGTTCTTTTCCTGCACAATTACAGCAGCACTGACTGGAAGTGTGCATTGTAGGCACAGTCACGATATCGACCTTTTCATTCCTATCTAGAGAAATGCATCACATGAGACACCAGGCATGTTTCTGCATCAAAGGAGAGTTACAAGACCAGCTTAATTAAAGATGGCATTTATTTCAGATTGCTGTTTAATAACCAGAGTGATGTGAAACACCCAGGAATCCAGGTTCATGGTATGCATTCAACAACTGTGAATGCTTGAAATAGGACAGCTTGAAACGGCTTACAATGATACTTGCTGCTTTAGCAGTGCTCTTGGATACAGCAGGATACAACTTCAGTAAATATAATGTGTTTTCTGACGCTAATTTCATCCCATACAGAGAGAAACTGTCTAGCTATATCCACAACTTCCTTTGGAGTTTTGGCTAAACCACATCTGTAAATACTTGAAGTGTTTCTACAGAAGATGACCTAATTAGTTATTGTTGCCCTGTGACAACACTTAGCTGTTAATTCACACAGAACATTTGAATTTCACAAGGCCATTTTCACACAGCAATACCACGTTGAAACTGTTCTTACCGCAGTTAAACCTCGGACCTAATTTATACGAAGATTTAATCCCCCGGTACTTCAAAATAGTTACGACTTTCCTACCTGCCTACATTTCCCAAAGTCTGCCGCTCGATAGCAAGCAGAGACACCCGGCCGCACACGGCCGCCTCCGCCGGGGCCGCTCCTGCTGCCCACCCCTGCCCTGCTCGCACCCGCGCTGCCCTCCCCGCGGCCCCCGGTGCTGCCCTGGCCCCCCGCTGCCGCTGCCCGGCCCGGTACCTGTCCGGAGGCGCCGCCGGCCCTCTGCCCGCCGGAGCTGCCGCGGGACGGGGCTGCGGCCCGCCGCTTTCCCCGCGCTGCTGCCGCTCCTTCCGTGCCGCCCGGCCTCCGCCCGGCCTCGCAGCCCGGCACTGCAGCCCCGCCGCCCGCCCGGCCCGCCAGGTGCGCTCCCGCCGCGCTTACTCACCGATCCCTATCGCGGAGGGGGAGTTTCCCCGGCCGCTCGGGACTCTCCCGCCTCACCAGACCCGCTGGGACAGACTTACCTCTAAATGGCTGTGCGTAACTCTTCTTTGGCGCTTGCTTAACCATGACACCTGCAAAGCCGGTGCGAGCTGCCCCTGGCTTTGCTAGAAGCACAACCGGGCTTCTGTTTTAGAGAGAAAAAGCGATTTTCTCATGTTTAGCAATGTTCTCAGAAAACGGCATGTCCAGTTGGAATATGGATCCGTGTTAAGTTAGGCTTTATGTGGACACGTGAGAAAGCCCCTGCCACGACAGTGCCTAGTTTGTAGGGTAATTTAGGGATCACACGCAGTTGATTGGTTCAGAATTTTCAGCAGGAAATTCTGGTTTGGAAATTTCCTTGCGGGAAGGAAAGTTCTGTGAATCTCAAGGTGGTCTCTCCTTGATTCTAGTTTTTGATAATTGGAAGGGCTAAAATATCCCAAGAGGCAAATATGAGCAAAAGGTGGGGCCGGATTAGTAGAGTAGGGAAAAGGGTGTATTTACCCAAATAAATGCTGTTTACACTCTTGAGAGCATTAAAATTTCCAGTCACTGAAGTTTTGCAGAGTTGCCCTAATAGCTCTTGATTTGCAGTCTTTGGTGGATTCCCCATCCACCGAGACTGTAGTTTTTCCGTTATGATATTTTTCATTTTACATTTAATAGCACCACAGCTCTGCTGCTAACTAAGAATTTCATGCCTGTCATCATGCAGTGTAACACAGCTACTTCAAGCTCCAGAGCTGTAAGGGCAGAGAGACCCTCTGCCAAAAGCACAGACTCATACATTTTGAGCTAACAAAGCATCTCTGTTCATCTCTGCACAGAGCCAGTTGCAGGTACTGGGTATCACACAGCAGAGAGGCTCTGATTCCTGTTAATGGAACTCATGAGATTATGCGTGGTCACTGTTTTAAAGAAATACGAGGAACCTGGTATGCTTCCAGAATTATCTGAGTCCTCCTAAAGTGCACATTAAACACGCATTTCAAGGCATCTCACTGGATTAATTTACATGACCGAACAGCTTTATTTTCACTGTTCACAGAAGTGTGTTGTTTAACTGCTGATAAGGCCCCTGTATGCAGCTTATTGCTATCAAGTTACCTTGGCATTGTCATGCTCAAGGGTTTTTCGGGCTCTCAGCGACTTCCAGTCCTGCCTAAATGGTTCTCCAGCTGCTGGAGTTGCAGTGCAGTAGCAGCCATCCTCTGGGACTGCAGGTTGTCTCTCTGGTGAAGGAAAATACATTAAAAACAGTATTTTAGACAAGGCAGTTAAAGGAAAAAAACCCAGTTTGCAATATGACCTTCCTTCTTCGTCAAGGCAAGACTGTGCCCTGTAATTTGAGGGGGCCCATTAACACATCCCTGTGGCTCTTTTGATAGTTTGGACACCTTTCAGTCTTCTTTCAGCTGCTTGAAAATTGGGAAGTTTGTTTCAATAAGCACAAAATTCAGCTCTGCATGGTAAGGGATGTGCACAACCTGATCTTGTATGGATGGGTAGACAATTACTGTCTTGTGATTCTTTTAGCTGGGATGGGAAAGAAACCTCCCCGTTCCTTAAAAGATTTTTGTTCCAAACAAATCTAGTCAGAAGATCAGCAGTGAAACCAATTTATGTCTTTTCTTTGCTCCTCCAACCTCTCTGTCAGCTGCAAATACGATCTTCCTTCCCTGCCAGCCTCCTGGCAGCATCTAGAGTGCCCCATGCTCTGCCATACCTTTCTGTAACTAAACCTCACTTGAGAAACCTGGTGATGTTCCCCTGCCTCACTGGCTCCTGCTGTCGGTCCCCCTCTCCTCTAGTGACCCTTCCAGACTGTCACTGCAACAACACATCCTCGCTAATTCCTGGTTCTCTGCAGCTGCTCTTGCTCCTTACACTGCTGCCACTCCGGGCACCCCCGGCACTAAGACCAAGCTAATAAACTGGGCTGCTTTTGCCTGGCTCTGCCAAACCACAGCACTCTCAGCTCCAGAAATGCAGGGCTGAAATACTTGAGCAGACCCACGCAGGGCCAGTAGAGGAGAATTTATTAGTCTGGGCTATGCTTCACCTCTCATATTCCCCAGCGAGGCCTGTCTCATCTGTTTTGAACCTCTGCACAGCAGACTTTTTCACTTGTTGCTGAGCCTGTTTATGCTATTGGATTACAACTTCTCAGTGTTTTTCTTGTTGAAAGAGGAGTAGCTAGAAGACTATAGAAAATAGCTGCAAGCAGGAGTCTGTATTATCATCTCTGGGCCTCAAACCTTTAGGAACTGGACTTGAAATAATAAAAACCCCGTGTATAAATACTGACACAAATCTCAAGTAATTATTTACATCTGCAAACACTTTCAAACAGATTAAGACCCTTTTTCTTCACTTTGTGCAAATGCTCCAGTGAATAAAGTTTTCAATAGGAATGCTGATGGAGGCTGCAGCTTTGTATAAATCTGGACTGAATTCTCCCATGTGATCCCTTGCATCAGAAACCTGATCCCACCACCTGTGCACACTTACAGACATGCCAACTTCCATGTTAAAAATCATGAGGTTCAGAGGTTGAATCAATGTTTGCACAGAGCACACTGAAATCTTTTAAGCACAAAAGTGGAAAACGTAATTGCTTAGAAGTTCTTGCCTAGTTTATGAAGAATTACATGAAATTAAGCAGCTGATGATTCCAGATAGCTTTCCCAGCTCTCTCCCAGCTGAGAATCCTTCAGAGCAAGCAAGCATCTAACACTACTGCTTATGAAATATTTTAGTTTCAGAAACTAACATCAAGTGATGTACTTACAATCAGAGTTAAATTCCAGTATATATTGCAAGAGCCAAGTGATGATCTCAGCCGTCAGGACCTAAAAGCAGGGCGTTATCAGGACAAGTCCAGGACACAGCCTACAACGTCTTATAGCCAAACTCCATGTGTAACCACTAAATTAAGTTTTCTGAGGCAGAGATTTTTGAGGGAAAAAAAGGATTTTGTAACTTAGATTTCAGTGAAATAGCAGAGTACTTTTCAGCTGAAGTCCCTAAGCAGTTAATACACCTTTGTTACAAACAAGTTGTGCAGCCAGAGGATTTTACTACCATTAAAGTTTTTGCAGCAGTAATCTTTGTCCCCTGAGGATTTTTTGGGAGAAACATGAAACTGGTTCCTCATCCTCCTTGTCCTGCTCTCAGCTGGAGCCTGTTTTTTTTCCATTCCCATCATAACCTTTGGGTTTAGCTGACACCTTCCCTCCTCTGCCACAGATGCTGGGTGGGGTCCACACACTTCATTATAGAAAGCTGCTATAATTCAGTCCGTGACTATTATTTTTTATTTTCTCCTTCTATCAAATGCATGTTTAACATCACACTTTCTTGACATTACCTGTTGTAATTATGTCCACCATCTGAGACTGCAGCCAGTTGCCTCCTCCCACAGAGCTGCAGAAGGACAGCTTTATTGCACAATGCCCAGGACCATTTGAAAATATTGCTACAATGCCTAGACAAGCAATTTCATGGAGATACTTTGCTGTTCGATTTAGACACTCTCTTTATCTCATTCAGATTTGATGTACTGTGAATTTGAAAACAGATTTTCTGGCTTGTTATGTTTTGCCTTACGCCGTAAGGCAGATTTGCTTTGCACACACACATCATTAATACATTCTGATAATAAATCCAAGGCGGGCTCATCCTTCATGCACCAGAACACTTTGGTCCTGTCTCTCCACAACCAGTCCCACATCTGTGTGAGCTGCAGTAGTTGCTTCTGAGCTACCCAGTGGCCTTTAACATTGTAAATGGCTGCCAGCCCCAAACTATCCAAAGGCAAGGAGAGGTTCCAGGGTGGATAATCACAAGGGTGCTGCTCTGGACAGGCCATCAGCTTCAGCCTGGAGTGATGAACAGGAGTAACTGTGGGTGCAGGAGCAAATGGTTGTTTCCTCCTCAGGAGCCTTTTGTTGCTGCTGCTGGTGTAGGAATCCAAGATGATGAATCCACTAAACTCAGGAGGCGTTATAAACCTTTATGTGTAGTTGAGAAAAGCATGAAATAGAGCCAAGGCATGCTCCTTGCAGTATTTTTAATCGTATCCTTTTCTTGCCTGACTTCATTAAGAGCCAGATGCTCTTAAGCTGGCACAGGTTTGGGAGGTCATTGTCACAGCTACTGGAAAAATATAAGATCAAATGTTATCAACATGTTGACACCTTCAGATGTTTTCTAGACCTCTTATACCTGGAAGATTGTGGGTGGGTGGTGCTAGTCCAGCTTTAAAATGAGCTTGCTACATGCAAAAATCAGTTGGCATATCAAATGATCTAAATATCATTTAGATCCAAACATTCCAGTAGTTTCCTCTTTGATTCAGTACTGTAAGACAATTTATTTATACAGTCTGAAGTTTAAAAATTGCATTTTCAGGGTTAAGGATGAAAGAGAAAGTTAGACCCTTATCTGTCACTGATTTCAGGAAAGATATGAAAGATGAGTTATCTTAAAAGGTTCTGTCTACCTTTCAGTGCAGTAGTTGGACTCAGTTCAATAACAGGGTTTCAAATTATTCCCAAACCTTCATTGTTAGGGGAAAAAACCCCACAACAAAACAGGAAAGACCTGTTTCAGGAAAGGCTGTTGTATCACAGAAAAAGGGCCCATGGAGCACCTGACTCTGAAATATGCTTATTTATTATAAGTAATTTCCATGGCATCACATTAACAAACATAAAAGGTCACGAACTCCTGTATTTGAAGGAAATGTGTTTGACATCTGGGATCTGGCAGAAGTTCCTCCTGTGGGATAGATTGTTTGCGCAGAGCTTTATTGAAGAATAATATTAAGAATGAATTACGAAATATTAGTGTAACCTAGTAAGAAATAATTGTATTTTACAAGCCAGAGACATAATAGATCTTACAGAACTATTTCAGTTCATCTGATTCAAAAGCACATCAAGGAATGCTAGCTGTGACCAGTTAGCAGTGAAAATCTGTGGGGCTTAAATGCTGCAGTTAGAAATGGACTGGAATTAGAAGTCCAAATGCAGGCAATGGCTTAAATGTACGCCTGTATTTTTGTCTGCCCCTGCTCTATGAAGGGTGTGAGGAGGGAATTGGCAGGGAGCCTCAGTAGCTGGGGAAGCTGAGGGCTGTGTGGGAAGCCAGGCCACCCCTGTGCACCCCCAGCCAGTGAGCAGGGCAGCATCCCCGGCCCCAGGCATCAGACACCTTCATGGGGCTGGAGGGGGGTACCAGGGCTGTGGGGAGCTGGAGACTGTCACTCCTGCACTTTATCATCTCTCCCCTCTCTTACCCATGCCAGTGAAAACTTCATAGGCACAGCTCTTTCCCTACCTAGGGAATGCTCCCTGGGCTGTTTGTGAAGCCCAGTCTCCCAAGGATATGATCTCCCACTGGGCTGGGATCATGCAGCATCATGGGGTACTTCTGGGGTGTCTTGCCAAACACTGTTACAGTCTCACTTGCCTGTGATATTGCCCAGAAATGCCTCTTTCAGTGTGGAAGAGGGGATAGGAGGCAGCTCTCCATGTCCTCCCAGCTTCCTCGGGGCCTGGGTTCCTGCCTCTCCAAACCAAGGGCAAACACCTGCCTGGGCCCTTTCCTCCTCTCTCTTTTTGGGACCTCAGGGCCAGGTGCTGCTGCCCTGCCCTGTATTTTCACACCATCATCTCTCTAGAGTCTGCTCAGAGCCTCGGGGCTGGCCTGTCTCCCAAAAGCAGACACAGGCCTGCCCGAGGATGAGCAGATGTTCCTATCCCCAGGAAGAAGAGGCCAGCCAGGTGTCACCCGTGCACAGAGCAAGGGCAGCGCACAAAAGGTCCTTTCTGAAAGGGACCAAGTCAAGAAAAAGGCCCAAAAGCACAAAAATAATTTATTGTTTCCAGTAAAATAATTTGTTGGGTTTTTTTGTCATCTATTTTCAGGTGAAAGCAAACCTCATTTACCTTGCTGAAAGGTGGTGATGACAAAAAGCCATTACAGAAATCACTGCAGTTTAAAGCCTGCTGGCTCCATGGAACTGAGGGAGCTGGGAAGAAGATCCATGGAGGCCAGTGACTGGTCCCTCACAAAAGCTGGCATGCTGTTCTTCCATCTAAAATTGCTTGGTTCAAAAGGAGACAAACACTGACCTCCAAGCTGGAGCTTTGGGCACATCCGTCAGGGAAAGGCAAGGTACTGAAAGCCATTTAAGAAATGACATAACTAGAAACAGAGGTTACCAGCCCTCTCCACCCTAATTTTAACACTTTAACCCAGCTGCAAGTTGTTTTGCTCTGTTCCCAGGTAAACACACCAGTGTACAGCACTCTTAAGGTACAGGAAGTAAGGGAAAGCCAACGTGCTGCCCACGCTCCCAGCCTTCCCTGTGAAGGGCTGCCAGCAGCACTGGCTTCTCCTCAGCCTTGCACCCAGAATCATTGGGAGGTAAATGTGCTATAGCCACAACCCTCGCTGATATCACTAGGGATTGTAGGGTAGGAGTAAGGATGTGCTCTCACCGCAAAGCTGAGGATTTGCATATTTAAGCCCTGTTTGGTTACATACAAAAGTATCCAGAGAGGAGAGAACATACAGCCCTGCAGAGACTGCTCTGCCAAACAGACTGAAATGGGTTACATCTTGGTAAAACTCAGTGATACATTGAGTGTGTGGATGGGTGCAGGCATCACAAACCAGTGTTTTACCAGGAAGTTTAACAGCTGAAAACTGCAGGTTATTTATTCTTGACAGTATTTTCTTGAGAGATTATTTTCAAGAATCCTGAGTCAGCACTAGTAACTGTAAGTAAAAATATTTGTTTGCAGGACACAGTATCTTTGCTATGCTATTCACCTGTACTCCCCAAGCCCAAAAGTTTATGAATGTGTGACTAAGGCTGGCCTTCCATGGTAAGCAAATACCTACTTGCCTCAAGTATTTTCAATTGTCACTATTGCTTTAACCCTTAGTTCCATAAAAACTAGATTGTATGGTAGCAAGGAATTCAAGGGTGAAGGGTTAACTATTTCACTGCAGCTCTAGGATTTAACTTTAAAACCACATACATTTGTATCCAAGTGACATAATGAAAAGTGTGGTAGAAGATGGAAGGTGCAGTCATCCAAACAAGCAAGGATTTATTAAATTAGTTCTTCAAGATCCTAGAAAACCTAATCAAACACTCCTCAGCCAAAGCTGTGACTGTTCCTTTGCTAAAACTGACATGGTGATCCCATGAGTGACAGGGATTTTCATTAGCAGGCAGATGGAGGATGTGTTCCAGTACTAGGTTTTAGAGGGCCTCAATAATGATTTTGGAATGGTATGGTGACTGAACTGTGCCAGAGCCCAAGAAGGGAGGAATAAAACAGGCTAGAAAGAGAAGAAATAGGAATGCAGAAGTGCTGTTAAAGATCAGCAACCAGCTGCCATTTGGACCAGTCCTTACAAACAGTGGCACAGACTATAAACATCATTGTGAAAGAGCTGAGATCACACATGCTGTCCTAATCAGTTACTGGCGTGAGAAAGTGTTCACCTGTATGAGACAGGGAACTGCTGTCTGACTTCCTGGAAAAAACACGTAGGGCTCATTTTTTCCATCACTGATTTGGTTATGTGCAGGCTGACGCCGAGGACAGTTTAACAACATTCAGCAGTACTCACAGGCCTAAGGAGGAACTGGTGCCACCAAAAACAGAGAGGGAGGAGAAAGCAGGAGTTCTGGTACACAGAGTACAGCCCATGGGACTTCTCAAGGAAATACAATTCATAGCTTACCCTTAAGGAAGTGCAGCAGGAGGTTAAATCCCTGCAGGGTGTCAGTTTTATAGCTCAGCGAAACCCCATCTCTCCAGCAGTGCAGTGTCCTTTACCAGCTGGCTGGATAGCACTGACAGAAAATTAAGTACTACCTACTTCAGGTTTGTCCACATTTGTGAGTCAGCTTTGGAGAGACGGTTTCCTTATCCACAGAGCTCTAGTGCCTTGGCTGAGAGGACACTGTCAGAACAGATTGGTCTTGCATTGTGAAAAGAGCAGTAGAGGGGAGGGGATCACACTATTCAGTCCCATGTGCAACCCCATGTCAGACAAACATGGCAACATGTGTAATAACAACAACAACCTAAAGAGCAAGTTCTAAACAACTACAGAAAGAAGGATAAAGTGACTCAGATGTGGAAACCCCCCCGTACTGGGCTACTTCAGCTGTATGCCAACAGTAAAGTCAGAGCAGCTGTGTTTCCTGAAGTGTCCATTCTCTACCACATTGAGTGGAAAACCAGCTTCTTGTTACCTTCACTTATAAGGCCACCTCTACCAGGGCACCCCAGAGTGGACTGTAGAACCATGTCTTTGATCAAGGGTCACACCTACTTTCTCATTTTCTTTGAGTAGTTCTAGAGAGTTGTTTTCTTCTCCTGAAATTTTGCGGCTCAGCATTCCTGCACTTGGCCTCTCCTCTTTCAGTTTGCATGTGTGCTCATTTCAGTGTAATTTTTCTTGAGCATGTGATTCAGAATTAATGTGTTTGCAGTGTAGTGAAGGGAAATGACGCGTCCTCGTGATACTGGGAATGAGCGGCGGCACTTCCTTTGAGTGCGTATCAGCTTTCTGAGTGGCTTGTAAATCATCAGAAGCCCAGTGAATGGCGTATTACCTACCTCACTTTGCAGCAAGTTATTTGAGTGATAAGAATGTGAGAGAGCAATTATGTGACATAAGTTCCTTCGCTTTCCACAAAGCAAACCAGAGCCAGTTTTGGCTGTCCTTGCAAATTGCTGAAATAAGAACATTCCGCCTGCAAAACACAGACCCAACCAACGAACTCAAACCTCATTAGGCATGGGTCATTGAGTATCATGTGGGTAGAAAAGCCTTTGTTGTACTGAAGTCATAAGATATGTAGCACAGGTGGGAGTGAGAACTAGCCACTGGTTAATAATTTATATATGAGGAAACCACTTCAGTCTGAATTGTCTTATAGTAACACTACTTGTTATGAAGACAAGTTTATTCTGCCAGTTGGAAGCCAAATTCTGGCCATAGCCTCATGGTCACTGTACAAACCCCTGCCTTCACAGGCTCCAGAGACCCAGGACTACTGGGAGAGGAGTATGGCACCATGTCAGGCTGGGAGGAGAGCTCATCTCCTGGGATTCTCTGGGAACACTTCCAAGGCATGCAGCCTGTACAACCTGCCATACACCCTCCAGACATGTGCTGGATAAAGCATGGCTGGTGCTTGAGGGGGAACTGGGCAAGGGAGCCATCTCCACCGTCAGAAGCAGTGACCTGCTCCAACCTTCAGTGGAATTGCAAGGGAAAGAAATGTCTCAGGTCAAGCTCCTAGTACAGATAAAGTAGTATTACACAAAATGTTAATTTGAGCCTTATCACACATAAACCCACCAGGAAATGAAAGTAAAATACACACATGTACCTCCAAGTATGGGCAACTGTACAACATAAAAACCGTGAAAGAAAATTAGCCTCTTGAAAGTTAATTATATTTTGCTTTGAAGTTTTCTCTACTACTGCCTGTATGTCACTAGTGTTTATGACCAGTAGGTGTACCGATATCACTGATCCTCATTCACCTTGCTTTCCAAAGAGATTACATAATTCTGTCATGAATACTTGCAGTGATCTTGTGTGAACACCACTAAACCAGTTAATGATCAAAATAAGCTAGAATTCAATTATAATTTTTGCAATGTATTTATTTTTTAAAAAACTTTAAAATAGTCCCTATTGGTGTATTCAATGCAAATCATTCACAAGCTGTAGAACAATGCGAGACTTAAAAGCTCATTTTCTGCTAGAAGTGAAGTAACGGTTATAGGCTAAAGGGACAGGATGAGGGACATTGAAACTATCCATTTAAAATTACAGCACAAAATTATTCTTAAAAAAAAAGGAAGAAAAGAGGACTTCAAAATATAACATGTTCATTAATCCAGACAGCCTGCAAGTAATAGTTAGGGAAATGACTGTTTGAGCAGCAACACTATGCAGCACCCTTCGAGCTGGGCAGTGAGTCCTCCTCCTTCCACCTGTGCTGGCTGCAGGATAAACTCTCGGTATAAGGTGGTACTATATGTGCTATAACTAACATTGTACTTAGAGGTTTCTGGTATCTAGTGCCTCTCATTAGGTGACAGATTGGCCAGGGCATCATTTTTTTGAAAACTGATTCTGATACATGAATGCTGTCCCCCCCTCACCCCCCGGCCATTTTTGTTGAAGTGACTGTTAGTGTTTCCCAAGCAGAATTAAAATGCTTCATACAGCAAGAGAGATCTGTCTCAGAGATCCTGCACACCGAGCATTCTTTAGGACTTTTACATTATCTTGGTGTGTCCTCCCCTTGCCTCTGGCCATGCCTGCCTCGTTCTTGGCTCGACCATCAAACAGCCATTGTGTCTGTATCCTGATAAGGATCAACTGTGCTTAATCCTGCTGTGGGAGACAAGGATGCTAGAGGTCAAGGAGTGAATTCTTCCTTTTCCAGATGTTGTTTGGGACGTCTTAATTTCAGAGCTATTTATAGGCTACGTGGACACTTATCTTCCTAAGGAGATAATCTCCTTTTTAATATTTTGTGTTTCTGGTTGATTATTTTTGTCCGTGTCAATGACATCATAACCAAAGCACTGAAGGTTAACTAATCAGCAAGTTCTTTTTTATTAACTTTCTGGTTCAACTGTAATTTTATCCCTCTGTAATTCTCTTGCATCCATGGGTATGACTACACTGCTGTGAACCAAATGCTGTCACTTACACCATTGTTAACTCACACCAAATCAGATTGGGTAATTCCAAGTGAGCACAACCCTGAGGAAAGGCAGAGGGATACACTAAAGCTTCCTGCAGGTAGTATGTGTGTGGTAGGTAACAGCTTGGTCCTTTTAATTTTGGTAATTTTAAGTTTTCCATTTATACGGATGTATAAATGCAGTGAGAAATTTTATAGACATTATGATGTAAATCTCCACTTGATATCATCCAAGTCAGTGAAATTACTTCTCCTTCAGCTCTATGTCTCTATGAGCTTTGTTTCTTCCTCACTGACGTGGGGTGTAGGCTTGGGAAAGCAGGTCTTTTTGGTCACTATAGGAGCCCAGGCATCTCTGTCAAGCAGCTGCTGTTGTTTTGGAAGCAGTCAGTTTTTCTGTCCCCCTGCCCTGCTTGAATGGCATCAGATGTCAGGGTCCAAAGGAATGTTTTTAAATGATGAATTATATTCCGGTATTCTTGGGGATACTGATTTTAATAACAAATCTGTGTTATCTTGGCAGGCCTTCTTCCTTTCTGTTTGCATTGCGCATGATCTACAAAGCAATTTTATTGACCAAAATGTTTCTGAAAAACAGGAATTTCTCATGAAGACTGGGAAACTCTGGTCCTGGATTTTTGAATTGTGTTTGCAGTATGTGTAGGGAGCCAAGAAACACCACGCTTTGAAGATTTTTGTCAAAAACTAACCTTTGTAGCTATGGTTTCACATGTTGGTCGGAGAACACGTACAGCAAGTTGCTGATGAACAACCTCCAGACTAAGGTACCAGTCTGGACAAACACATGCACATGCATTACTCAGGACATTGCAGAATCTCAAGGAAGTCAGCATAATCCCTCATAGGTTACAGAGAGGAACAATTCCTATGAATGATGTGACTATGCAAAGGCTTGGGTGTAGCTTCATGTTTTAACAAAACAGAATCAAGTGCCTGGGCTGGCCTTTGAAGAGCAGGAGTGAGGAATCATTCATGGAAACACATTAATGAATGTCTTGAAATACCAGAAGAAATTTTGAGATGTTAAAGGTTATCTCAGGAAATCTCAAAGAACCCAAAGACAGTGCCCACAAAGAAAGAGGTACTGCAATCATAGTATTATTTATTTACAGAAAGAAAGCTTTCAGCTCTACTCTAAAAATAATACATATCTGCTTACATTTATACCACTGACACTGAGATTTGAGACTTAAAATAAAACTGGGCTAAATCTAGACCTGAGGTGAGGTGTTTAAAAATCACTGACTTCAGCATAATAATGATCACATTGAACTCTGACTGGGGCCACATACTCCATTTGCAAATTGGAAAAACCTCATCCAAGATTTGTAAAGCCTCAGGATGTATTGCAAAAGCATGTCCTTATCAGACTTCTTAAAAAGCCTTGAGACTATCGAGACAACATGATAACAGATGCCATTTCCAGAGAAATACCGGGATCTAGAAGAGGTCACCTTCAAAAACTGAGGAGTTGTGGGGTTTTTAAAATCCTGTTCATGAAGCCAGGGTCTACCAGCAGGCTGGGCAATCCCTTCAGCCATTCACACCTAATACTTTGCTGTAAGGGTCCTTACGAACATGGCAGTGCCTGCATCTCCAGTGAAACACATGAAAAGCTTGCACAGGTGGTAGATGCAGAAGAACCTGATGGGGAAATAATGGCTCTGCCTTGGATATGAGAAGAGCGATTGAGGTCAGTCAGGCCCTAGAAAAGACAAATAGCCCCCAACTCATCTCCAAAAAGCAAAATGAAAAGTGTTAAGTAGTGCCAGAGAAGAAGTGGAGCTCACTCAGCATGTGCTTGCAGTGCATGACCATAATGAGATCATTTGTCCAGGACAAGCCCCAAAAGGAAAATGAGTGACCTCTGGGATATAGGAAAGGGAATTGAAAGAGACTAAATATTTCAGGAGTTCTTTACTGCTGAAGTGTTTCCTATAGATCCCTTTGCTACTCAGATACATTCCTCAATTCTTACATCGAGGTTACTGCATCATTATTTACTTCCTGGTGTAGAAGTTGTACCTAAACTCTCCCTCGTGTGGCTTCACCAGTATTAGTTGAGTTACCCAGGGGGATCAGTTTGCAAACCACTAGAGGGATCTCAGAAGTCTGAGCTAAGAATGGGAATAGGTGAGATTTCCACATCTGATGTGCACAGTTAAAATCTTCAGTTACACTCTGCACTGAAACAGGTGAGGAAAGAGGCAGGTGCAGACAGCAATCAGCTATCACTGACATCCCCACACAAATACCTCTGGACCGTTGCACTCCCTGTGGCACTGACCCTTCAACACACGTCACCTTTCTGGGGCAGGCTTTCTGCAGAATCTCCAAGAGGCTAGTTATGGCCATCATCCTCAGTCTTCATGCGTGGCACCTGCTTTGGGATTGAGCTATCCAAAATTGGTTCAAAGACTTAAAACAACAAACAAAATGTAACAAGTATAAATCACTTGTCTGGACTTGGGTCAGATGAGAAAACAGAGTTTGCTTGTGCCGTGTTGTCTTACAGCTCTTTGACTTCCAAATGCAGAGCCACGCTACCACTTCTGTAGCTTCTGTAAATTCTCTTGTATACAGATACGTGTGCAGTGCTTTACACATACACAGGGAAGATTCTAAGGACACTTGTTATCGTTTCATTGAAAAGCATCAGTCATGCAGATTAACACCAGATGAGGGGTTTGTCCATCCAGGATAGAGATTTATTTTGACAATAATTCCTGTCAGGATTGAATAACATTAGGGCATACTTTTATTCCTTTTTTTTTTCCAAACATCTTTATGCTATGACATTTTCATTGTGTTCTAATACAGCTACATGCTGTGGAAGATATTCAGTAGCATATTTTGTGAATAAGCCAGACTGCAGAACTTGCATGACCACAAACTGTACTGATTATATGGTTCTGCCTGTTCTAGACAGAGAAAAATTAATATGCAAGTTCTGCTGATGCTGATACCATGTTTACGAGACAATAAAAGCTGGCTCTTCTGAAGGCTAAGTCAAAATAAAGGTAAATATGAATACAGGCCCCCAACTGAAGAGGAGAGAGCTCTGTATGAATGGCCCTGGACACTACACTCGGTGATGGTGGGTGACCAGGTTCTCAAAAGAAGTTTAGTTATTTTTGACAAAGTTATTGTAGTCAGAGAGAATCACCAGTTGAAAAGCAATTCTGTGGGATCCAGGAAACTCGGGTGAAATAACATTTTGTTGTCTGTGTCAAAAAAGTCAATTCCCTAAAAATATCTCAAAGTCAAATAAGCCAGATGATAGGACTCATTCTACTTCCTCTGGCACCTAACCCAACTAGCACGAATAACTTTGTTCCTTTATGAAAATAGCTTCTCCTTCCCAATCATTGTGATCTGTATTAAAGATTACTGCCATATCTGCTTTCTTTTACCTTTATTGCAGTTACTGCACTGGCAATAGGTGCTGTACAAACACACAGTGGAGAGCAGTCTTTCTGCTGAGGACCTGTGCTCAAACAGACATGACAGCTGATAGGCAGGAGAGGCAAAGAGCTGTCCCTTCCCTGCTTGGCAAGGGAACAGCTCTGCCAGCCTGAGGAAGCAGAGCCAGAGGGAAGCCACACACACCCAGACCAGGGTCTGTGCCCTCCTCTGGTGCTGGTAAGAATACTGGCCATTAAGCGTGTAGTAAAACTCTTAATGTTGGAAAATCCTCGGCAGTGGGTTAGAATAAAGAATAATTTTCTGAGCAGACCTGGAATTCTGTCTGCTTTTGAGGAGTCCTGGCCTCAAAGAAGAACATGAATATGAGCAGCAGTTGCAAGTTTGCATTTTTAACTTTCATGCTGTAAAACCCTGACATGCATAGTCCTCTTTTTTTATTTGGTGAGAATTGCTGTAATATTCGAGTCTGCGATAGTCTATTGAAAACAGACTAGGAAACAGAGAGTTTAGATGTTATAAACTGCTAGTAATTTATTGTTTTGAGACTGGCATATATTTTGGCAAAGTTTAAGTTGGCTGGAGTGATAGTGAGTGATGAAAGATGTTATGGCGGTTGAGAAGTGGCTGAATTTCTTTGTTTCCAGACTTTTCACTTTTTTTTAAGGCGCAGAATGTTTATATAGAAAGTGTAATATTGTTTCATGAGTATTTGCTGGACCCTGCTAAAACCAAGCTTTCAAGCTTTACTCTTTTAACAAAGTGTTTTGTTATGGAATTCCTCTGGGTTTTGATGTTTCTAAATTAGGGTTAAATCAGGTTGGTATGTGGGGGCCATGAGAGAACAGGCCAGAAGTGACAAACTGTCTGGTGTCTAACAGGGTGCGCTTCCGCTCCAGGAGATGATGTGGTGGCAGGAAGAGAGGACTCCTCAGCTGGGCATGAAGAAGCCATAACATACGGGCACAAAAAGGGAATTTTAAGAGAAGAAGAGGGAATTTCAAGCACTGGGAAAGCTGTCAGCATTTTAAGAGTTGGACATCTTCAGTGCAAGACCCTGCCTGTCCCCCGGCTGCTCTCTGGTCCACCAGAGTTTCCCAGGCTTTATTTCCACTGTCTGGAACAGGAGCACTTTTAGTCCCATGGTTGTAAACTATCATTCCTCCTTCCTGACCATCTCTATTTTTCCCTCCAAGACTGCGGTATTTGATAAGCCATGATACACTCAGGAAACAAATTCTTGTTTCTGATGTTTCTCTGCCCATTTCCTCTGCATTCATCTTCTCCAAGTTGGCTGCTCATAAAACTCACTGGCTTTCTGCCTTCAGCTTGGCCCACTAAACCCTGGAGTCAGTCTCCAGCCTTTTTGTTTCTACAATAAAGGACAGAGCTCTGAGCCACAGCATCCCAGGATGTTGTAGCAGCAGAGAGAAAACCTTTAAACCATTAAGAAACGGAAGCTGCTAAACTCAGTGTTTCATTGCTGAGAGCATCAGGGCTTCCTTCAAGCTGAGTACAAGGAAAAAGAGCAGAGTCTCTACTGATTCACAAAGCTTACTAGGAACAAGAGTCATTTTTCTGATTGTGTCATGCAGTCTGTGTTGTAACAACTTTCTAAGTCTTTATTCTCTCATTTAATACTCCACCTTAACGAAGACCTCACACAATGCTGCTACTCTACTCCTAGTTGCTCACATTGTAATGTTTGTGAACTCCTTCTCCCAAGTAGCACTAAGCACTTCCAGTTCTCAAAAGACAAAGCAAAGGTTGTCCTTCCTGTTCTAGCAGTGCAAGAGAGCAAATAAGCCAATAAGGAAAAAACAAAGCAAAAGAGCTTGTTTCAGACAAATTTAAGAACAAGGCATATAAACCCTCATCCTTATTAAAATAAAAGACCAAAGTGCCAGTGGCTTCAACACGGATTATACCTTCCAACTATACAATTAAATTTTTTTTTTAAACTATTAAACATATATATAGATTTAGCTTAGCACTGAGAGGCCTCAGCTGAAATACTTTTCATAGTTTTGGGCACTGTGCTTCAAAAAAGATGTGAACCAACTGGAGAGAATCCAGATGAGAGCAACGAGAATGATCAAAGGTCCAGAAAATGTGATGTATGAGGAAAGACCAAAAGAATTGGGTTTGTTTAGACTAGAGAAGAACAGTCTGAGGGGAGACATGACAACAGTCTTCAGACATGTTAGACTGCTGCAAAGGGGAAGATAAACTGTTCTCAATTTCTACTAGAAGTAGGCTAAAAAGCAACAGATTACAATGGAGATTCAGATTAGACTTTAGAAGAAACTTTCTATTGGTTACAGCAGTTATACCTGAGAAGACAATGCCCATGGAAACTGTGGGATCCCATTGTTTGAGACTGGGGTACTGGTATAGCCCAGTCAGCTTTGTGGTAGAAGCATGAATAGGACTGGTCCTAGTCCTTTTCAGCTATTTTCCCCCATGTTAGAAGTGTAGGAGAGAGACTGCAAGTGAAAAGAACAATTCATATTTTCTGAAGGAATTTGGACAGGTCTGACCTGAGTGGTCTTTGAGCAGGAGATTAATTGCAGCCATAACTACAGAGTTGGTATTACTACCTTGTAGCCATTACAAACTGTTTGCAGCTATCACACTCAGGAAAACAGGGAAAAATAAAACTCTGATTCTTATCTGTTCTCAAGTCCCTGCTTATGCTGGACACTATTCTGGCAGTGGAGGCCTGTGTCAAAGATCTTGAGTGTAAATAAGCATAAAATCCTAAACACTGTAAAACACACCATCCAGTGATAGATTTCTATGAACTCTGTTATATAGAAAGATTTAATACAGAAAGGAACCCAAACATGTGACACTTTGTCAGAAAGCAAAAGATTACATAGTACAACATGTTTTTTGGAATGAATTTACAATGAATTTTAACTATAAAATAGAATGAAAGAAAAAACAGGTGAAACTAAGAAAAATGCAGGGTGAATTGAAACAAAGTGCCTGAATGATAATTCCAGAGCTAACTGGGAATGCAATTTAGGACTTCTGAGGTCCCTTGTTTCAATAGGTGGGTTTTTTGTTTCTGTTCCTGCTTGTTTGTCTGCTTTTCATGTATAACAAAAAAAACATTAAAAAAAGGCAAGATTGCAAAAGCCAGCTTTTTCCTCAGTTTCTTTGGTGCTTTCTGCTAAGCAGCCTTGGAGCTACAAAGGTTCACAGTCTTTCACATAGACTCATGCCCTAGAAGTGTTTACAGTGAGAAGAAGAGTCCTTAAAATACATGATCACATAGAGAATCATACGGGAACTGCTGACGATACATCTTCAGATGTCTGCATCCTGGTCAGGACTGTGTGTGAAGAGGCCTCCCTGCTCAGACAGGCATAGGTCACCGGGTCTGTGGAAGTAGTGATTTGGTCTGGAGCTGCTATATGTACTGGCTTTTGAGGAGAGAGTTCTGCAGAGGAGGAACTGTCTCTTTTGGCTTAATGTTTCCAGGGCACAAACTTGAGGTTTAGAAGGAGTACTGTGATACGAATATCCTCAGCCGGATGACAGAGCTTCCTCTGAAGTTGATGACAGTGTTAACAGTGATCATTTCCAAGTCCAACTCAACAGTACGGGGCCCCTTCACGGGGCGGGTCATCACCAGAGTAGCACTGATCGGTCCCGTTTGCTGTGCACAAAACAAGAGAAAGCAAGTGAGATTGCCAAAACTAGTTCTTCAAAACTACTGTCTCACTTCAGTCTTCAAGCAGCCAAAATAGGTGTTTTCTGTTGCATTGTTTGAAACCTCTGCCACTGGTGGGACAGTTTCATTTCAGCATTTGGCTTCTTTTCAGTGTTTTGCATGAACTATCACCTTCTATGGTTTGTAAAGCCTTTGGGAGCCCTGCACATTAAAGTAGCTGTTGAACATAGACACTTGCTATTGCCCAAGAAAGAAAAAAGATGAAAACATGGATTTAGGGTATAAACAAGTAATGATACCTGTTTGTTTGTTTATTTGTTTGTTTGAAGTACTCTTTAGTTTGATGTAAAGGACAGTGTTACTGTGAAGCAGCGAACACCCAGAAGGGGTCATGTTAACAGAACTTGGAGAATGGGTGTTCCCATGTGGATGGGATCCAGGTTTGTGGTACATTGTGTATGTTAAGGGCACAAACCTCACCCTCCAAAGAGACCTTCGAGTATGCGATAGCACTTCAGAAAACCAATCCTTTATTAAATGGAAGGTTTGCAACATCTGACCAGAACAGTGGATTATGTGCATTTAAAAATCAGAGCTGCTGATGTTAAAACCAACTGCAGTTTGTTTTCCATTGGGAACTTTCGTAGACACAGTGGGTCCTGTTTTACCTCAAAACTGGGTGTTTGTTACCTTTGACCACACAAGGCCAACATAGCCATGAGGAGGTGTTGGGTGTGTTGCCCGGTCCGTGCCAGGCTGGGTCCTGGTGCCTCAGCAAGGGCACAGTGTCCCTCCCTTGCGGCCCTGCCCACCCACTGCTCAGGGAATGGCTGTGTGGCAAATCAGTCAGCAGGCTTGGGCAATGGGGATGGGAGCTGGGGCCTCAGCACCTGCTGGATCGGCCCAGATGAGGGGAAAAGGTCAGTGGGATCAGTAGTGACTTTGCAACAGGAAAGCTCTTGTGGGATGTAAATGATCGTAATGTAACGGGACCACTTGTCAATTCAGGATTTCAAAACATTTTCCTTTTCTTACAGTGGGAATCTGAGGTTCTTGTGAGAAATGTGCCCTGGAATCTATCCCACTACCCGTGTCTGCGAGGGATGGGAACCTTCACAGAACAGGACCTAATGCGAATGTCTGAGCCAGGTTTTGCCTAAGGCTGAAAATCAACCTCCTGAGTGTCACCGTTTCTTGCGGATGTACCCCATTCTCTGCAGACACCCCCAAAATCTCTGCATGTCAGTGGTGTGGCAAAGATGACTGGGGAACAGAGAGATCTTGTGAGGAAAACAGATTAAAAAACCCAGGTAATTACATTTTCTTTACTGGTGTCTACATAAAATGTGTGTTCTTAGTGAAAAAAATTCATAACAAATGAAAGCAAAGAACCCAGAAAGTCAATTGTTGGCATAAAGGGGTGGGGTCTTTGCTTACTTTTTTGTTTTTCATGTTTTTCAATTTCCAGTGAAGAGTTTAATAAAACAGACAAGAAACATTGCATCTTTCGGTGACAATTGCTGGTTGTCTATCAAATAAAAAACAGTTTGGCACAATAGTTTCTCTTGAGCTTGGGAGACCTGAGCTATTCTTAGACATGGGTACAGCTCTGGGCTTTCCTAAACCTACTGTCTCATAGGAGAAGCATGTTTGCTTTGGGTAGGTTACTCTCCTGAGAGATCCAGCAGTTCCTGCAGATCAGCACACTGCTCTGCCTGTCTGTGTGTAAAAAATGCCTCATACACACAGTTAAATGTGTGTTAAATGATAGTCATTAAAAGCTCAGCTCTGCTATCAGGACATTCAGCTAAGGAGAAGATACTCCATGTTTTCCCCCAGTGAGCACTAGACTTACCCGCATGTAGAATTCCCTGCCCTCGTTCCCTGATTTGATTTGGAAGATGTAATAGGCTCCAGGGTAGCGAGTTGTTGCTTGCATCTGAAAAATGTCCGAAGGCACAGACCTCCCAGACACCATATCCATCACTCTGTACAGGATGGTGAACGGCTGATCTCTGCACCCGGGGTTTTCAGCTGGACACATGCAGCGGCTGATTGTCAGAGATAGAATTGTCATCAGGGATTAAAGTTGCTGTAATATTTGATTCTTTATATGCTAACACAGGTGCATAAATAAATAAACAAAGAATGTTGTTGACCAGCTAAAAGAATCAATGAAACTTGTAATGAATTTTCTCACTTTAGTATACTCTGTTCTGCTATTCTGGCCTATATCCTGCCTCCTTTTTCTTGTCTTCTAGACCAAAATACCTTGGCATTCTCCTTAGATCACTCAAAAATGTGAACTTTCTTTGAAGCAGCTCTGCAGGTGTAGAATACTTGGTACACGTTTGTTCTGATAGTAATTTAAACTGAACTGTCCCCAGAATAATATTAATAATTAGATCACCTCACTGATAGTGCTGCATAAATGTAGTGATCTTTGTTTCACCATATTTTGTATACTACATGAAAAGATACAGTAGACATCCTGGATCAAACCAAAGCTCTAACATCAAATGCAGAGCATTAAGGAAGAAGAAGATAGCAAGCCAAGCATACGACACTTCCACCAAGAGTCTCCAATTGTTTGTGACTCAAGAAATCCTTGAAACAAAAACTTTTCTTTGTATTCATCAGCTATTAATGCATTTCTTATCCATCAGCTTTTCCAGCTTCCCCTTACACCCACATGAATATTTGGCATCCACAGCCCCCTGTGGCCAGGAGCTCCACAGCCTCCTTCATCCCTCTCTGCATGGCCACTTTCTGACTTCATCTAATGCTCCCAGCTGTTCTGCTGAAAGGAGACTAGCCAGTCAATCCCTGCTCATCCTCCTCACACATCTCAGGGCTTCATATTTGACCCTGTTCATGCCTGAAGGGTTCTAACTTAGCTGTTCTTCACAAGGAAGCTATTCCATACATTTGATCATCCTCATTGCTTCTTATGAACCTTTATCCAGTTATATTTCTTTTAAAAGGAGGGGAAGGAACTGCACAGTCTTAATGATGTGGTACACAATAGTATGTGCTCCAAGGATATTCTCTGCCTATTAACACTTGAAATTCACATTGCTTTTCTGACTTCTAGTGAGTATTGCAGATCATCGAACTAGAACAGCCCTCAAACCTCAGTTTGGATGGATTATGATCAGATCAGTGCTCCTTATTTAATTCGTGAATCTGGGATTGTCTTTTAACTTTGAATTAATTGACGCTGAATTTTATCTGCCGTTTTTATTGCACAGTCATTGAGGCTTATTCTGCAATATTTTTTCTACCCACTCTTTTATGTACTGTCTTCATATAGGTTGCAGACTTTGCCTATCTCATGGTTTATTCTTTTTCCCAGGTTGTTTATGATGGACCAAGTAGATCCGGCTCAGACCTCTGCAGAACTTCAATGTGAAAGCTGACAATTTAGTACTATCCTCTGTTTCATTTTTATCTTTCAGCCTCTTATTCTTCTGTTCTGGGGACTTTTTTCTGTTACTTATGACTGCTTAATTTCCATAATAACTATGTGAGGGTCTTTTCAGATGCCTTTGGAAATGCAAACAGACTGCATCAGTCCATGTGCCCTAGCCACATGCTGCTGATTTCTTCTGAGAACTCTAATGAAGTTGTGAGGCAGGATATCCCTTTATAAAAGTCATGTTGGGGGAATTTACTGAGCAAGGGTCTTTTTGAATATTTTTTCCATAACCTTCACTACTAACATCAATTTCAGACAGTGCATCTGGCATGGCCCCCATCAAGAGGCTCCTGGCATTACAAACACCCAATTCCTTCCACAGAAAACACAGATGCAAAGAAATTCACTTGGCTTTTATACTGACCACTTCTAGACATATGTCACAAATTAAGTGCAGTCCCATCTAGACATGAGCTAAAGCCACCAAACACAAAGCTCAGAGATCAAGAGTTCTGGTGCAAGCTGCTCTGCAAGGACTCTGTAGTTGGGCTCTGGGGAATTTAGATACAGAGGATTCAGTTATTTCAAATTCCCATTTAAGACTCTACCACCAAGGTAGGAAAACCCAGAACTAGACAAACACTATGTGTGCACTCTTCAGCCGCCCTAGTTCAGAAAGCAATGTAAATACATGAATAAATTATAAAAGAAAGGAGCTAATGATTAATCTCTTGCCTTTCTATAAAATACATTAGGCTACCAAGCAATTCCAGGTAATGGGTTTAGTGCAAACACAGTGGATGAAATAATATGGACTGCAATATATCAAGATCTGTTTGGAACTGAAATATTTTGAGCCCCAGACAAATATGTACAAAAATATAAAAGAAATGGGCAATTTTTAGAAATGTAGGATTTATTTTTTGCTTGCTCCAATGATCCCCAATTGACACAGTAACAGTGCTAACAGCCCCATCCAGACATACCCAGTTTCTGGGCATGGCGGATCAGTCTGTGAACTATTCAGAACTTTTAACCTTTAAGCAATAAGAAACTCTTTGTATCCTGCTCTAACTATCATGTAATGTTTTAAGGTACTTCCCAGGCATAAGCTAGTTATCATATGCAGGAAATACTCCTACTAATAAACAGGCTGCATTTGACTATATATGAGGTCAGTTAGTAATGTAAGTAAATGTCTTACTACATCACGAGCCTTGCAGTTTTCTCAACAAAGTGATATCTGTTTTTCCAGTCTAACTTCACATACATCTGAGTATGATATCATATCACATCACACCTGGTGACCTGGTAAGGAATTGCAATTTATTTTTATAAAAGCTTAACGGTGGTAAACGCAGCAGCAGCATGTATGTACAGCTCTTTAGACAGACTTCATGGCTGTGTTATAAAATTGCAGCTTACTTGGTTTACTGTAGATACAACTCTCACAGATAGAATTTGCTTTTGTGGCTGTGGGTATGTTACTCACTTCTCATTAATCTGGAGATAAGGTTCCTCGCATCGTACTGGGTCTAAACATTTATATTCTCCTGGGATATTGAAACATGTTTGCTGTGAAGTGCAGGTGAAGTTTCTTATTTCACATTCATTGATATCTAAAACACAAGGAATGAGAGAATGGCTAAAGCAGGGAAATGTGTAGAAGATACCACTCGTACAAACTGGTTTCCATCTTAGGGAATTACCCCAGAATTCATAAAACTCTTGCACTGTGAGAAGTGGCCTTTTTATAACCGATCTCTCTTTTAAGAACAGTTTTTACTTCATTCATTTCTGCTTATTAGAGTGCTCCCACATGCTAAATGCTGCCAAAAAAATGGAAAGGAATTGCCTGCTCAAACACTCTGACCTTAGAGAATGGGAAAAGTAGAGACGTGCAGCAGTAGGGAGAGCATTTGAGGTCTTTCCTTTGTAGCTGTTTCCTAGTCAGTGAAGTCTTACTTAAAACAACACACCAATTCACCTCAGCAGGAATATTCATGTGATGACATTCTTACCAGAATTGCATAATTGGCCCCTACGTGTATTTCACTGTGCAATGCCAAGACCAAGCATCTCAATTCTTGAAAACCTCTCTCTAGACACAGGATCTATTTTCTGGTCCCCTCGGGTTTTAATAAGTGCAGGAATGTTCTTACCTTGGCAGCTTCTACTATCATCAAGCAAGTTATAGCCCGAAGGACAGGTACAGTAGTAAGAACCAGGCCCGTTCACACATTCATGCTGGCAGAGGAACTCTGAGAAGCTGCATTCGTCCATGTCTGCAGTGGTAAAACAAAGTTTAGTGTCTTTGGCTTTACTGTCACAAGAGCAGTCCTGCAGGCAGGTGGCCATCCAGACTACCTGCCCATCACCTCAGCTGGAGGCTGGCGCTCTCCAGCTCCCTAGAACTCTGCAGCAATCTGGCAAAATGCTAAACAACAGGTTCTTGGTTAAACACTTTTTTCCTAAGGAAACCAAAGCTGCTGCTGAACACAATGTATGGCTTTTATTTATTTTTTTTCCCTAATACCTGTCACCAGTTGGCCATGTTTTCATTTCTGTTTTACGTCAGAGATAGAGATACTCTGACAACAAAGCTGCAACTGTAATTTAAAAGCAAGGACTTGGCAGTAGTTTTCTTTTCTTTTCTTTCCTTTTCTTTTCTTTTCTTTTCTTTTCTTTTCTTTTCTTTTCTTTTCTTTTCTTTTCTTTTCTTTTCTTTTCTTTTCTTTTCTTTTCTTTTCTTTTCTTTTCTTTTCTTTTCTTTTCTTTTCCTTTTCTTTTCTTTTCTTTTTCTTTTCTTTTTATTTTCCCTTTGTTTTTGAGAGTAAGCTTCACTTTCCCAGGGCCACATGGGTTCCAGCAGAACTCCTGCAGCCAGCTCCGTCTGTTTTATGTTTCTTAGCCTCTAGTCAGTTACTTCCAAGTCATTCCAGCAAGACTACAAGGGCTCATCCCAGCCTGGGTCAGACATACTGGAAGGCCCAGCCCAGTCTGTCAAATATCTGATTGAAAGCAGAAACTGTGCTCTTTCCCCTTGCACTCATGAATTGACCAGTCATTGTGTTCTGCAGAACTGTGCTCAAGTGAGAAGGACGAACTTCAGAGCTGCACACGGAGGCATGGCTGACTGAGGGGAAAACACATGCAAAGGCTCGAGGCCGAGGGAGGCTGCCACTAATCATTTCCTTATTTCCCTGTTCAGGGGAAGAAAGAAACAAAGGCCAGAGTCCCAGCCAGGAACTCCCAAATTCTTATTCCCAGCTCTGACATGTTGACTCTCCCAGGCAAATCACTTTTACTCTTCAGACTGAATTTCCCTTTCTTCTAAATTGGGCTCAGTCCATTTATCTACTTCTGGTGTTTTGTGCAGATGGACTGGAAAGTATTTGAAGTCCAAATATATCCAAGCAGCTTTAGGGCTGAAATCAGATTATCAAAAGGGAGATGAAAGGAACTCTACACCTACATAATCCTGTTATTGTGTGAGTTTCCCCAGTGAGTTCACTGAAATAAACACCTTCCTGAAAATACATGTACTGAGGCTTACTCCATAAAGTGACTGAGATATCAACCACCCTCTGGCATCCTAGCCCAGACCTCCAGCATACTGGATTTGTATGCCTGGTGCTTGGCTGCTGGCAGGTGCTGAGGGACTTAGAGCCCCAAGGGTCCTACATTTCTGCTGCTGAGCCCACACTGTTCCTAAACACTCCTGGCATTCTGCTGACTATGCGCAGACAACAAGATGGTTGTTATTTCAGAGCACATCTAATGCACTTGGAAAGCCTCTGTGATTAGAAAATAATGATGATGTTGGGAAAGCCAGGCTGAAATCTCTGCCTCTCTCCTTGAATTGGGGCAAGAACACCTCCCAGCTTCAAGGTAAGTTGGCTGCTAGGCCATGGACTAACCCTGCTCCTGCTGAAGTAAATCTGAGTCCTGACTCATGAGAGTGTCCTCCTAACCTTTGCGAACCTCAGATGTCTAGTGATTGCCTGTGAAGTGGAAGCAGCTCATCCAGAGAAACTTGACCTGCTTTGTCAAATATTTTCTTGCACAAGATTGTCAGGAAAAGATTTTCTGCTCTGTATCTGAGTGGCAGAAAGTCCCTTTTGCTGGCTTAACTCCCTGACATGGATGAGGCTCAAGCACCACCTTACTGGGCATTGCAATGAACTTATCTGGTTCAGACCCCCAGGTGGCTCAGGAGGTAAGCACATAAAAAACATTCAGGAGTGTAACTTAGAAGAAGAAATTCCATTAGAAAGCAGAACACTAAGTTAGGTGTTGCAATCTAAATGTTTAATGCTTAAGAACCTTTAGATATTTAATATTTGTTCTTTCCCTTATAACAAGGAGGTTTGCAGGAAAAGTATCTTGGGAAACACTAATCATGTACACTGCATCTCACATATCTTCTCTCTCAGAAACAGCATGTTACATCTGCTTACTGTAAATTAAAATTCAAGTATTTTCCAGTGCATTTTTCCTTCCAAGAAATATTGGCTGAATTCTCTAATTTTGTCAGGCTGAGGGAACAATAAGCAAAGAAATAAGTTTTGCCTTCAATTAAAATAAAATAATAAAATGAAAAAAAACAGAGAAGCAAAAGTACAGTGACATAAGCACAATTTATTCTGCTGTGTGCTGAACAGATCAGCAGTAACTGTACTAAGAAACTATATATTGTTTCTAAAGTGAAGCCAGAGCCATACAGGGGAAACTGGGGAAGGTTTCAGGCAGAAGTGAGCAGTCGTTAAGAGCAAGAGGAATACATGCATTCAACAGACAAATGGAAAAGTGCTTTATATAAAGTATTTCTTTAATCATGGAAGAATGTTCTAGGACTATCTCTACTTGCTCTAATAAAGCTTCCTGTTCAGCATTACAAAGTGCTTTCTTATGTTTTGCTGTTACCTTGGAGCTTTTGAATATTTAGCTTATTTCTTTAAAATCATTTGCAGCCCTCTTCCACTGAGCTTTTCTGGGTATTTGCTGTGTGCTCTAGCTGGAAAGAGGATCATACGAATTTCAGCTATCCTGCTGCTACCATGGACCAAGGCAAAAAACTTTTTACAAACTATGCACAAAACAATACCTTTGAAAAAGTAAACGCAATAGAATTAAAGAAACCAAAATAATAAATAAAGACAGTTACCACTGCAGTTAACTCCATCAGCTTCCAGTTCATAACCAGGTTCACAGCGGCAGAGAAAAGAGCCGTAGGTGTTGACGCAGGTCTGAGTGCAAGGGTTTTCACTTGTACATTCATTCACATCTATGGGAAACCAATGTCAAATTCATCAGTGACTTCTCCTCAAACTCTATTTTCTTTTTTTTTAGTGCAGAGCATTTCAAAGAGATTAGCTGTACAGTCAGAATGATTTGTTCTGAAAAAACATAACCAAGTCAGTGTTGTTTATTTGGGTTCGGGCTGATGCCTGGGAATAGCATGCTGGAAACACAACATGTGTGGAAGTGAAGCATTTTGGGAATGTCTTCAATAAAAAGAATAACATGGAAGATGGGGATGAAATTTTTATTACAAATGTTTCTGTCCTTATCCTGCAATTTGAAAACCATTGAACCAATATTGTCATAACAGACCTGAGGAAAAACGCAGCAGGATTTTCCTGAGAAAGATAATGCAGTGACAAGGGGTCCTTATGGAAACCTCAGGCTAAGGCAAAAGCAATACTTTTTTCCTTGTAGGACATTAGCAGCTTCTGAGCATCATTAGCACAGACCTTTTCCTGCAGCATGTGGGAAGATGCTCCCTGCTTTGCTAGGGAGACTGTGAAGAGGTTGTGTTGACTTTGAGGTAGCACATCACAGCAAAAGGTAGTCTAATCTTAGGACTCCAGTCTGGATCTTGGGAGACTGATTTACTGATCTGACAGAGGTTTCCTGTCTTAGCTGGGTCACACAGCCTCAGATATTAATAGTAAATTCAGTGCCTGAACTCTTGGTAATTCCACTGAATTGAATGAATTGAAGTTTGGGCCTGCCCTGGGTTACTATGTAAGATGTAACCAAAAGCATGTATTCTATTATCATCTTCACAAGCTGTTAAAGCAGGTGGGGCAATGTTTGTTATCTCCCATCATGACTCATATCTGATAACTCCCTCCGGGAGCTATCTCTGTTTAATGGGCCATCAAGGACCCACCGCATGACTCACAGAATTACATCAGTCCATTGTGAGATGCTCCGCTCAGGGGGGAGGAGACAGGTATTCCCACCTGGATATAATCTGGGCTTTTGGAACAGCAGAGCAGTCTTTACCTACTGGACTCCCAGAGGATGAGAGCTACTGTTTGGGCCTACAGGTGAAAACCAGACCCTTCTTTTCTGCTGGATCACTGCTTCAACAGGACCATTCCACCTGGACTGCTGCCACCACCCTGACCAACAGGGTGTCAGGTTGTATCCTGACTCTGTCAGTGCTCTTGTACTATTGCACGTATTTTCTTTTTAATTTTTCTATTAAATTGTAATTCTGGCTTGTGATCTCCCACTGGTTCGTTTTTCAAACTAGTACAGGGCCTCTGTGCATATTTCTGCTGATCCACTGGTCATGTTCCACCTGAACCCCTTTGAGGTCCTGGGAAACTGCAAAAATATGTGTCTGACAAACCCGTGAACATTTTCAAAAGCAGTGCTGGGAAGGTTACTTGTGTGGTAGAAACCAAGCAAGTTTTTAGGGTGTTGCTGAGTGGGGACCAAGGATTTCAGCCGTGGTTTACCATACTCATACCTTGGCACGATCTCCCATCGTCATTAAGGGTAAAGCCTGGGTTGCACGTACAGGAGTAGGAACCAGGCACGTTGGCACACAGCTGCTGGCAGTAGCCGTAGCGACATTCATCAATATCTGTGGGTGGCAAGGTTGGAAAGTACAGTGGTTTGCATGTTCACGTGAGATACAAAGCAGCAAGCACACTGAGCCAGCAGTACCGATAACACAGAAATAACCCAGCACACTGGTTATGGGTGTAACAGCCAAACTTCCAGGCGTTCAGACATGGAGTTATAGTTAAAGTATTCTGCTCCCGAGTAGAATGTGGTTTTATCCACGTCTGACATCTGCCAGTGTGTCTGATGAATTGATTGTCATTGCTGTAAACTTCAGCTTAGTGCGAATCAGGCAGCCCAGTCTGTTCTTTTAAGCAGCTCCCTCAAAGGATACCTGACAGCTGGCACAGCCCACCAGCACAACCACAGCCAACACTGCAGCGAAACTTTGGCAGAATCAAAATAGAAACCTTCTTTGCCTCCACATATACCAAAGCTACTCACTGGAACAGCAGTATGTGTTACTAAAGGCTTCTTTTTTTAGTGAGGATATTTTTGAAAGATTTTTTTTCCAAATAGCCACATTCTCTTTTTATATTTTTAACTGACAAATTAACTGTATAAACAGTTAATTTAATGCCAAAATAGCAGTTTGGGCTGAATTGCAGCATTAGCAATGCATGCATCTGAGTGCTATGAGCACAAGACAATGCTCTAAGATATGTAAGATGGTAAGTGCTAGAAGATTTTTGCCCCAGAACCAAGAACTGAAATGCAGCACCTGGAATAGCTGTCCTTTCAAAGCCTTTACATTTCCTTTGGTATCAGCTGGCTTTTGATTTATGGATATTTTTTTAAAATGGCTGCTCTCAAAGCTTTGAGGCTAAATTTGTGCAGCAGAAAACCCAGTGTACTTTCTGCAGTCAGTTAGCAAGATAACCTGAAGGCCAGGTCAGTGGTGGTGAGTACACCAGCAGCAGGCTTCACCAAATCCTGCAAAAATAACATGGGTTTTAAGTAAATTAATACCTCATTGCACTGACACAATGCATTATGTTAAATACATGCTTTGTCTTTTGCAGGACTGTTATCCCAAGAGTGCTACATTCTTAGGATAAGGACTTTGACAGGGCTGCTTCTTGTGGGTGGGTCATGTGGATACTGCTGCACTGGCTCCTCTGTGTAAACTTTATGGGGATAATTCCAACAGATAGAAGTGTAGGTTTTTGTAATGGTGATTTACTTACAGTGCACCAAAAAAATCTGTCTCTAAAACCCAACCTGGCCCCCTGATTATGGTAAATATTCCTTTACTGCCTTATGGCAGCAAAAATCACTTCTCCAAAGCCAGTGTAAAGATGGAAAACTGAGACTTCTTTGAAATTTAGGGAAAAATATAGCAACTCTAAACACAATTTGTTTTTCTTTTTTTGCATTGCCTTGCAATAATCCACCCCATGATTACTTAAATAGGGCAATACTGGGATGTTATTGCCTATTTTAAATAGCATAAGCAGGTACTCAAATCAATTCAGCAATGCAGCCATTTCAGTTCTCTGCTATATCCATCAAGCAGAAGAATATTTTAGATCTGTGTTCAAATCCTGAATGCTGCACACAACCCTTTCATTTGGCCTGTAAGTGGGAGAAGTAAATGGGTAACAGAACAGGTGATGCCGAGCAGAATCTGCCCTCCTGCCCTCCCTCACCCCCACCCTTCCACATATGCCTGTACATTCCCCAGCACAAGCCTTTTTTTCCCCAAGAGAAGTTGATTTATCATAGATTAAGGAGCAGGGGCCTTGGAGACTTCTTATCCCAGGGAACTACAAGACAGTGACTCCCTGAAGTGGCTGTGGCTGGATGGCCCCAGCTTGGACAGGGCTTAGCCTGGTCCCTGCCTGGTGAATTACACAGCAGCTGTTTGCAGTAGCCAGGAAAGCAGCTGTGAGTGAGTCCTTCACGGAATTGGTACTTGGGAGGAGAAAGCTGGAAAATAACTGGAGATGCTCCAGGGACGAATGGGCAGGGAAAGCCCATTCTCCTTCCAGTGGAGGGTGTGACGGGATGGTCCAGCTCTGCAGAGCTGGCACCAAACAGCCTGCACTGCAGGGAAAAAACTAATAACGGGCAAACCTTTCTTAAAAAAAGTTGTACACTGATTCCTAGGTCCTACCTGTGTACCTAAAATTAACATCTACGTCATCATCCCATGAGCATGTCAAGTGAGGGAAAAGGGCTGAAGGAGAGGAGAGATGGTTTTGTGCTGTTTGTTGAGTGATGTTTTTTCAACAGGACTGAGCTAAAAGGATGAACAGGACACGGCTGCAAGGAAAATAATACAATTGAAATAAAACTACTTGGAAGATAGTGAAATGGCACCCAGTTCAGAGGTAATTTTTTTCTCACCCCCAAACAAAAGAATTGGTTGACTCTAAGGATTTACTGTCTGTCCCGTTTCTTGGTATCAAATACGGATCCCTTCAGGTCCACACTGTCACAGTAAGGAAAGGACAGGTCTGTTGGGGCAAAAATCCTTATGCATACACACTGGCAATTGACCTTATATGAAAGGGAATCCTTCAGACTGGGAATATGAAAGGCCCAGTTATTACACTACTATGATGCTAGTCATATGGCATTTACATCTACATTTTTGTTCCATGAGGGAGTCTCTCTGCCAAGCGTCCCGTTGGCACTCACAGAGACAAAAGACACTTTCCACAGAGCTGAAAGTTTAAACGTGTACTTGACAAAAGTGCTTAGTGACGTTATTTCAGGGAGTCACAGGTACACATGCACAGACACCCAGATACCCTATCACGTGAGGATTTTACCTAAGCACTGGCCTTCTAACAGCCAGTAGCCTTCAGTGCAGGAACAGGTATAGCCCCCCTCAGTATTTATGCAGATCTGGGTGGGGTTACACTGATGAGAATCTGAAGCGCATTCATCCACATCTGCAACACAGAAATACAGAAGGAAAATGTTAGAAATGGCAACAACGAAAGGTTTTTCACGCTGTACAGTGTGTACACCTCTGAGCAGGGAACCGAAGTTTGGAGGAGTAGAGAGAAGGACCATAACCTGAAGGAAAATTCGCAATAATAAATGTCTGAGGGCAGTGAGAACTGAGGGTGCACATCAAATCTCTCACTTTTGCAGGTGACCCAGTGTTTCTCCTCAAGAAAAGTCTCTCATTATCTCAAACTTTTTGTTACTTCCATATTTGCTGTGTCACTGGGCTGGGATTTCCATGCTACAGGGCAGTGTTCAGCCCTAGGGAGAGGCTGCTTAAAGGCCTGTGCAACCCCACTGAAGAGTAAGAGATGAAGGGGAGTTCGAGAGATGTACAAACACAACTCAGAGACATAAAAAAAATTGCTTCCTACCCCCACCAATGCAGACCATCTCACCGTAAGTTTTCAGACACAAAGTTCGACCTAAATCAACCTCTACCTGACCAAAAAATGTATACTTCCTTGGAATCAATTTCCTGACAATAATACTATTTTCTTTTAATTCTCCCTCCCCCTCCATCTTTATTGGTTTTAATGTATTTGGGTTTTTATTACAACCCCTTAGGGTGTTTTTGTTGTGGGCTTTTTTTCCCCCCTTTTTTTTTTTCTATTTTTGCAAAGGAGGTGAATAGCATTCCTACATTTATATAAGCTAGGGCCCTGGAACCTAACTGATTAAAAATGCCTTTCAGTGTCAGAAGTTCAATTTGAATCACGCCTTGCTCAATATCTTCCCTGATGTTTCAGGCGTCAGGTTTGCCTCTAGATGTCAGAAATGGAAATACCAAAAGATAAATTGTGTCATTTTTTCAGCCAAACCAGATTTCTACATTTTGTTTGTTGATATCTAAACTATTTTCTATTCCAGCATACTGTGCACTGGCCTTTGCTGAAGCACTATGTCATCCAAGCAATGCTACTCCCTTGATCCTCCCCTGATTCTTATTAACCCAGACTTTGTTAGGTCATGACTGAAAGTATCTTGCTGATGCCCTGGGCTGGAGCAGGCAGCAGAGGGCAGGAATTACATCTCTGTATCTGCCCCCAAGGCAGCAAGCACAGCCAGTCAGCTGTGCAGTCCTAGCAGTCATGAAATAACTGATCCAGTCTACAACAGCAGCATATCTGACATGTTCAGATATATAAATAAATACATACATATTATACATATGGAGGGAGTCTAGAATTTTTATCTTGCCAACATCTGTACTGGAGCAATTTATGGTGTGTCAAAGCTGTTAAGATAACAAGAGGGGCACAATTAGAGGTAATTAACTCTGTCAGAAATCGGTTCTCATGTATTTATCGGCCAGATGAAGGTTGGCAAAATGGTGCGGGAAGTGGGAAAGAGGTAAGATAACAAGTCTAGACTATATAGGTCCATAAATATGTTGTTCAGTTCAGCTATTGCTTCTGCAATTGGGCTAAAAATTATGCTCCCTTCATAGCATATCACACATAAGTGGTAGTATCTGAACAGAGATTTTATCTAACCATAAAATTAATAACAATGACATTAATGTTTTCTAAATGAAAAAGCTTTCCATTTGTCATGCTTGCTTATTGTTTTAGGAGTGGTACCTTGGGATCTGGCCAATTCTGCTTTTTCTAGTCTGCACTAAGCTTAGAAAGGAGATTTTCATTTTCCATGTTCCCTGCTTCCAGTAATATTAATAGATGAAGCGAAGTGAAATCAAAATGAGCGTCATGGTCTCGCCACATATGGTAGCAAGGCTGTTTGAAGACTACAGATCCTCCACTCTTTTGTGGTGCATTTTTCTTGCAGGGGTACAATGTGTCTTTTACGTAAAGCAAGGGGTGGCTATAGGATTGCTTTTGTTTCCAAGCCATCTTTGTAGCAGTTGCATGAGCTCCGCCCCAGAGAAGTAAGATGTTGAACCTCTTCCATTTGCTATATACCAAGCAGATTTATTTGCTTACTCCCAGTCCTCTTCACCTTTTGTAATATGTATCGGAAGCGTAGTTCCATTTGAACGCAACATTTTTTACAATGGAGGCCTCCTGTGGAGTTTCTTCCAGAAAACCTGATGAACCTGAAGTTGTCTATGCAGAACACCTTGACTCCTCACATTTTGCACTGAATAGTACCCTGGTGACTTCACTAAAGAAGTTTTATGCAACCAACAGGTATAAACAGCTTTACTGGTAGCAGCAAATCTTTTTGGTTGGGCCTGAGTGTGCACACCCAGTTCTGTATTCCATGTCTGGCATTCTCTAAGATTGCCCCTTACCATGAGGTGCCATTACACTCTGACTGACCCAGCCAATACAATCAAATAAATTATTTTTGGCAAGCAGCCTTCACAGATGAAACAGGTAGTATAATTCCTGCCTTGGCTTATCACCATTATATGGGCTCACTAAGTGAGAGCAGATACTTGTGCACTGAAAAAACTATTGGTGCAACAACTGGCCAGCCATTAGGTGTTTTCTGGAAGGATATCAGACCTGGGAGACAGAGGGCACCTTGCCCAGTCCATTTACACAGTGCAGCATACAGTGAGAGCAGGTGTGGTTGCTAAAGCCAAAACTAGACATTTGGCAGGGAAATAAAAAAAACCCCAAACAATCCCACATTATTTCCACTGAGGAGAAAACTAGCCATAGAACTTCAAGAGATTGCCTGTAATGGATAGGCATAGAAGTTATATCAAAACACTTCCAGGGCATTTTTGTTTGAATGGAAAACTGCAAGTAGTTGCAAGTGGAACCTGACAATCCATCAATAATGCGTGAATAATTTCTTACTCTGATTGCACATCTTATTTCTGTCCCACTCAAGCACAACTCTTAGGTGCCTTCATGCTCTGGGACTTGAAAGCCCATTTGTACTACCTCTGCCTCTGTGATGGGTCATACACAATACTAGAGCAAAACTGTGATGCTAATTGTCCATGGTAATAGATTTACAATAGCTTTGTAGGTTCAAAGCAGGTAAGACAAATTCAGAGAATAAAAAACTGTAAGGCCTATCAGTGCAAGGATAGTACATGTGGCTAAGAAGTCTCTGGGGTGCATTTTTCTGAAGCCTGAAAGAATGTGTCTGACCCAGCATAACTGGTGTCACAGTCTTCACCATGGACAGAAATACCGCAATGAGTTGTCATCTGAGCCCCAAAGTAAAGTCTAATCAGCTGCAGAGCAGAAGAGTTATTAAAGGGGAGCATGCTAGCAAGAAACCCTAGAAACCCCACTGCCCTCTGTTCAAGATGTTAACAAATTGTGATATTTGATGACCTCAGCATCAACGCCGTGAAAGCATCAGATGCTGTCACCCATCACTGATAATCCAAGGATGGTTTTCATTACACTGAACCTGCTTTCAGTACCTTTTGTCACCAAAATCCCTAGAAAATATTGCCTGCATCCAAACAAGTCTAGTCTTTAATAACAGCTGCTGTTATTGGATGCCTCATGTGATTTTGGCTGGATGACTCAGAATGTGGCAACAAAGAAGACTTGCCATGAGGTGTTCTAGGAAGGAAATACAAATTAGATCTGTCCTCAGTGAAGACAGACTAAAGTATCTGGTGATTACTGTGCAGGACAAGGAGCCAGCAGAGATACAATGACCACACTGTAATTCATGGGCTGAGAACTTATCTTGTGGGAACTCTTCCTTGCTTTTCATCTTCCATCACCCTGCATCCTATTTGAAAAATGGGGATTGCAAAGTCTCTGCCATAGTCCAGCCTCCCTCACGGTTTGGCACCTAAAACTCTTCAGGATGGGGCTTGCCCTCTTACATACAAAACCTGTTCACAGTGAGTCCATTTTTATTTGATGGCTTCCAATCCTAATACAGATCAAATTGGACTACAAAACTTGTCAATATCCCACTTGGTGATAAATACCAGTGCACCTGAATTTTAATGAGGAAATTCAAGATTAATGAATTAAAGGACAAGCCTGTGACTTAACAAAACAGAAACAAGAGCAGGTCACAGACCTTTCTGTCTTTAGTCTCTCATGTACAGCCCCACTTTTTCAGAAATTTTGTGCAGACTCAACTTTGGCTAGTGAGATCTAAAATAAAAGATTAACCATAATTCTGAAAGCATTATGTTCTCCTAGAGGACCTCAGAAGCATCAAAGGCTCTTTCAGCTAAACTCTATGGTACTCAGAATGTTGCAGTTCTACCCTAATGGTGCATGAAGCCTCAAAGACTCCAGTAGTTACTGAAGTAGAAAGAGAATTATTGATGTAGTCAGTGGCAAATTAAAAGAGTCATCTGGCTTTCACACCTCTTCTTATCCTTACAAACAGGCCTGTGAGTGTTGCTGTGAAATTACATATGAAAAAAATGAGGATGTTAAGGGTTGTCATACCTAATAATTATGAACAAATTCAGATTTTCCCAAATGACTAGTGACTCTGGGTGACTCCTTTGAGGGACCAGTTGTTCAGCACTTTATAAACAGACTAGAGAACCAAGGCAGGGTAGGATGGATCACTGTTCAGAACTTCTCTTGCCAAGGAGTGCTTGGCCAGATCTGGCTCTAGTTGTTGCAGCTCTTGATTATCGTGCTGTATGCTATTAAGTTAGTGGTCATCTACATTCTCTCACCCATCCTTCCAGTTGTTGTATTCACTTCTCTTATCCATCTTTCCAGCTGCTGTGTTCACCTCACTGCTCCCACAGCTAGTTCCTAAGGCAGAAGTTAGGGCAGGAGTCCAGACAAATTAAAGTCTGACTTGAAGTGGGAATGACTGACTTTGTTACTTCCCAGATGAATACTGAGAGCAACAACATGGCCCATCCAGACCACTGCTCTCTGCCTCCTAAGACATACCACCTACAATGAACAGAGCCTCATGGCTCCAAGCCATGAGTTTTGAAGGTCTGTGGGTTACTGACAGCAAGGGAGAATAGGTAGATGGCATCTCCATATCCATTTGTAAGGAAACATGTGCTGCAAGAGCCTAAGCCTGAATACTCCAAAATTAACCACATCCCTCTCTCTTAGATCACTGTGTTTGCCTTAAAAAATTATGGCTGTGGTGGTTTGGTTTAGCAACTCTGGGGTGTGATGTTGTCTTTACTTGACATTTTGACAAGAGGTGAGGTGGCTGGGGCAATGGGATTTCATTTGGAGATTGCAAGGGTGGAGAAAGTTTTTTTTTTGTATTTCTGGCTGACTGTCTGCCTTTTGTAGGATGTGATGTGCTGATGCTTTGTTTTTATTGGTACAGATTGTATTTTTAATTGATGGCAGGATGCCTGCTGACTGGATAGATATCATTTACAATGTCAAAATAAATAAATGAACTAATTGTGTTTAGCATGCAAATTATTGGCCTTGTGTTTTATTATCTGTAAAAGCTAGTATTAATGGATATTAGTGGATTCCTTAGAATTTAGCCACATCATAGAACAATGAATGAAATTTTAAATTCACTGCTCATAAATTAAAGAAAAAAATAATTTAAAAGCCATGCATACACAAAAAATGGGTCAGCATATTAATACAGTCAGAAAGGAAAGCTAGATGTGAAACTGCAGCAGAACACCACATCTCACCAGGGAGGCTAATTCTTATCAGGAGTTCTTTTTTTGTACTGACTCAGGTCCACCAAGCATGCAAGACTGAGACCACTCTTATTTGTATCAATAATATTGTGAGAAATCACAGCATAAAAAGAAAACCAACGCCCTAATCAACTGAATTAAGACCAGACATATTCAGTACTTCTCAAACCAAAGAGTCTAAAACTAGGAGTTCAAAAATATCAAGAGAGAATCATAAATGTGGAATTCTGAGGATCTGGTTTTGGCCGACCGTTTTCCGCATTTGTGATAAAATGCAGAGGATCACAAGCTGGTGGAGTTACGAACTAAAAGGTCAAATGAAGTCTTATACAAAAGTATTTTGCTAGGTATGGTGGGCACATTTGAAAGTGCTTTTCAAGACAGACAAATGTAAGGTCATATATCAAGAGTGGAAAATGTAGGCCAAAAAAATAACTCTGGGGTTGTTACAGATAATCACTTGAGCATGAACTTTTCCTGACATCGTGCTGCTGAAAAGGCAAGCATAAGCATGAAAACACTGAGTAGACACAGGAAATTGTTCTTACTGCTGTATATTGCATCAGTGCAATAATTACTGAAATACATTTCTGGTGTCAACACTTCAAAAACTGATATTGCAAAGAGATACCAAGAGATCCCAAAGAGTTATTCCAAGCCATGAACATTTATCTTTGAGCAAGATAATGCTCCATTTAGTAATCTGTTTAAGAAAAGGTTCCAGGTATGTTTGCCTGTGATCTGTAAATCTCTTCATGGAAACTATGTTCTTATCTGGAGATGGTCACTAAAGCAAAAGATAATGAGATGAAATTCAGTGTCTAGAAGACAAATTCAAAATAAAAATAAGACACACACTTTAGTAGTGCTACTGATTAAGCATCTGAAAACTGATTTTTAGTGAGAGAAATTGTACCCCTAATGCTTGTAGTAACTTCAGAAATATGTGGAAAACACAGAAAATAACATTTCTGTGCTAGAAGATGTTTAGTCATTAGCCTAAATGTATTGAGCTTGCCAACCACCTTCCTTTCAGTACACACAGAGTGATTGCTTCTTTATGAAGGATGAACCAAGTAAAAGAGGAAGAATCCAATTTATTACCACAGACAATTTGTTGAATCAAAGAGCCTCAAGAGGACTAAACTGCAGGTTAGAGGATGTGGTCATCCAGGAAGTAGTAGATTTTTCTAAGTAACTTTATGAGGTGAATAGCCAGGGGAAGAAGCCAGCAGACAACAAGAGAAGGAGCAGAGGTGTTCAGGAACTGGAAGCACCTGCCTTCTGGAAGGTGTGGTTCAGAAACTGTAAGCAAAGACACTGCCTTTCTTCTGCTCAGAAAAAAAAGGACTGTGCATAAACAAGATTTTATGCATTAAAGAATACAGCAGAAAACAAAGTCCTTAACATTAACTCATCAGTTCAGAGACTTTTCAGAGCCCTTCAGGCAGGAAAATATTTTCTTAACAAAAAGCTACTTTTAAAGAAAAAAAAAATTGGTACTTATGAGCATGTGGTTACATAGCACATGACAGAGTAAATGCAGAGTGGAAAGTTTACCAAAGACATTCCATCCCAAGATGATTTGCACCTGCCACAACAGGAACAGGGAGACTATTGTCCTTGTTCAGTCCATCCACTGGTGTTGAAAGTGGTGGGATGTGTGACTGTGCTTATTCCTCCACAGGCGTGGTCTGTGCTCAGGGCACTGTGACCATTCCACTCCCTCCACGGCAGCTCCTTTCCCGGCTGGCTGACAACGGAATAACAGCACTAGCAGAGAGCTGTCATGGAAGGATGTGGGCTTATCATCTCTGAGCTAGAACCACGCTCTTGGAGACTCTGACAATTAGAAGTGAAACTTTGCTTGGACTCTGTGATCAAGAGGGAAGCCAATGTGGACAGCAGATTTCCAAGACAATATGCTTTTGGCAATGTGTGCTGTTTCACAGATGGACTGTTACATTTTGTTCTCTTTGGAACATATTTAGCATGCATGACTTCCTTTCTTAAGTAATGAATTCTGATAATCATGCTACAAATTTTTGTGGGTCACAGTAGCAGCTATGGCTGTGTTTCCTTCTTTTGATCAGCCATTGACAAAAGTGGGTATGTTTTTGCCATCGTGATTATTTGAGAGCCAGTAGCACCATGGGGTTCAACACCATATTCAGTAATACTGAAGATTAATTTGACAGTTGTGAGAGCACAGGTCATGCAGACTGGAAAACTTTTGCCATGGAAAATTTTCTTCCCCCTTTTACAAGGAGGTGTGGGTGATTTTGGGGCCCTACATCTTTATTTTATTCTGTCTGTGTTTTAGTCCCACTGTTTTACTGTCACAACCCCAGGAGCTAACCCTGCTCTTAAGACGCAACGTTCTGGAAGAGAGGCTCAAAGCTGACAGCTCGTTCCAGAATCTCTGTCTGCTCAAACACTAAAGCTCTTTCAGTCATTTATAACCCTCAGGGCTCCATTTTAAAATAATACAAAGCTTGGATGTCTGTTTTTTATAGGCATAATTGCAGGCCAGGACTAAACATCCGAGCTCAGTAACACGGGTATCAGTTCCAAGATTACTTGGAACAGAGCACTTTCCCCAAACTTCTCCCCCACTCCTTATTTGGACTCTGAAAAATAATTTCCTCAGTAGTAGATTTTTACTCAGTGAAATCACATGTTTTCTCAAAACTTTTTTTTTCTCAAGATAATTACATTTGATAAGAAAGGGGAAGAAATAACAATGCCACATTCCTAAAGTGCAGACTGAAGCCAAATTCAAACTGCTGCTGTGTGGGGTCAGTGTTTTTTCCAAGGACAACCGACCCTGCTGAGCTTGGACACCATCCAAGATCAACTCCCTAAACACCTGTTTAATTGCGTATTTCACTATCTGAGGACTGGCCATTGATTGCTGAATTAATTTTCTATCTGCATCCCATATGCATTAGGTTATTGGTTGATGGCTAAACAAGGATTGAAGTGGGTTTTTTTCACACAGAGGGTCAGTCTGGAAATGGATACTAAAGAAGTGTGAGGCATGAATCTGTAATTCTGCTCCCTCTGCCTGGTATGAAAATTGCTCAACATGTGTCACAGGTTCTAGGTCTCCTGCCAGCTATCTGAGCCTTTCCTTAGCGAGCACACTTTTCACATTACTCAAAGATGATAAACAACAGCTAAACTGTGAAGGATTTTGCTCTTTGAGCACAGTCCTAGTGCTGCTTTTGTGGCTGAGATTTACAGGACAGCCATGCAGGGAAGTGCACAGCAAGGGGACTAAAGGGCCAGCAGCCTCTCCCCTCTCTGCTTAGAACAGACCTGTGCATGTTTCATACATTTGGCATCATCTGCCTGACCACAGATCCTCACTCCCACAAATTCCCAGGGCTCCCTGTTGGTACAAGATCCCAGACACTTCTGTGGACTATTCCTGGTGTCCCACGAGAGCTTTTGCACAAATGCACAGTCAGTATGCTAACTCTGGGATCAAAAATAAGACACCCTACTAATTTCAGCTAAGAGCTGTAGTCTCTGGATTCATGATTTCCTGATGCAGGTTCTGCACATCTTATGAAATGCATGATCAGTGCATGTGATTTGGGAATCTCATCTATTTCCCTGCTGCACTTATTCTACTTCAAGCAGCTGCAGTATAGCAGAACAAGAGTGACCCAAGTACCCTGCTGAAGTGAGGTAGACACGTTACTATTCCACTGATGACACTGAAGCTGCTGAATTAGGAGGTACAAAGAAGTTTTTTGCTCAACATGGTTTTATCTTCATCATCAGGAAGCATATTTTTCAGCTGAATAAATGAAGTGTTATTGTGGTTTCTCAAAATTGTCTATTTTGTATGACCACATGCTACACTGTGATCTGCTGGTAGGGTGGTGAGAGGAGCCAGTGAGCTTTTATTGAGGATGCTCCCAGCTGCTGGGAGGTTATCTAAGTACCACTTTCTATTGCAATGGAAACAAAAAAATGAGCAGTCAGAGCCAGGAAATGCACACTCAGAAATAAGAAAAAAGATCCTTACAATCATCCCTTTGCTGCATGATATGAAATAGTCTCATGCAAGAATCTGTAGAAAAGGCTTATAAAATTTTACAGAAGAGGAGTAGAAGCATTAACACTGATTAAGAGAATTTTCTATGGCTAAATTGTATATTTTCTCTGCAAATCTATGGGTTAGTTTAAAAAGACCCTGAAAGGAAGTATATATCAAAAATATAGGCATTTAAAGCATTATTTATAAAGCTTTTAAACATGTTGGTGAAATGCTATTGGCTTCTCCTCCAACAAACTTTTTCAAAGACTTTTTCTGTTAGGGTACAGAGCATGAGAGAACTAAAAGCAGAGAGCCTCTATTCCCACTTTTGTTCCCTGGGGAGCTTTGAGAAATCTCAAGCACAAATAGTCCAGCCAGCTGGTTTAGCCAATTGGTGGTCAGTTTACATTTCCTCTAATAAGTGAACTTCTTGACCGTACATTTTAACTGAGTCATTAAGAGCTCCTTTTCCAAGTGTTTTGGCAGGCTAGAGAGGTCTGGGACTGTGAATAAACCACAATAACTAGTAAAGAAGAGAACAGTCCGACTTTTATACGGCAGAAGAAATTGATCCAAATGGATCCAGAAATTAAAGCCACAGTGAAAACAAAGGGATACAAATATCCACCTGCAGGTTATAACAGAAACTTTTATTGGAAGGGCTACTTCTTCCATTAAAATGCAGCCACTTTGGATGTGCAACATCAAGCATGTTGTGCAAACAACTGAAAATACAAGAGAGATTTTAGGTGAGCAATATGTGCATACCCATAGAGATAATTCAGTATGAATGCTGTAGTCACTCTCACAGGATAACTTGAAATTTTCGATATACATGAAAAAAAGACAACAAGGGATCTCTATCATGGGAAACTGGAATAGTAACATGGGATTTGTCACTAACTGATCTCTCACAAAAGCTTCAGCAATAATCACCAGCATCTCATTCAGTAAAGGACTGGATTCAAAGAAGCTTGGCTTGAGCATGCAAGGAGGCACCAGCTGGAAGTGGCATGGCTGTAGATTGCCTCGTGTCACTTGAAACTGCGTGAGTCAAACACACATACAACGGGCACTTTGGCTTTCTCCAGCAGCCTAACACAGTATTCCCTCAACCTACCCATTAAAACCAGGGGAAAGAGCCTGGCTTGCAGAATGTGTGTCTGGAAGCTCATATAGTAAAGTAGAAACAATTACCAGAAATGTAGGATTTTTTAATGAGTTTTTCAGTGAAATGAATCTTCGGTTTCATGGAGAGAAAATTTAGTCAAGACCATCCAGATCAATATTTCTGTTTTATGCCAGGATCAATACAGAGGAAGAAGATCTGCCCTTATCTCAATTGATTTATTAATTGACAGGTGAGGGCCAGAACTCCTGTAAATGTTGGGTAACTTTTATTAGAAATCTTTTTTGATGCAGTTTCAGCCTCACATATTGTCCTGCCTGGGAGTTTTGCAACCATCTAGAACCTGTCATGGTCCTGCTCAAAACTGGCAGTTCTTGGGGCTAAACAAAACATAACCTTCTGCCTCTATAGGCTCAGCATATCTCCTTTGAGATCTTGCTATATCAGAATGTCAGAAATCTTGAAATCTCCAGTCTTAATTTAGGCCCTAAAGGTAACTGAATGGGGCTAGGGGCAGAGAGAGAGAGAGAGAGAGAGAGAGAGAGAGAGAGAGAAAGTGTATGTGTGTAAGAGGGAAAAAGCCTTTGAGTTGAAACACCTCTTTTTCCAGGGAGCCATGAACTGAGAGTAAGGAGAGCAGGAAAACTGCCAGTAGACATCCACATCACACACTAATTGGAACAAAGTAAACCTCCCATATCTACACAGTTTTCATTTATCCAGGACGGTTTGCAACCCAGTTGGCTGGCGGCAATTTTTGGAACATTGCAAGAAAATGTGGCTCAAGCATTATAAAGCAGTGAATGCCAGATCTGAGTTAAAGCCAGTTATTTGAGCAGGGGTTATAGGCATTTTCCAATGATCACCACCACTGAAATAAATAAATAGATGGCTTGCTATGTATACACTCAGAGGGGAATGTTGCCCAACATTCATAGCTCTTTGCTATTAACAGTAATGAGGACACAGCTGTCTGAGCCTGGAAGCCAGTATTTGCAGAGATTTTTCTTCTCCACTGGCTTTCTTCCACTACCCATTCTTTGCTTATAAAAGAGCCCAAAAGGTCCTAACATTTATACAAGAATTACCTTGGCTTTGTGGCACTTTCGAGATTGTTATAAAGCATGCTGACACAGGGATGGATTTGAAACTCAGATGAAATATGAAAAACAATTTCTCCCCTGATAAGGTCCCCAATGCCCTTATTGCCAAGCATAACACTCTCTTTAGTCAATCATGACAGCTCCTGGAGCAGTTGGCAAGAGTTGCTGCCATGGGCAGAGATCTGAAGGTCTCCCTTCTTAAAAAGGCCTTCTAATTCTCACTGCCTGCAGACCCTGGGGTTGTGATGTGAGTTTTGAGTCACGTGTAACTGGTCAGCTCTACAGAGCCTCCAAAGCAAATATAAAAGCACCCTACTCCATTCAAAGATCTTACAGCACTTTAAAATCAGTGCTAAAATTCATAGTCTACATGACAAAGAGAATATCACTTTCATTTTATGGGCGCCTGCAATATATTAAAGGCTAGAACCGGTATCAGACACAGGCTAGTGCACTTCAGGCACTGCAGTTTCAGAACCATTGCACAAGGCATGTTGAAGTTGACTTCCGTAAGTCATCTGGTCCCAGCCTCCACTTAAAGCAGGGACAATTCAGTCAGGCTGCTCAGGGCCTTTTCCAGTTGAGGTTTGAATTTCTCCAAGGGTACAACCTTTAGCTACGAAGTTTTTGAACCTCTGTTCCAGGGTTTGACCACCTTCACCGTGAAAACATTTCTCCTTATAGCTAATAAGAATTTCCCATGTTGCAACTTTTACCCATTCCTGTTCACATGCACCTCTGAGATGGATCTGGCTTCATCTGCTCTACACACTCACATTAGACAGTGGGAGGCAGCAAGCAGTACAGTTCCCTCATAAGCCACATGTTCTTAAGGCAGAGTAAATCCACTTCTCTCAGCCTCTCCTGGTATGACATGCGCTGCCACCCTCCAACCACCACAGCAGTCCTTTGCTGCACATCCTTCAGTGTGCCCAGGTCTTTTTTATGCCAGGAAACCAGAATGATTGGGAGAATTGGGTGCCTGTGAGGGCAACAGAAATTGACTGCACTTTGAGGTCTCGCCTGGAGGTATTTAAGAGAAAATACTTAAAATGTGAATCTTTGCTTAATTTAGTAGCAACTGTTGAGGTCGGTGTACAATTTCATTGGATGTTGTACAAACCCAGAACCAGACTGCGCTACTCACACATACAGACCTGCACACTTTTGTCCCCAGATCTTCAAGGTAAGTCTACCTCTCTTATTCCAGAACTCAGAAATTCCTGACTAGTGCTACAAGCTGAACACCGGACTGGCCACAGGACCAGTGTCACAGGCAGTCCCACCAGCTCTCACATTATCCATGGAAGTTCAGAAAGATACATGTTCACACTGAGCATTCCCAAGCCAAATGGTTCATTTCCAAGTAGCCTGGCCTGAAAAAAACCCCATGTTCTCGTTAGGTAATTAAAAAAAAGAAAAGTAAATAAATAAACAGAAGAGACGATGTTCCCAACCAGCAGGAACATTTAATCTCTGTGATTATTCCTGGAGCAAGCTCCTGCTTTTACTCTCTAGAAGGCATATCCCAGTGAATTTTCCATCCTGTGGGCCTGCTGTAGTGGAAAGTTAATTTACATTTTTTTCTTTATCATAGTACTTTTTTTTATTAGCCCCTTATTGCCACAAGGTCTCGGGTCATATTGAGTCACGCAAGGGAGCAGGTCCATTTTAGAAGGCACAGTCTCCAGGATAGAAGCAGGCCTAGCAAATTCTTAGCATGATTAGCATTCTACTATTCATAGTCTTTCTAATCATCTCCAGTCAGATACTGCAGACAGTGCTTAGTTCAGCATTTCATGTCTCTCCCCAGGTCAAAGGGAATGAACCATGGATGGATCACACATTTCTGAAATAGTTTCATGTCCCAAGCTTCTAGATGTCAGCTTGAGGTTTTCGTGGAGCAGCATGTGGTGGTGTTTTGTATCTTTAGATGATATACATCACTTATCAGCTCCGGAATGCACGTGACCGGCTGGGCCATTAATGGGTATACTGCAAATTGTCAGCTGCTCATCACCTTTAGAGGTATTCTCTAGTCTGTGTAGGACACACCTATGCCATAGTTCTCTGGGCTCAAATCTGTATTTGGGCTTATTGCCTGAGGAACATGGAGATAAACTCTTTACTTCTTTCAATTAAATTCATGGGCAGTGTTTGAAGTCTGATGTGAAACCTGGTAAAGTTCTCTTACACCATTTTTCATCTGACTAGTTAAACCTCTTGAAAATGTTAATGAGAACAAATTTTGTCCCAAAATGCAATGTACCACCTGAAAAAAATAATACACGTTTTACAGAACTGTATCTTCACTGAACAGCACTGATTTAGTGGGGAAGAGCACCTCCTTTCTAAAACTGGCACGCTACAGTCTTTTGGGATGAGTGCATGAAATCAACTGATAGCTATCAATGCACAGTTCTGGGTTATTCTATCACAAAGTTAGCCCTGCTTTTAATTAAAATAATTTCAATCTGCTTCTGAAATAAAGCTCCAGATGCAGTGCTTAGTGATTTGCTGGCAATGAGTGTTGTATATATTGCTGCAGTCTACCTCTGAAGAACATGAGCATGGTCCAAGGCTGGTCCAGCCTGTGCTGGGTTTGGGATTCCCACAGGGTTTGCAATAGCAGGAAATGAGCAGCATGCTATAGCTTTCGGATCACATCTCCTCTCCCTGGCCTGGTTCCTGCTCCAGGATTAAGGAGTGGCAGTCTGGCAAACAGACTCTGCACTGCTCCAAGATTCCTCCTTCAGAAAGGGGATGTCAGGCTACCCATTTAAGCTATTTCAGCTTTGCGTTGCTCAGCCACAGTGACAATAAATGCTATTTAATGGGTGGAGGCTCTTACCCATGCTATGAACTTTCCTCTGCAGTGTGAGGTAAAGCATACTGTTTTCTTCTGTGCCTCTCTGCACACTGGAAGCTGGAAATTATCAAAGGACTCAGAACTACAGCAACCTACACCTGACAACATCTATCCCACCCCCAACTTGTGCAAGACTCTTTCTTGCTAAAAATTGTTCCAGGCAGCTTTTAAATGATTCTACTGTTACATTTTCTACTATTCCTCCAGTACAACATACCTAGTGTGTTCTTGTATAACCTGATACACTGCAGTGCCATAAAGGGCTTTACTATGTTCAGTCTAAAAGTAATTTTCCTTCCTTTCAGCAAATTATACCCTATTCAGCAATAATCATTCTTTTGTACCACCCACCATACAAACTTCTGCTTCCCTGTCATTTACAGTTCCAGTTACTGTCATCTTACCCCAAGTTTTACAATACACTTCAGTCTTCCAATCAAAGTCAGCCTCAGTAATGCTCCCAACTTGCTGCTGCTCTGTACTGAGATTTCCATAAACTTAACTACATTTATCTGGTAGTAAGGTACTTACACTCAATGTCAGTAGGTTGGAGCCATTCTCAACAGAACATGCTGAAGTACTATTTGCTCTCTGTTCTGGAATGAGAAGTCTTAGTAACACTGCCAGAAACTGCCAAAAGCTACACTGCTCTTGACGTCACTGCCTTTTATTGATCATCTTCCACCAGATGACCATGTATTAGATTATCTTTTCACCTACTGCTGGGTTCCAGTCCCTTAATTTCCTGACCACAATTGTAGCTTTCCTAGACTTCCATATTACTGTTTATACAGCCTTCCCCTTCAGTGTTACCTGCAGATATGTTGGTTGTACCACAAAACCAGTTAATGACTTTGATTCAACCAGGAATTTACTGGCTCACATGTTAATGCTTCATTTACTTAGGGGGCTGAATGGAAAACAAGAATTTTACTTTCCAAAAAAAAAAAAAAAGGGAAAGAAAATCAGAAAATAAAAACAAGTTCAAAATATTGTAACAAAGCAGACATTAAAATTATTTTGTGGAAAAAACAAAAGGAAACCCAAACCAAACAACACAGTTCTCAGACCAAGCTGTAGACTGTGGATTCTTTCAGACCCTGCAAGTTTAAGGTGCATTCCTCTCCCTCTCCTCCTAGGCTCTCCCTGTTTAGCTGAAGCACTTCTTTTATTTTCAATATCTGAATGCTTCATGAATACAAACAGATTTATTCTCACTGTAGTGGCCTGTTACTGATGTAGAGCTAATCCACAGAAAAAACAAGAAAAATTTCCAGACAGACTTATGAGTTTGTATGTTCAAACTTGCAGATGCCCAAGATCACCTGCAACCATGAGTTACAGCTCAAAGAAGAGAAGGTTTTGCTGGTTTTAAAAGTGAAGATGGATTTCAGGACATCTTGTCATCCCCAATGGGCAGCATGTCCCAGCTAAGAGGCAGAATGCTGAAACAACTGCCCTGAACAGGGCTGGTTGTAACTCACGTTTATCTTCTAGTAGCTTTATTTTCTTTGAAAAATTCTCTCATGTCATTGAAGTAGTAAAATGAGAAGGCAAAGAACTGGCAGATGAAGGGGTCAGAGCATGTCAAACTCCACACAACATCAGGCAGCTCTTCTATTTCTGTGTGGCAGCTCTGTCATGGGTCTGGTGTTTTAGGGACAAGACGAAGGAGCAGTGCCAGCACATTATCACTACCTATAGAGTCTGGCAAGACATATGGTCCATTTGGCTGATTTGTACTGGCAAAGGAGAGAAGTCATATTTTCTATATATTTTGGCTTAACATCTATATTGCGACATATAACCATGGCCAATTTAAGGCTGGAACCAAATGAAAAGAAACAAGACTGACCCAAAAAATATAAGGCAGAGGCCAAGAGAAACAGTGACTTTTAAGTCATTGAGAACACTGCCATCTCTAGGCATTGTGGGTGATGCAAATATATGCAAAAATTAACATAGGCCTGAGCAGAGTGCTGGTGCTATGAAGGACGCTGAAAATAAATCAGCCTTCCAGGTGAGGAGAGACTATCACGTACTAAACCCTGCACGTTATGGCACAGGAAGGTAGAGAAAGTGTCACTCATAGGAAAATGAGAGAAAAACAAGCCTGACAGACTGGGGAAGGGTACTCATGACACCTGTCAATTTTCCAGCACTGTTAAGTGACTTCTTTTTCTTTTAAGCCTTGGAATTGTCTAGTTGGTGGGACTGTCTTGCATGACATAAAGGAAAGCTCATGAAATCTACTCCAGAGCAGACAGAGCTAATCGGTACATAGTGGCTTTAACTGATTTGGCACTGCTGAAATCCCTGGAAGTAAGACATAATAAAGGCAGGGTGGCAACAAAGCCCCACGTATCAAACCACTGTTAACAGTGAGTCTGAGGAATCATTCAGAGATTAATGGCAGGGGTGAAAGCCCTGCCCTGGCCAGCACATGCCAGAGGATATGGCAGGCTGGGCATGATTACTGCTCCTCTGAATTGAGTCAGATATAACCTCCTGCCAACTAACTCTTGGTGACAACTGAAGTCTGTGTATTGTCTGGCTCAGAGCCCAGGGACCAACAACCCCCAATTCAGAGACCAAGCATAACTGAGGCCATCAAACCAGAGTATCAGTTAAACCTCTTTTCCTTGCATACCCTTTCCCTCTGTAGTCTATGAACCTCAAGGGACATGGGATTCCTGGGTTCTTGCCACTTTGTATACCAAAGTATCATACAGTTCCAAGAAAGAGGGAAAATTGAATCACATCATGAAACAGAGAGGTTCCAGTCTAGAGAGGTTTTAACCTTCCTGTGTCTGGATTGTAGCCTGCACATCTAACAAGACAGGGACACTGTCTCTTCTGTGCTTATGCCCCTTCTCTGCACACAAACCCGTTATGTTTTGTAATGTGACCTGTTCTCATTCAGCTGTCCCCCTCAGTATGCCACTGTGCTTCCCTCCTGGCTCACAGCTCAGTAAAAAAGAAATCACTCCCAAACAGCAGATGCACGCTTCCACAGACAGAATCAGTTTAGCTCAAGGTAAAGATGAAAGCAAATTCAAACACTCCTGGTGGTCACAGCTTTTTATCATAAGATGATGATCTGACCACCTGTCTATTCTGACCTCAAAATGTCAAGGAATGTCACAATATCTAGGAAAACCTTATTGTGGTACCAGTATTTTAGCAGGAGAAAAATATGTTACCTGACTCCCTGACCAGAAGATACTTATGGTTAGGTTCAAGACAGCTTAACTGACTTAATAAATTCACTGCAAGAACTTCTGCTTTAAGATCTTCACCAAAGTCAATAGGGACTGTAATCATGGGTCTAAGTGTTTTTGTCTCCAGCTGTTGTCCAGCTACCTACCCAGTATGACTGTAGTTCATTCCACTTCAGTTGTGGCTATACTGTAGTTGTATTTATTCTGTTTTCACTTCTCACGCCATCACACATAAATACAGTCAGTGAGTGGTGCTTGAAAGGCACTGACATGCGGAATGATGGGCACCTACTGTTACACTTTGCCATACTCAGGAGCCTGCTATTTTTCATTCCAGTATACTGAGTGCCCATTTTCTTAATAACATGCCAGCATTCTTGGCTTGCATGTTATATTTCTTGGTTCAGTTCTACTCATTTCTTTGTTAGTAGTAGAAGTTTCACAAATAAATGAAGCACTCGCCTGTGCTTTAACCACCAGACTGTACTCCTCCCACACTGCACTTAGGGAGGAATGAAAGCAGGAACAAGCCAAGCCACAGAAGGCTCAGTTTACCTTGCTACAGATCGATATATACAGCAGCTTTTTCTATCAAGCTGACTTCTCTACCACAAATGAATCAACTTCAGTGAAAAACAGCATTTCCACCCTCATTCCCCATGGTAAACGGGACAGGATACCTTCACTGATGGTCAAATTTCTGTAGGAATGACTCTACTGATGAACCCTACTCTAGCGGCTGGATGAGCTTTGCCTTTCCTCAGCCCCAGCCCATCCTCTGTGCTGGTGCAATGGCTTCCTGAGGGAGGAGGGAGCTCTGAGTGTTTTCAGATGTACCTTTTAACCCATGACTATTTTATAGTCAACTCGTGATTACCTTTATGAAGATTGTTGGGATTGTGAATAGATCAGGCCATCAGATCAGAAGCACAGAGACTGGATCTAGAAGATTTGTATCTGTGTTTGTCTGGAGCTGTACAATGTGGGTTTATCCAATGGGACAGGACTATGTTAAGTATGTCTGTTCTCCAGGAAGTTAATGATCCTTCTTTCATTACTCTCCTGACATATGGTCTTGTACCTTAATGTGTGTAGTTGGTATTTTCCACACGTTTATTTTACCTGGCTTGTCTAGTCTCATTACATTAAATAATCAAGGATAAACCATCTTGAATCATGCTAAAATATGAAACAAGTACAGCATAAGTAGAAGATAATTGAAAGACTGCAGGACTGAATGGCTGCTGAAAGCTTTTGTAGCACAGATATTCCTGAAGCAAATTGGAGATGTGGGTAAAGACCTTGGACTTCCCCTCTCCTCTGATCTATGCAGAAATACAAAGTGGCCACTGAATTCCAGCCAGGTTAGTGCACTGGTGTCATGGCTTAGGAATGGTACTCTCTCATTTAGTTCTCCCACCAAAAAAACCACAAGCTGCTCCCCCTCCCCCAGTCCTACTGGAGGCACAAAAGGCATCACAGGTTGAGATAAGAACAATTTACTGGAAACAGCAATGAGATAAGAAAATGAACTGTAACAGCAACAATATTAATGACAAAAGTGTACAAAAGAGGGAGTGATTCACATGCAAAAATGCTCACTGCAGCCTGCACAATAAACCACCCTGGATGAATTCTCTCAGCTGGGAGGAACCCCTTCTCCCTAGAAGACTGAGTCCCTTTGCCTGCCCCTAGCAATGACACAGAATAACCTCTGGGTCCTGGCCATGCCCCCTCCTGGCTACTGCAAAAAATGAAGCCTGTCCTGGCTGGAACCAGGACAACTGGGGAAATAACAGAGTTCCACATGTCTCACCTTGAGCCTCACTGTTGTAGGACTATTAAACTGGACCTTTCTATCCTGTCTGTGTATCTTTACATGATACTTGTCTAGAAGTCACCTCAACACCTATCATCCCCTTGTGAAATTATCCTTGGTATAATCCTGAAAATGAATTATTATTTCACTTTAGCCCCAGAATACCCAGCACAGAATCACAGAATCATGTGGGCTGGAAAAGATCCAACCTTTGACTACACTGACCATAGTACTGAGTGCCATGTCCAGATGTTTCTTGAACACTTCCAGTGATGGTGACTCCAGGAATGGCACGCTTATCTATGGCAAAGCCAGGAACTGAACACACACTCCTCCAACCCAAGCCTTAGCCACCAAATATAACCTCTTGAGAAGCTTCAGAGGCAACTTTTCTGTTGCTATGGCAGGATGAAGTCTCAATTCACATTTCCTCATACAAAGCCCATCAGGAAAACCATACTACGAGTAAAGGTTACATATCATGGCCCTTAATTTAATGAGGAGCTGTCAACAATTACACACACTTTCAGAAGTCTGAGCTCAGCCTCTTGTAGAACCTGTTCTCATGCAATCTTTCCTTCTTTTTCTGGTTAATTTGGACATGATGGCAGTCATCCCCTAACAGGGATCATGCATGGCCTTCAGGAACTGGCCCTCTGGAACAGCAAAAGAGATTGTCTGACAGACCAAGAGGAAAAGGGAAAGACACAGAGCTGAACCAAATAGGGTTAAAAAAGGCAATGGCAGGAGTGGATTTCATTTGTTTCTCCTTTATACAAACCCTTCTAAGGCATAATATCCTTGCTGCGTTTCCCTGCTTTTCTTCCTCCCATTTCTATATGCCCAGAGAGGTCACTATTAAAGTCATTAGGAGGAGGCAGCCTGGCTCGGTGGCTAAGCCATTGGATAAGGAACTCTGGGCTCTATCCCAGCACAGCCATGAGCCTGATGCAAGACCTGTGCACCTCCTTTCATTTCTCTGTCTCTTAATTTCCCTCTCCTTTCCCCACACAGGCACATCTGGTTCCTTCATTTTGCTTGAAAACTCATCTAGACATAGGCTGCTCTAAATGAGGTTGTGCACAAGGCAGGGCAGTACAATTGCAGGCTTGGATGTGAGTTTTAGGTATGCTTGTAATATAAATGATAATGATCTAAAACCCATCTGTGCAAAGGTAATCTTTTGAAGGAAGGAGTTTTACTCCACAAATGTAGGACTGGGGACCCTTAGGTGGGGAATGTAGGAGGTCCTGCCAATCTTTGAGAAATGAGGAAAGCTGAAGCAATGACTACTGCACAAATGGGGCATGAAAAACAATTTTCTCTTACACTTGGAGACAGCATCCTTCCATTCCCTTCCTCTTTTCACCTTTTGCTTTAAAAACAACAATTATGCCGGGTTTTTTTTATAATTACCTTCTCTGCCCTCCTCCCTTCTCTCTGTCTCTAGGTCATACTCATCTTGCCTTATGCTTGTACTTTTCCTAACATCTACCTCTCTGTCTCTGAGGTCTGCTTTCTCTGATGTCTCTATTCAACCCTCTCCAACCCCATCATCTCCCCACATTGTGAGTTGGCATTAATTGAAGGGAAAGCAATAATAAGAGCCCACCCACTACAGCTCTTTCCACAATGCCCAGAAGGATCTGTGTTTGAGGCATGTTTTGAAGATCATTGTAAATCAGGAAACAGCAAGGTGGAGTGAAAGGAAACTGGAAAGAGCTCTCAGCTTATGAATGTATAATGCAAGAACACAGGCCCTCACTCCAGTAAACTGAAGCCAATAGTTACTAGACCGAGTTCCTTGAGCAAAAAGTCATTATTATGACTAACCCCTTCTGTATTTATAGAGAAGTAATGTTAGAAGACAAACAGTTCAAACAGTGCTCTTGCACTAGATGTTCTTTGCTTTTTTCTGTATGTGGTCTTTTATTCCAGCATTAATTGTGGTTATAAATAATTCCCAACCTGCTTTGGAATGATTTACAAAAACTTCGTGCTGTTGAAAACACAGAACACTTACACATAAAAAATACAAAGCACTCAGTAACTCCAGGGGTAAAAAATACCATGTATTAGGAATCAAACCCACACAAGACTTGAGAAGTAATTATCATTAAACCATTTCTCTGTCTGCTACCACAAATGGCTACAGGTACTTCTGCAGCACACAGAGGGCACTGGAGTGGGCAAAGTCATCACTGACAGGTGTCTTTGAGAGGCACTTGAGCCAGGAAAAGTTTCGTTTTCACAAAGGACAAAATCTGGAGACGAAAGAATCTTGGCAAGACTGAGTGGTGACCAGGATAGGGAAGGATTGTGGACACCTGACCACTGCCTATGACCATCCAGGCCAAAAAGGATGAGGCCAAAAAGCTTGAAAGAGAGAAGAATGGATTATATTTCTTTCTTTGCTGCATTGAAACCTATCAGCCCCACGAGGGGGAATGTTATGTGAACAACCAGGGGTGCACATTCCCTTGAGAGCCAAGGAATATGGGGCCTTGGCAGGCAGGCCAGGTGCCAGACGAGGACAGAGCAACCTTCTTGAAGCCTCCCTACATTTTGTGGAGAGGTAGGAAAAAAAAGAAAGGGCTTGTTAAAACTCACACAGCTTTCAAATCAAATTTTTGCCCTGTTTCACTTTGGAAGTCTCTTGAGCAACCTCAGTGCTTCAAAGATGAGGCTGCAAATCTCCCAATCTCCCAGAAAATGGCCCTGTATTTAATAAGCTGTTTTGACTGCAATTCAAAGTGAAAGTAAAGATTTCTGTTGTCCTAGCAGTAGAAAATATGACCGTGATCTATAACCCCATATCTGACCAGACAAAAATGTGTACTCTGTTAAAGTCTGCAGATTGCTCAGACACAATGGCATGAGAATAACCCTGGTTCCCCTGCAGTCAATAGCAGAAAATCTCATCATCTCTAATGGACATACCTGTGACTAATTTTATTTGGAAAGAAGGTGCTGGAGGGTGGTGTCTGAACACCAACATAACAAATCTGTAAGTTACATAGTGGCTCAGCTATTGGGCAAAATAACTTCTAGTTCACTCTTTTCAACCATTCTACCACAAAATTAGCCCTTGAAGTGCTTTGTATCCTAAGAGCATGCTAAAGATGGACAAGGAGGTAAGCACAGAGCAACTAAAACACCATTAACATGAGTGGTGCTTATAACTGGCTTGTGGATGCCATGATTCCTGTGGTTCAGACTTTCTTGAATGACCTGGGTAAAATTTTGGTTGCTCCTGAGGACCCTGTCAAGGATCCCTGGTGTCTTGCCTTCAAGGACTTCAATTATGGAACTGCACATAACCCTGTTAACTGCTTCAGGAAATGAGATCAGGCCTTTCTACCACCGGCACAGTGAGACATGGACCGAATCACTCCCTTTGGTGACCACACTTCCCATCCGAGGGCACACAGATACAAAAGGCACACAGATATAACAATAAATACTGCATCAACACAGTGAATGTCTCCAGAGAATTTCACTAAATAAAAAATGAAATCTAACCCCAGCAGAGACCCCTGACAGGTCTTGTTTTCTTTTAGTTTTGTTTTTCTTCCTTTAGCACATCATCTGCCCAAATTCAAATCTGATGTAGACTTTCAAAAACTGCTCCCAGCTTACTGTGGTACTCAAATGGCAGCCTGTCCTTTCCCATGCATTCTTGTTAATGTCTCTCATCACCAAACTTTCTTTACAATTAAATCCCACATATTTGAAAAGTAAAATGACAGAAGTGAACAGCCCTGACTGAAAAAAGCGTTAGTCCTCCCATTTCAGTTAGCATGGATAGGAACATACGTGCCCTTTGGAGGCTGGAAAGGTCACTGTAAAAGTTCCCTAAATCCATCTGTTTTGATTATTCTGGTTTGCATGGAGTAGATCAGACGGTATAATTCAGAGGTTTCATTTCCACTTCAGCACTTCTTCTCTACTAACTACTCCATTTCCCGAATCATCTACAGCAAAGTGAGCAAAATGAAAACACTCCTGGAAATCTACAAAGCAGTAGATAAAATAACAAGTTGATCAATTTGCTAAAATGAAAAGGACTAGAGGCAATTTTCAAAGGACCAGATAGTAAAAATGCTTATTTTTACAGCAAACTCTTCAGTTATCCCAGGATGTAAAAACACCTCAAAAAAAACCCCAGGTTTTAGAATTTTTCTTTTTCTTTTTTTTTTTTTTTTAATTTTCCAATCAGTATTACTATGAGTGCTGGTTAGAAAATATGTTTTTCCCACTTTGGAAAGGACAAGGTGCAAATACAGAAAATGTGTCCCAAGGCAGCTGAATTTAACTCCAGACTTTCAAAGCTCCTGTGAAGCTCTTGTGGTCTCCCCAGGAGGGAAACAAACAAAGTACCTCATCTGCAACCAAGTCCCACCAGAAACTTCAGACAATAGGGTAGAATAAGACCAAAAGACAAGTTAGTGTTAGCTCTTGTGTTTTTCTGCAGCAGTTTTGAAGTAAATGCTGTTCCTCCAAAGAGAGGCAAAATTCTCTGTTGAAAGCTCATAGCTTCTCTGGTTTGGGCTTCTTTTCTTGTCAAGGACCAGCTCACATATAGCCAAGAGATGAATGAAGTTTCCCCAGGCCCCACCTAACACTTCAAATGAAAGGCCACCTTCTCTCTCATGGGCAGAATCATAAGCATAAAAGGCATGCTTTTGATGCACTGACAAATCACCTGCCGTCAGGTGGTTGCTTATTTCATAAAAACATTACAGCTTTCATGAAAGTGGCTTTTCTGATTAAGTAATAGGACTGAATCATATCTTAGTTTGCATTGAATAGTGATGATATGAAGCATACAGCTCATATCCTTAAAAAAAAATTGCACTTCAAAATACTGGGCTTGACTGCTGCAGTAACTGAAGGACAACTGCAGGACAATTGTTTCTGCAACGTCAGACAAGCTTTAATATAAAGGAAATTATAGAAGAAAGATTTCTACTACTTACCAGCACACTGATTATTTTCATCCAACTGGAAACCAAATCGGCAAATCAGAGGTCTTGTAACAGTAGGGTAGTTAGGAACAGGGCCTGGTGCTGGGGGCGGTGGATAAACATTGGAATAAGGACTCAGATACGGTGATCGATACACTGGGTTTGTTCGGGGGACGCATAAATAGCCACCATTCTGGTTGACACACACCATGTCTCCTCTGCAGGCCTCAGGAATAGTCCGACATTCATCAATATCTGGGATGAAATTGCAAAAGTTAAAAGAGTGATTGCTCCTTAATGGGACCCGTCAAAAAATTAGTGAACGTGTTTTTTGCAAAATGTTGCAAAAAAATTTTATATTCTCCATCAAAAAGGCTAATCCTTCCTTGTGGGCCTCCCTTTGAAGTTAGATTGTACTAAAAAAGGAAACGTCCTATATATTCAACATATCCTGTGATCTACTTGTTTTACTTCACTATTAGAGGATAGAGGGAGAGGACAAGGCCTGCTTTGCTATTCCATAGAAGTTTGGTTTAAACACTGATTTACACATGGCTGCAGCATGCTACTGCCTCCTCCTGCTAGAGGGTCTGTCCAAACCACAACATGCAGATCAAGATTTCAGAAACTGGTGGTTTGTCTGCCCAGCTGCGAAATTTGGATCCTGCTTTGGAAGTCTCAAGTTCCCTCCTACAGAAAAAGTTAGGGATGTTCGGATCTGGGGACACGGTTCAGGCATCTTTCTTGCTTTGACTGAGAATGCTGCTGAATTAAATTTAGAGAGATACAACTGGTGTAGCCAAACTGAGCATTCCCCTGGTTCTTGGGCAGTAGAGGCAGTAGGCTATGGCAGGGCAAACAATCTGCTGCAGGTTTTTCCTTTTCTGTTTGAGTGACTTTATTGCATGTAGAAGATGCTGCTCTGGAGACTGAATGCCTTTGATAAAAAAATGCTACTGGGCAAAGGGCAGATTTTGTTACACTGCTTCAACTCAGTTTACTTGGTTTCAGTGCTGAGAATGGAAGACTTTATCTGAGCCTGCAGGTGGAGACAGGCAACAAAGACAATAAATCCTGAGTTTGAAGAGGAAAGAGAAGGAGGGTGAACAGCCCTCGTCCTTTGGCAATGAGACTGAGCTCCTATCAAAATGCATCATTGTTGTTTGAGTAGCCCTGACAGCCTGTTAGTATCTCAACAATGTCAAAGATCAGTGCTATGTAAAGGCACACACACACACACACATTTATATATACACATATTTTTTGTATATATGTGTATACAAACACACATATTTGTCACACAGTAAGAATTTTTCAACTAAAACATAATAACAGCAGCACAATGTTGACTCAATAAATTCAGGATTTCTGAACCCAAATTTAAATGTATTGATTTAATTAAAGTCCTACCTAAGCATTGCCCAGAGGCACGGTCCAGGTCAAACCCATTAGTGCATTGCTGCTAAAATGAGAGAAAAAAGGACACTCAGTGACTGTGAAATGAGAGGTTTGCAGAGTCAAATGCTCATCTGGATTATTGTGATTAGTACAATTGTTCAGCACGATACAGTACATCAGAATAAGTCCCTTCCCCAGAGGACAGTCAGCAAGGCAAGAACCTGAGGCCTCAGCATGTGTTCCAGCTCCTTAGCTCAGGAGTGGCACCCTTAGGTGGTGGCAGTGTCAGGCTGTTCCTCTGCCCGAGGGTCACCAATGCGCAATGTGTTATGAGTTGTTAGCACAGAATTGCAGTCTCCTAGTTTGGGGTCTTGTTTTTTTGCCAGGACAGGGGGGTTCATCTCAAAGGCACTTGCTACATCTCTCACAGGCTCTAAGGCTCCCCAGACAGCCCATTCAGCACACAACTCATTAGCCATTGTCTGATCCGGAGCCACAGTTGAAACATAACAAGCTTAATAAAAACAAGGCTTTTCCCTTCCACCAAACCTTGTAATTTTTAGAGGATAAATCTTTAGACGACACGTTCTAGGCATTCAATGTTACTGGAAGCCTCATCCCTTCCTATTCTGTGGTGCTGGTCATTATCAGGGCTGCAGCCTTGAGTCTTCAGCACCTCTTCAGTGATCTCAGCATTTCTAAACCAGTGAAAGTCCTGGTGATGATGGTTTCAAAGCCTGTTAAAATGATTCCCTGCTCTTCCTAGTTTTTGACTGGGCCTCCAACTATTTAGCAAGGGGCCAAGCAACTGACACAAGCACAGGATCTTCCAGTAAATAGGTTGTACTAAGGAACGTAAGCAAGAAATATCCATGAAACAGGAACCACTGAAGCAACCAGAGGGCAGAGGGATGGAGTGTGTTCAAGATTCTTCCTTTTTTGTTGTTTCTTAATGATAAAGATACTTATATTTGGACTTTATTGAAGAAATGAGTGGAAGAGTAAAGTACTTACTTGATGTTCGGAAAAGTAGTCACTTGTAGACGGGAGACAAAGGGTTAGAGGGGTGAGTCAGTGGAAGTGGGTCATTGCAGGAACTAGGGACAGGACATGAAGTGAAACACATGGCACTGTTTGGACTGCACCTGCCACTTGCAGATATGAATATACAAAACCACTGCTAGAAGTGTCAGACAAGTATGGAGGAATTCCGCCTTCATTTATTTTGGCATTCCAAAATGTTTTGGTATCACGTTGTGGAAAGCCAAGATACGCTAATGGGAGAATGTATAATCACCCTCATGCCTTAAAGAATGTATGTACTCTACCTTTCATTCTCCTTTTTGAGTGTGGTATATACACTACACCTAGGTTAGCTGGAAAAGCGGTGATAGTTTTTAACAAAATTATTTTGTTCTGGACAATAAATGATGATTCCGAAACACTGAACTACTGTAGAACTGGTTTCAACAACTTTCTAGAACTTTATTCTAGAAAAGATTCCAGTAGTGTTAAAATTACCAGTTTTAGTATCTTCAGAAAGATCTAATTGCTGTTATTTCAGCTTGAAGTTGCTTTTTTCAAAGCAACTTCAAAAATCAATTTATGTTACAAGGTGTTTATATAAAAATTATAATGGAAACAATATTTTTTAAATTATAAAAACAAACCCTTAAAGACATCTCAAAAATTCTCCAGAGGCGTGAAAAGCATTTCCCATACAGATCCAATATTCACAAAAATATCAATAAGCATGCCATGTGCAGGAAATTTTCAATGTAATAGAAGAAAAACAATTACATTTCAGAGACTTTTGGCAAAGGCATTTAGAAACACAGCTCTGGACACTGAGTATATCTGGACTATCAACTAGAAATCCAAACAACATGCCTTTAGGAACAGTTTTTCCTGATTTAAAGTTACTTGGAGCCCAAGCACACAAAGAACTAATGATTCTGCTATTTCAAGAACTGGACTGCTTTACTTCCATCCGCCCTCTTGAACAGAAATGGGTTTGGGCATAAGTGAAAATGAAAACTGGGATACAGTTGTTCAGGATCACAGTCCAAAATCAAATGGTCTTAAGACATGATCCTGCTATACACAGAAAATGTGTATTTATATGAATGAATTTTCCAAGTGTGGATGTTTCTCACAATAGAACTGAGTGGTCTCTGGTCTCATGGGATAGTTTTTCTTATTTTCTGTTCCAGAAGTGTTCAGTTTAGAGGCAGAATCAGGTTTTCAGTGAGGTCCAGGTTTCTACTGGGATATTTTGCTGAACTGGCAAGGATGAGTCAATAAGCTCAATCCATGTTCAACTCCAGAATCCTGCTGGCTCCAAGTTCTCCCCTCTAAACCCTTAGACCACACAACTTCCTCTTCATGTAAACCCCAGACCACAGAGCTTCCTATCCACCTGCTAGCCAGTTAAGTTTCATGCCACAAAGCACTTCAGTACAAAACAGTACATCCATCTCTGCGTGCACCTCTCACCTGTGCTTTTCCAGGGCTTGAAAGGCAGACAGCCAGTGTGAAAGCAGTCAGTATCCTGTAATGTACATAGAAAATAGGCTGAAAACCTTCTGATATCCAGGCTCATTACATAGAATTAAATACACATGGACAAATTAATTTCTAGTGACACTTCAGTGTATTCCACAGTTTTGCTAACATGGATTTGGCCTCCTGAGAAGGAATAATACAACTGTGGGCCAGATTCAGGTCTCAGAGTCAGTGACTCTGATGGTACTATGGTTTTATGCAACTGGGATTGAAACCAGACTGCACATGTCTATGGACTAGTTTAATTTTTATGACACCCCATGCATGCAGCAGCTGTTAAACGAACAAGTGTGCAATATTCAATAAAGCGGTTTTGCACCTCTCTGACACCTTTCCTTTGCAAAAATGAGAGCCTTGCACACTGTGCACATTTTACAGATGGGTAAACCAGAGTGAGGCCCTGCCTAAGCTCACAGAGCGACGTGTTGGCAGGGCTGCAGACATGTCACGCAGGAGGTCCTGAATCCAAGCCAGTTGCTCCAACCGCTAAACCACATTTCATCCCCAGGAGACTCTATCTGAGATGAATCCATTTTCTTGGGGCCAGATTCTGCCCCTTTACTCAGTCTTGAGTAATACACTGCTCTAGAAGGAGACAGACTGTGCTGGGTCACCCCCTACTAGAAGCTGTTATCTTCAGTGGAGCCTTCCCCGGGTATATCATCTTCACATCTAGTGGATCCTACACTGTCTCTCTCCACTGCAGCTGAAAGAAGAGGATCCTTCACTGACAGAGCCCTACAGATATTTTTGGAGCTCCTTACTCGGAGCATAAAAATTATGGTCGAGCAACCTCCCACCTCCAAATACTTACTAATAGATAGAAAACCATGAAAGCACAGTCAGAAATTATTTTTTCCTAAGTACTGTGGATTTCAATGTTTTGCTGCTGCTTTATATAAAACTTCCCAGTACCATTAGACTCACACCTTACTTATCTTGGACTGTAATTCTGAATGGCAATTGGATACAATACATTCCCACAAAACCAGTACAGGAAGCAGGGGATATTTTAGGTAGCCTTAGTTCTGCTACCCATGTGAGCTGCCAACTTTCTCTCTTAGAGCTGTCTCTGATTTCCAGTGCAAACTGAGCTACAGAGCAAGACCTACAAACGCATCAGACAAAACCACACACAATGACTGACACATTAGAACAAATTTGTTTTAAGCGAGGAGATGGAGACAAGCTCTGAAAAGTAAACATAAACCTTAAAATGATTGTTCATAGTGCTGTGGAGACAGATTGTGCTTGTTGGCAACTTTTGAGTGACAAGGAAAGGCAAATTCTGCACAGAGTTTTCCTTAGAGTCCAATGTATAGCATTCAAACTACAATTTTATCAATTTAGGCTTGCACTTAATTCATTGATTCCTCAAACCTTTTTGAAGAGATTTTAAAGCATGCACTGCTGTAAAGACTGCATACTCACTTTGCATATAGCAAGAACAGCACGGGGAGGGAATACAACAGGTTATAGCAGAAGGCTGACATACCCAGCAACTGGGCTATGCTGCACGTTGCTGCAGGACAGTGCACAATAATGAAATCCCCTATAAAACAGTCAGACAAAACTCAAACGTTTTTAGTTTCTATTGCTACAAGATGATACATTCTTTCCTCTTGGTGGGGGGGGGGGGGGGGGNGTGACCTTACTGCCTCGTACGTGTTCTGTCTGCACCCATAATCTCAATTTGCTTGTTACTTTAGATCTAAAATCCCCTCAAGAATTATTAATAGACATACAGCATAACCTATCAACACTATATGCAGCTGGCCTCAGTAGCTTGCCCAGCAGGCAAAATATTTTAAACTAGTAATTAACTTCTGCAATAGTAACTAATTAACTTCAATCAATCACTGTAGCCAGTGGGATCGTTGGTGCTGCAGTTCAGCGCTCCCGCAGATGCGCAGAGTACAAGCACAGATCAAGAAGGAGCTTGTCAGAGACAGCACAGCTTTAATAACAGGCAGATCGTCTTTCCCCACCTCTGACCACTGAGATCCCGTCTCTTTGCAAATGGCTTTAGCAAGTGGATTGGCATAACGTGTCCCCTCCACAGCTATTTTCCACAAGTAGGTTTCCCGTCAGTAAGTAAAGAAGTTTCATGCATACCACTTACCTTCTTAATCCTTGCATGTCCAAAACCGTTGGGGAAAGGTGGAAAAAACCCAGAGTCTGTGCTGATGAATAACTAGAAAGTTTTCCAAACATTACCCTCTGCTAGCACTTCAGTTCCTCTGTCATTTATAGTCCAAAGAATGAAATGGCAAGTAATGGAGAAGATCGGGAGCCGTCTGTACCTCCTCAGACACTGGAGAGAATACAGAGAAAGCACCTGGTTTTGCTTAGTTCTCTTCTGTAATTCAGCATTAAACCAATTGGAGGAGGAATGTTAAAAATGAACACTTCATTTTCTAAGTATGTTAAACAATGCAAATGGGGGCCTCAGCCTGGGACAGCTGGTTTAGATTACAAAGCTCACCAACTGGCTAGACTCCTCACAACAACCTCGAGGAGCCTGCCAGGATAAAACACTAACAGCTTGAAGGAAAGCCTCTCCCGCTGCAAACTTCACAGTTAAATGTGCCTCAGAGCAGAGAGCACCGTTATTGGACAGAAACCCTTATCAAGGGACTGGAGAAGGGAAGGGATTGTTTTCCTTGCTCTGAGAACAGAAAAAAAAGTCAGGCTTTTTTGGAGGCCCTCTAGCTGGTGTCCTGGACAATGAATATGCAACACTTGCTTCTCTGTGCCAATGGCATGCTGATGAAAGGTCTGACCCTCTGGGAGGTGAATAACTCAAATTCATGATGATCGCAGCTACAGGAACTATATTGCTTGGGGATTATATGAAAACAGGAATAAACAAATTAAACATTCAAAGGAAAACAAATGGCTTGTCTGCAAACACTGGCCCTTTTTAAACTGACCCCATGCTTAAGGGAGCAGTTTATGATATGAAATATTTCTTACGTAAAGCATAAATTGCAGATCTCCAGTTATGACTGAAGAGGAAGGAAATAAAGTACTTTTTGAGGTGTTTTGCAACTTTGCCACAGGCAGAGCTTTAGTAGGTCAAGCAGAACATTTGTGGGATGTGAAAGGTAAGCAATCAGATGCAGCAAAGATTATAGAAGATCCAAAGATGAACACTGAAATTAAAGACAGACATGGACATTTAGCAACTGCTTTGAATTTCTGTTGAGTGTCCCATTTGAGAAAGCCCTTTGTTTCTAAGGAAGCTGAAATTATTATCATACATCTCTGTGTAACAGACTGAGAAACAGAAGTAAAGTTAATATAACAGATACTAATAAAACTAGCCCCTAATCATCGACATCCCGCTTGAGATACAAAGACTGAGCTGCTTTAGGGGTGCTGAGCCTCCACAAGTTGTATTGGAGCCAATGGGAAGCTCAAGAGCTCTGTACCTCATTAACTGGCTGTAATTGTCCAAATTACCTTTCAAAAATGACAGCACCACAGGCTTTGGGCCATTTCTGACAGTTTGTCTCTCAGTGGTTTGCTTGCATCGCTTCCACTGCATGGAAAATTAAACACTCACCTAGAATTATTCAGTGTCTGTACATTTGCAGATAAACAAGAACCAAATTAATTATTTTAAATAAAGTTCCCAAAAGCCTAACAAAAACTCACACAAGGGACTTCTGAAGAAGCTGTTGGGCATGTTGTGAAGGAGTTTTGCCATGGGTCAGAAAACAGGCAAGAGAGGATAGAAAGCAAAGACCAGGGAAATGTTCATTGCAGCAAGTGGTTAACAGTGAGTATTCTCATTGCTCCATCCACCAGTCTCTCAATATACTCAGTAACCTGGAGAGCTAAGAGATCTAAGAGTAGCCGTGCTTACTGTATGTTAGAAGTGTGAAAATCAACCGAAACAATGAGAAACAGCTTTACAGGAAAGCAAATGCTCTGTGCATCCAGCTGTGTGGATGAAGAGCTTGCTTCATCTGATGATACTCCAGTTACTAATCCACTGAACTTTTCTACAATCACATGGTAAAATCATTGCACGCATGCCAGAATCACTGTATGAGTGCAGCACCAGTCTGCTCCCAAATAATTGCCTCAGAGCTCGAATCCATCAGCCAACTGGCAGAGGTGCTCCAGCCCTGGAGACAGGAGGTGAATCCAAATCTCACCACCTAAGGGGCTCCCTTAAGAAGAAATACTGTACAAATGTTTTGATTTTTTCTGTCTCCATCTGACAGCTGGAGTGGATAAAAACCAGAATATAAAAAGTGTACCAAACCACAACCTGGGCTAGTTTACAGCATGGTGACTGTTTTTTTTCCAAAATAAAAGGATTTGATGTTGTGGCTAAGTGGAATTTCTGCAGTACCTTTCTGTAACTACCATCAGTCACAAAACAATGAGATGCAGCCACAGCCTTCTCACAACTCTCTTTAGTAAGAAGAGTTGCATAAAGGAAGGAATTTGTAGTGCATAAACCCCCTTTTGTTCACCCTATAAAAATGGACAATTCAATGCATCTTTCAACTCCTTGTGCTGACACCTTCAGCATTTATACTTACAGTGGTGGCTAAACTTCATGTCTAGCGGTGCTCTCACTTCAGTGGTCTCAAATATCCCTCCGTGTTATAAAATCCATTACTTCATTTAGATTAGCTTGACATTTCCTTTGTCTTCATGAGGAAGTGTGCAATTGTCCCCAGTATAAAATCTGTTAGATAATTATGTTCTTCAAAGTTTGCTTTGTGCATAGCTAGGGTTGAAACCATATCTCCAATTAAGACTTGGATTTTCAAAATTCTGTAATATATAATCATAAGGGGGACATAAACAATGTTGTATAACTTTAACTCTACTCTCCTTGGATGAGACAGCTGCACACATGAATTGAGCCATGCTCCTGCAGACAAATCACAGCATTGGATGAACAGGAGCCCTCAGCACTGGAGAACATAATCTGACAGATTCTAAATGCTAAGAAGAAAGTTGTAAATTAGTCAGGGAACTTAAGAAGAGTTAATTACACTCAGCACCCCTGAACAGAAAATCGTCCTCACAGAAACAAGTCCTCATCCTCTAATTTTCACAACATTTCATCTCCTTTTTAAACTCTGATATTGTTCTTACATTTCTCCAGAACCACATCAGTCAAACACCCTTCTTGGATGTTCTTGTCATTTCTTAAAGTTCCCCCACTCTGAATATCTTCAACAACATTGTCAGACTGTGAGAAGAGTTGAACCACGTAAGTCTGTGTGGTGGTAGGTCTGTGAGCCCAAAGTCATTCTACATGCCAAGCTTAGACATCTTTTACCCAGCCACACAGACTGGTTTAAATTCATTAAAGGAATTTGTCAATAACTGGCACTTTAAGGCCCTGCATGTCCAATATTCATTTTGCTCCTACCAAATCTTATGGAACCAAATGTTTCTACCAGCAAAAATGATAAAACACTCAGAGCAAAACTGCTAGGCACTTGCAGAAACAACTGTGTTTTGATAGCATCTAAGCTCCATGAGACTCACAAGCTGAGCTTTTGGCTGACTGTGGAGATTGATTTAAGTGTTCTTGGAGACTGCCAAATAAGCAAGCTTTTGATACTGTCACATGCTGATATTAACATGACAAGCAGTGATTTGACATACACAAATCTCACCATACTGCCAAGCACCAAGCACACGGGAAACGTGGTCTCAAACCCTAATTCCACCTGAGAAAGAGTAGGGCTCATTTCCTCCACCTCCCAGGAAAGAATCTCAGTTGCAAATTCCTGGTGTTTGGGGAGGGTTCCCTATAATTTTTCAAAGACTACTTTAGATTATCAGCTGAGGTCTGCTTTGTTCAGTGTCTGAATTATAATTGCCATCTCATAACATGAACGTTGTAATAACCTGTTCCAGATGGCTCAGGCCAGAAGCTCAAAAGCACAGCCCTACATATATTTCCCTTTCCTAGCCAAACATAACACAAGCTAGAATTAACAGTGAAAATTAACATAGTATGTAATTGTAAAGACATCAGTAGTGCTAACTACAATGTACTGGGAATGTAAGGTCCCTGAGATGTTGTGATATGTTGATCTGCAGCTCACAATATCATTTTTAGGAAGGAGAAAATGTAACAGTTCCTGTTGTGCTGCCGTCTCTTGGGGCTCAATTGCCTCAGTGTGGTACAGTTACCACCTGCATGAGATATCCATGCAAAACAGAGCCAACACAGCACCCCTTCCTTCCTCCTGTACAGGGATGTCACCTGTCTATCTGAGGCACATGTTCCTTTGGGAAGAGGATGCTGCTAATATTGCTTCCAAAGAGCTGTGCGCTGAGCCCTGTTGCAGTGTTGTACCAGGTGGTCTCACAGTGCCCAACCACATGGAATAAACACTTAAAGTCCTTGGTTTACTCCAACTCTACATCTTTGTCCTGGTTTCTGCTGGGGTTAAACACCTCGTGTCTGTTACTCTCTTTACAGGTCTGTGGTCACTCTGATACCAGCTTCTAATGGCACAACTTCTTTTAGGATAGAAATTACCAGTGCAAAGCCCAGGCACCACTGGATCCATTCTGAAATGCAACAACTCTAAACACAGACTAGTATCTGACTCCACTTTATTGCTTTGAAAACACGTTAATTGTCCCTTTAGATGAGGAGTAGTAGAATCTAGCAGGTACATACCAAAACTGAAATAGCTTAAAACAGCCCAGTGAACTGCATCTACTGTAAGACAGAACTATTTCAGGAATATTCCCTTTAGTGAGATCAGGTTTGATGTTCATGATCACCTGTCTAGCTGTAATACTTTCTAGGACAGTCTAGGAAGATGCCTGAGGCAAAAAAGAGTAATATTCTTGGAAGAATTCTTCAGTATTGCTCAGGGTTTTTTTAACTCAATAGAAGTAAGGTAAACAAGCAAACTAAATGATTAGTGTAGCTTTCTCAGGAAATAAACAGAGCCTTTCATAGCATTTTTGGTGTATGTGACAACCCTCAGCAGACAGTAATAATTATCAGTAGTGGTAGTTTGCAAAACCCGGCAACATTCTTCTTGAGTTTTCAATCCTTAGATGACTGACATTTGTACTTTTAAAATATTTTTCTGTAAAAAGTGTATGGAACATCATCCTGTACCTAAAAACAAAAGATGTACTTGAGAACTCCCTTCTCCCCCTTGGTTGCTCTGAGTATCCAAGAACAAGGTGCCCCAGCCCACTGTTCATACTTTTACTTGTTTTTCTGTTGAATTTCAGCATAGCTCTGGTGACTGCAGTTCACATTTTGCCTGAAACTAGACAGATATTTTAGTTTGTTTTTGTTTATTTTATAAGATTGACATGTACATAAACTGGGCTGCAGCCTTCCCTGCATTTTTGTCAAATGGTCTAGACAATGTGGTTGAAAACAATGCTCTTTAATCTTGTGACAAAATGTTTACCAGCCCCTTTTAATAGCAAGCATAAAACCTTTATGGCCAGTTTCAGCTAATAATGACCTTCCATAAATAAAGACCTAAAACACTTAATACTCCTGGACCAAGACTAAAGTCTGTTTCACTGTTGGAGCAAGCCAAGATTCAGTCTTCGCAAGTGCCTGGGATACATAAACCATTGGTCTCCAATTACGACCAGACAGTTAGAAGTATGTACTAAAACCTCCCTTAGAAATATTCAGGACTGATTTATTTTATGCTAAAATGCCTCAAGACTGCTGTGTCTTTTGCAGTTTCCCGAGCCCTTTACTAACTCAAGCACCACACTGGGCACATCTGGCACAGCAGGATCGGGTGGTGCCTCAGAGCAGCTGACTGGAGACAGTGGTTCACCTTTCCTGGTTACCCTGGCAGCTTTCCCTGGCTGCTGGGCATTGGTGCCAGTAAAACACCAGCTTCACCTGTGCTTCCTTGGCTCCCAGGTACTTCAATTCCATCCCACGGAACTTATATTTTAGGTGGGTTTTGTGTTTTGGGTTGATTTGATTTTGGTTTTTTTTTTCAGATTTAGTTGAGCATCCTTTCTCCTTTTTAATCTGCTTTGGCGATTCACTTTGTTTTTATGCAAAAGATTAGCCACTGTAGCATTGAGCATATTCTGTGTTTTCCATTAAAACACTTCAGGTTCTGAATAAACCCAAACAAGTCTGTGGAAATACCATCTCTCAACAGGGGTGTTTGAATGTTCACAAGTATGTGCACTATTTTTGTAAGGGCACCTGCCAGAACCCTGGTGGTGAATCCAGAGCAGAAAATATTTGACATCAACCCTCTTTTCCAGAGCTTCTCTTCTTCCAAGTGGTGGAAAACATTCCCTTTTTTAAAACATGTTTCACTCTCATAGGTGAATGAATAAATATAAGCAAAGACTTCTGGTTTCTTTTCCCAGAAGCACATTTTTGGGTCTTTTCCTTATCTTAAGATTTTTGGGGTTATATGTCAGTCAAATATAGGAGTGGCAGAAAGTTTCCCTATGACGAGAGAGAGAATTTTGACTGTTTTGTACTTTCTCAACTGCTTTCCTAACCCCAGAAGACATTTATAAACTTTTCTTCGGTTTAAGAACTACTACACTTAATTTACTTATTCCCACAGCAGGGATTACACCGTTTCACAAATTACCTGTTTACTTTTGTGACCTAACCATGCTGTTCATAAGAACTGGCTATGAAACTGGGTGATAAACATGATGTGTGTTGCCTGTTTGTTTTCAGACTCATTATTCACTGGTCTGCAGCAACAAGTGCTGCTGTAAGGCAATGATTTAGCGTTCTAAACGTAGGAATTCCACTGAGCAGGATGTACTCCCATTTCCTAGTTGAGCTGTGTGTGCTGCAGAGCTTACAAAATCTTGCAACAGGATGCAGTCTCTAACAGAGTGGTTCTTTTTTTTTTTTTTAATATGCTGGCCTTTGCTTTGAGTTGCACTGGTTGCCACAGCAGAAGAAGCTGGGCAGTACCAGGAGTTCCCTGTTCAGAAGCAGCCTGGCCATGCCCAGGGCTCCCATCCATTTGGGAATTGTGGGGCACCAGAACCTCAAGCAGCCATGTGAAAAGTCAGTGGAACTGGACCTTTTTTCCAACAGAGGCACTTGTACTGCTAACAGAGTCCATAGCCAGAGTCTGATAAATCAATCAGTCCCCATTTTGTCCACAGTTCCATAACAAAATTCAAGAAGCTGAAGTTGTGCCAGATAAAGAAAATAGAAAAGAACAAAAACTCTGACAGGTTAAATGTGAAAAACAGAAAGTAAGGCCAAGAAGGTTTGAGAAACAAATCATAAGAAGCATAAAAGCTAATAATAAATTCTTTTTCAGACACACCAAGAGCAGGAAAACTGCCAAAGAGTCTGCAAAGCCAACAGATGAACAAGGTATAAAAATAGTGCTTAGAAAAGATAAAATCACTGCAGAAGGTGAAGTGTTTCTTCTTCATCTGCTTTTGCTAGAGAAACTTCAAGAGAGTACCATAGTGGAATTAAAAAAAAAAGAAAGAAAAAGAAATAAGTAAAAACAAAAAAACAAATCCTGTTTGGGAAGATATGTCTAAATCCAAAAGTCAGCAGGAGAGGTTGTAGAACAAATCAAGAAAATGAAGAAAAACCATTCATCAGAACTCACTTGATATCTAGAAATCAAGTGTTAACTGAAATAAATATGATGGTTTGTAACAGCTCAACTGTTTATCTGAAGTGCAATCTCTCCCAAAATTGCCTTGGTGCTAGAAGAAGAGAAAGTACCAAATACAGTCCTGTATTTCATAGGTTTCTATATAATTGTTAATAAAATACAGAAGAGCAAATCCAAAATATCTGGAAATCAGTAGCACAGCACAGCAGATCCAGTGAAATTCAGGAAGAATTCCATCATGGAAAGGGTTGTTAAACATTGGAATGGACTGTCCAGGGAGATGGTGGAGTCACCATCCCTGGAGGTGTTCGAGAAATGACTGGATGTATCACTTAGTGCCATGATATAGTTGATGTGGTGATGATCCATCAAAGGTTGCACTTGATGGTCTTAAGGGTCTTTTCCAAACTTAATGGTTCTGTGATCTTTTAGGCATAGGTTTTCTTGGAGACTATCCTTAAGAACTACGTATCTCAGAAAAACAGCTCTGCTCCATGGTATAGAGGTTTGTTTTTATATTTACTCTCGCTCTGCACAATTGAAACCAGCTCCAGCCAACTCCTAACTGGCACTTGTAAATAGCAAATGTGATTTTTTTTCAGCAAAACTTGGGAATTTTTGTATAACAGTTGCCATTTCAAAGTTTTTAATTTCATCTATAGCCTTTTTAGCCACCCTGGGCCACCCCAGAGAAGGACCATGGAATGGGCATTGAAGCTGAATTAGGTGTGGCTGAGACTCCCAGGCAACTTGGCAGAGGGGCACGGGACATTAGGAGGTCTGCTGAGATGCTTACAAAGAGACCAGAGATGAGGGATCAAAGAGAGAAGGGCACAAAAAGGTAAGTCCAACTGCTCTTTGAAGTGGAACTTCTCAGTATTAAGCCCATTGCCTCTCCTCTGCACTCTGCCTTTGGCAACAGTGAGAGATGCATCAGTACCCTGGGCAACGGGGGGACTCAGTGCCAAGCACAAAATCAAGACCATGATTGTGACATGCCACCGTGACAGAGTACATGTAACCTTCTCCCTGTGAGTCATAGGCTCAATTAAGTCTCAGTTTGGCTTCTCATCAGAGTTTCCTTCACACTTTCACAACAGCAGGGTTGGCCCTCCAGGCTTTGATCAATTGCAGTAATTTCTGATGTTTCCCTATTCCATTTTAATTTCTAATGAAAATCATTTTCACGAACTAGATTGCCTAGTCCCATTTGGCCAGGGCAGTGCAGGCTTCAGGTTGCCAGCAAAGCATCAGGCTATTTAAGTACCTGTACAAGGCAGCTGGAACCACTGACTGAGTTCAGGAGAACATCAGAGCCAGAGTGCAGCAGGCTCCCTGGATCCCCAGCCCTGCCTACTTGGCAGATGCTGGGAAGCACACCATAGTTGCTGTTCTGTTTGAGTCCAGTAAGGACAGAGGTACCACCTGCAACCCCTCTGCCCGCAGTGGCACTCTGCAGGTCCTTCATCCAGAGCACTCTGCAGACAATGTGCTATTCAGGCTGCACTTGGGGCCAGACAGATCTGGCAACCCTAGTTATGACTCATTCATTTTCTTTAGAAGCCTGTACTCCTCAAATTTTTGTAGTTTCATAATAAGCCTTCTCTAAGTTAGCTGAAAATTGTTAAATACATCTGTTACTGCTCCTATTGTCAAAAATAAGGCAGTGTTCTGTTTGTCTTCATTTTTATTGGCACCCACTACTTAAGCATAGAGCAAAGTACAGTCTAAATATTTTCCAAATCTATTTCCAGAAAAAGTTTCAGTTTTGATTACTATTTTTCAATGCTCCAGTCTACCATTCAAACCACTTTCTTTACTATAATTTTACTCCTGCTACAATTTAGTGTTGTATCCATGGTATGGCATGTAAACCAAAACACATAGGTGAACCAGAATCAACTTGGTAATTTGCTTGTAATTCTGAAAATACCCTTTTATTACAAACAAAAGCATCACTCAAATATTTTAATACCTTATAACAATAAAGAAAACTACTGCAGGAGATAAGGAAACAGTTTTACATAAGGGTTAATTTTACAATCACCATGTAGTTGGCTTTCCCCATAACTAGCTGAAACCTGAATCCCTTATTTCCCTTCTTCTATGCAGCTTCTTAGACACCTGCACCCAAATAGTGTCTGGAATCTCTCTCATGATCTCTATTCTCCTGTGAAAGTGACCTTATCACTCTCTTCAACTACATGAAAGGAGGTTGTAGCCAGGCAGGAGTGGGGCTCTTCTCCCAAAGAACCACATGAGAAGACAGCAGCCTCAAGCTGCCCCAGGGAAGGTTCAGGTTGGACATCAGGAGGAATTTCTTCACAGAAAGGGTTGTTGAGCGATGGCTGGACATGGCACTCTGTGCCATGGTCTAGTTGACAAGGTATGTTTGGTCAAAGCTTGGACTCAGTGATCTCAGAAGTCTTTTCCAACCTAATGGATTCTGTGAAATAATGTTTGCAGCTTACATCTCTTATACTTGTTCCCATTTAGGAATTAATATTCTTATCCCACTTTTTATCCCTGATTTATTCAAAACTGCTACTACCTCTTACTGTTGCTCTATTTACATCCAGTTGCCACTTTGTTGCTTAGGCTAAATATATTTTTGTTGGTAATACTATATTAACTGCTCAGGAAACTTGGATTCAGGCTACCTAGGTTGTACAAATGAGGGTAGCTTTATTTAGTTCTAAAAGTCCAGCTGCCTCTGCCAAACTTAATGTGGGCTTCTGTCTTTTTCTGCAGCCTTGAAAAGGTCAAAATCATTTGCAAAACCTTAGAATGTCCTTAGCTCCCTACTCCCTGATTTACAAAAAGTTACATTTGAAGCATTATAACTCTTGGCTTTCTCTTCTCAGAGGGTTAACAGTGCTTCCCATTCTAGGGAGTCAGGAGATACCACTGGTCAGTTTTTACTAGCTCAAAATCAACCATCTGACTTTGCTCACCTTGTAGGAGAGCCTTGGCAGACCTAACCCCTTGGACTATTCCATCAACAAATATTAGTTACTAAGTGGCTGTACTATAGTGCTGGCTAAGAGCTACCATCTCATAAGTGACATGAAATAAATAGTTCCTAGCTGCCTCAAATCTGTAAAACCTCCTTGGTCTGTGCTCCCACACCTGATCATGCTGCAATTCAATCCACCTTGCATGACCATCTGGAAATTCACTGGGGGGAAATGCAGGCAGCATCTGATGTCAAAAATGAAAACCTTGGGGCTAACCACTCAGTGCTGCCAAGATTCCCTTTACCTTTGTGGTACTGGCTATATGCAAACAGTATCCAGGCAGCTCTCTAAAGAGTTAGATGTCCTTTACACTAACAGAGATAGAACATTCTTGGTGGTTGGTACAAGGGTCAGCTCATTCACTTTAACAAACACACAAAATAGGTGTAAGTAGTTTGTTTCCCTGACACCACTGGTCTGTAGTCTGTCAAGTGCTTGTTGCAATGCCACAAGTGACAGGGCTTCTAAACTCTCTTCTATCAATAACTGGAAAAACCCTCTAATAATAGTTGACCATAACTCAAATATTACAGTATTTTTTCACTTTTCCCACAAACTATAGATTGAAAGAGGTAGGGTTCGATTAGATATTAGAAAGAAATTCTTGACTGTGAAGGTGGCAGATATTGGAACAGGCTGCACAGAGAAGTCGTGGATGCCCCATCTGCTGAAGTGTTCAAGGTCAGGTTGGATGGGGCTTTGAACAACTTGGTCTAGTGAAAGGTATCCCTGCCTGTGGCAGAGGGGTTGGAATTGGATGATCTTGAAGGCCCCTTCCAAACCAGGCAGTTTCATGATTCTATGAAAATACCAAAAACCCAGCAGTATATCAATATCGACATCAGCAGTAAGAAGACATTAATTAACTGCAAAGCTTTCGTGAGGTATGTGATAATGTGAAATACTTACAAGGCAAGCATCTTCCATTCTGTCTCGTCTACTTTAGCCATCAGTAACTCCTATACATAGTACAGACTGCCTACCTTATTGGTAACTACTTATGCAAAATGGTCAAGAATGACAGTAAGAAACAATAATAAAATGCAGGGGACTGACATTTGGTTAAAAAAAAGTTCTCTACACTGGTCACTATAATGTGTGAAATTATATTGCTCTGACTAACTGGTGTAACGCAGGAAAGTTTAATTAAAAAAAAATAAAACACCCCCCCCAATAAAAAACCCCAAACCATAAACTGTGCCTTCCTTTAGAGTGGCAATTAGAAATATCAACCAGTTACTTCCTTCTGTTTGCATGGAATGCAGGATAAGCAAAGAACAGCAAAAAAAAAAAAAAAAAAAGAGAAAGTCTAAAGAGAACAATGGGAAACCTTAACCTTCATTCCCCCTGGCTTTATATCAGGTTTGCAAAATGAATCTGTTAACAGAATTCTGTTACCTTATCACTAAAGATAACTGACAGCTTGTTAGACCACAACTAGGAGGACCAGACATCTTTTTTTCCTTGCAAAACCCACAGAAAAGAAAACAATTATGTTAAATGAAAGAATGAAAATTTTCAACTACTGCACCTTGTTCATAAATTCCAGAGATTTTTTTTTCCTCATGCTGCTGTGTGAAAGACCCACACAATTAACAGGACAGACTACATGAGTCATGTATGTACATGTGGGAAACTGGTAAGGCAACTATATATGGAACAGTTATCAAGAACAAAGCAAACATAGCAGAAAAATTAGAGGAAAAAATATATCTACTAATTGTTCAATGAAAACAAAGCTTGAATGTTTGTAATGGTCTGTGAAACATTCAAAGAAGGAAGAAAGAAACAAAGTAATGAAGTTGTTCTACACTTCTCTGCACAAAAGTACTGCATGGAGCACAAAGCCCAGCTGATTTCTAACAAAGCATCAAACCCCACCAATGTACCTGTGGAATGAGCCTTAGAACAGAAACCTCTAAGCCATGAAGATTTTCTTCATAGTTTAAGAGAGCTCACCTCCTAGGACCTAAGGACTGAAGCCTTTTGTATCCCTGCTGTAGATTTTCTTCTCCCTCAAGGAGCTTAATGAGGAACTCTGAAGCTCTTCAGTACCTTTGCTTGGCATTAGATTTCCCTCTTCAACGTCACAGATTATTGTATAAATGGAACTGATTTACAGCATGCAGAAACAAATGGTCTTACTATGTTTTCTTTATTGGCATTTAGAAAGCTTCCTGAAAGAGAAATGTGTACATATTAAGTTCTCTGCAGTTAAAGAAGAAAAAAAATGCATTAAAAAAAAGTTAAGAACTGCACCGTTAGTATCTTCCGAGACTAGTGAGCAGCACGACTCCATTTATAATTTACAACATAATTTTTAAAAACTAAACATTTCCTTCTGCTTTGGCTCACCAAAAGGCAATTTTATTGTGAAGCAGCTATATATCATTAAACAGACATGACTACAAGACTAACAGAGATTGCACAGAAGCCATCTGATTTCACTTTTCTTTATAATTGCTATAGAAAAAAAAGGTAGCTGTTCCAGTCCAGTTTAAATAAAGATGCACATTTGAAATACCTAACTGCAGTATTCTCAGCTGAGGTAATTTGAGATTCTCAACACATTTATTACATAACACAGAATTTACTTTGGTAAATACGTGGCTGCTATCTTTTTAGAAATCAAACTGCCAAACTATCCATAATAGGGTAAAAAATTTAAAATCAAAATCCAATATGGTAGGTCAATCCAGTTACAAATTTGCTAAGTCTTCCATGAAACATTAATATACTGGAGACAAGGGTTTCAAACAGCTCTTAAGTACAGCAATTAAAAAGCTTTTGCTAGGTTTCAAGGCAACAAAAGAAATTCACTATTTGACCTCTATATAAATAAATGCAAAGATTTCTTGCATTATTTTGGTTGATTCTGTACAAGTTTCAGTAATTAATTTTATTTAAATATAACTCTTACAACAATTTCATCCAGGACCTTAATGAAAATGAAGGAGGTTGACAGTTCTAATGTAGAACTTGCACAACAGTTATCCTAACACTGATGTAACAAGGAGAGGCATATAAAAAGATTAAGAAATTACACATTTTAAACTGAAGATATTTTATCTCAGATTCACTATGAGGATGACTCTTAACCTTTAGTATGCAACTTCATTCTTTACGTGCCAAACAAAGTGTACAAGTTATCACAGCAAAATTTACAGAATAATTGACTTTGGCCTTGGTTTTACAAAGGCCTATTTACACATTTGAGATAAGCAAACACCTTCCTCACTTTTAATTCTATACATGTGTTCAAGCTTTAAGTCTGTATTTGGATCTACAAAATCTTGCAAGATAAAAAGTCTCTCAAATATACACCTTGGACCATTAGAGCACAGTGTCTTTATATATGTGAATATAACATTTGCTAAATTACCCACTCTTCACATGGATATCTCTAGCCTCACTTCCACAGTTAACTCCTTGGTGCTGATGGGTTAGACTGCTGAAAATCTGGGGGGGTATATCGAATCATTGTGCAAAGAGATTAATGTGCCTCAAATTGCCCCCAAATGCAATCAAACCTGTAAATAAGAGATACATGTGCAAAAATACATTAAGTAAACACCATTAATTGGGTGGTTTATGTATTTTTTGTAGTTCTGGTTCTGTAAAGTAGATGGCAGATCATTTTAATGGAAAAACGGATCTCAACACCAAAGAGTTAATGCTGTCTATGCATATCTGAAACAACCCAGTATACATAAGGTTTAAAAATCCTTTAATTTGTCTTGTGACAATCTAGCGACAAGACAAGATTTTTTCTCAGTTAAATATTTAACCCACGCCCAAAATGAATACCTGCTATACAGAAGGCAGTTATTCACTCCACCATTAGAATTTCCAAAGCACTGATAAGTTTGTAAGTACAAGAAAAGCAAGGTACAATTGCAATCAAATACACGACTTTTTACAGAAGGCCTCATTGTGATCAATTATGTACAACATAGTGTTCTCATTTTCCTTAAAGTGCTCATCATACTGATGCAAGATGATCTATTGTTTTAGGAGGTCTTTTAATACAGCACCAGCACTGGCATCGGGGGACACTGGAAGTGGTGTAAAAGTAGGCAATGCATCAGAAATAGGTTTCATAAGCAGATGTCCAGAACTGCTAGCTGGGGTTATGAGAGGCACTGCTGCAGATCGAGGTGCTAAAAATGGATTTGCATCTGGTCTTCTACCCATACCCGAGACTGCAGAATCTGGAATATAAAAAAACCCCAAAAAAACCAACAATGAAAACACTTTGCTAAAAAGCATTCCTAGATCTATCCAATTTTACAGCATTTGTTCACAGAGATGTTCTAAAATTGCCTATCACTTCTGCAAAATCTAAGTCCTTGAAAATCTCCTTGCCATGGACTATAGACACCCTCGAAGATTTTTATTGTCTCTGACTTCTCTCATAGAACCATAGAATCATTTAGGTTGGAAAAGACCCTTAAAATCAAGTCCAGCTGTTAACCTAGTAAGTCCACCACCAGAATTCTGTAACAGCTCAAGCTACCCAAAAAAATGTGCACATCTGACAGGCAACATGAACACCCTTTGCAGTTCACTTCACCTTTGCAATGCCAGACATGAGGTATCTGTCACGCTGACTCCAGCACTGTGCAGAGGTGTAAGAGCCCTGGCACAGGCACTACAATGCAGGCCACAGGAAGGTTTCCCAACACACGGCACAGCTTCCCCAGGGTCAGCCCCAAGAAAACCCCCATAAATAAACAGCACTTCGTAACATCCAACTACTTTAGGTGAATTGAAGGAGGGTTTTTTAGTATTTCTCTCTCTCTCTGTACAGACATATAGTATGTAGGGGTTTTGTGTTTGGGGTTTTTGTTTTTATTTTCTTTTGAGTTTGCAGCTGAATTTCAAACAAAACAAGCTTCTGAAAATCAGCAGACCTACACTAAGGTGAAGTCTTGAACACATGTAAAAAAAATTAAGAACAAACTGGACCAGTTAAGCTGAAGGTTTGAATCTTAAATTACTTAAAACAAAAGTACATTGATTTAACATGCGTAATATAAGCCTAACTGTTCTCTGCCTTAGAAAACACTCTTGCACGGCTTACAGAGATTTCATACCAGGCCATACACTTAACTGATTTTATTTTGGTCCTCTCTGAGCAACCAGGTTCTACACACCAGAGAGACACTGCAAAGTTGTATTAGTTGCATTCTTCACTCACTTCAACACAAGCTGATCAACAGGGATGCTGAAAATCAGGATTGGGTTCACTGCTATACCGTACGAAGTTGTCTGCACAGCATCTGTTTGGCTCTAACAGGTGCTGTTAAATCCCTTCCATATCAAAGGGAATTTGGTTTCTCTAATCTTCTGTATAGAGAGTTTAGAAAGTGAGGTATAGATACAGTGGGAAGGAGAGATAGGAGAAGAATTGAAAAAAATAATAAAAAGAGAAAGTAGGAAATGGTTGGGGGAGAAGAAATCAAATTTATAATCCACAACTGAGGAAGCACAGAATCATTAAAATTCTCTTGATAATTCTACCTTTAGTTATTTATGTTCTGTGTAAAGATTCAAATATTACCTTGCATTTGACTGTTGGATGGAGTACTGCTAGTTTTACCAATTCCTGCTGCTCCTAAAGGTTTCATGTCATGAACAGAGAGCTTGGGTGGGGGAAGGCTTGGGCGAGATTCAGTTTCAAGGAATTTCACGAACAGTTCTGAAAAAGACTATAAGAGGCTACTAGTTATTGTATTTCACTGATGCTCTGGTGAAAAGCACTAAGCCAGAAATACACATATACATAAAACAAAAAGCTGTCAACAGCCTGCAATCAATTTTGTACTTGTACTTAGTACTAAGCAGTCCTCAGTGAGTGACAATGAAATTTATTTTCAAAATACTCTTTGTTGTTGTCTCACTAGGAAGCATTTATGTAAAATTGATAAACTCTGAAGATAACACACATACTTCTACCATGGTTCCATTACTGATTTAAGCCAGTTGTTTCAAGAATCCCATGCAACTACTAACATCACAGTATTTCCTTTGTCTTTTGCTCAACCAGTCTCTCCACCACAAACACAAAAAGCCCAACCTTTTCTCTTAAAGCCCATGTATGCTTTATTTCACAATGAATCTCAAATAAAGGAAGCATGGAATGATTAAGGTGTCAGTAGCACCACAAGATAAAATTTGGCTTAGTAAAGCCTGTACTATTCACACACAAGCATTAATTTTTCTGTTTTACATCTACAGTTAATCAGACCACAGTCCTTTAGTGGCCTACGTGCCTGCACTATTTTAGAGCGAAAAAACTAATCCCTACACTTCAAGATGGTTTACAGGAATCCATTCTCAACATTTCTAGCACAACTGAGCAAAAAACCAAAGTCAATCAAAAACCCCAATCCCTCAGTGCTTGGTCCTTGAGTACATTATTTACTGGCCTGTAAAATGGAAAGTTCCATAGATAAACTGCTCTCATGCATCATGCTATGAGATCTGTTGCTTTATAGTATTTGAAAACTTAAAATACCAGTTTTATATGCTGTACATAAGAGGCACTAGCTGCAGCAGCTGAAAAAGCTTTTCAATTTAAATTTAAAGGACATACGGGAACATAGTCATCAAAATACAATGTCACGGTCTTCCATACTGTTGAGTATTATGGAATTCCATACTCTCACATATTTTTAAGTTCCAGCACTCATAGTTTGCAAGATGAAGTCCACAGGATAAGAAAAGAATGATGCCAGGAACCAGTGGAACAGTAATTGTCTTCTGTATTAGCCCAAGATTTAGTATTGTGTAATTTTCAGCGTCTACATATTTCCTTAGTGCAGGAAAAAACCTTTTGCCAAAGCAGTTGCACAAAAGAATTACTGTAAGATACAGCAGCATCAGTAAATGACGCTCAATGTACTGTTGAGCCAAACACGAGCATTAATATGCAACCTCCCCATTTTTGCACTCAAACAAAGAGAACGAACGATTAATTCTTACGCTATTAAAAATGTTCTGATGAGTTGGTCTCAAAGGTGTACTAGGAACACTCTTTGACCCTGCTCCTCCACCAAGCCAGCCAGTCACCCATCTTGTAACTCCTCTTTGCTCTTCAGATAGTAACTAGAGAAGTATTTAAAGAAAACAAAGTTAGGAAACAAAAAAAAATAAAGCAGCAGATAAAAGAAAGTGAAGAAATATAATGAGCTGCACTATAACCATGTGGCACTCTTAAGAGATAAATAAAAATTTTTATTATTGTCAAAACCATATTTTCCACCTCTCGCTTTTAGACTGGCAGTCTAAAAACCTGGCTCTTTACTTAAAAATATAAGCCTCACGTTCTCCACAATACTACTGGCATATATATAATAGACTTACTTTTCTGTAAATGATATATTACAGCTACTATACACAACAGCACAAAGTTAAATCCTTTCCTTTCTGCATTAGCATTCCTCAGCAAAATGAAATCTACTCTATTAAACGTTATCGAAATATTAAGATCAGCATGTCCCACATAAAAAAAAGTGACATGAAAGAAGAAAAAACATACTTTCCCCACAAAATGTGCAGGGACAGTCACATTTAGTTTAGCAGCAAGTCATTCTATTTTCAGGTATAGACACTGAACAAAAGAAAAAAAAAAGAAAAGAAAAAAAAAGAAAAGAAAAAAGAAAGAAAGAAAGAAGCCTAGTTTTCTGCAAAGTATTACCTGATCAAGTTCGTCCCTTTTTAGTCCCAAGATACTTCCCATTAACCTTAACACTTCAAGACGTTTATTTTTTGGAGTATGAAAATGTCCAATAAAGAGATTTCTCATCAACACTCTGCAGAACAAAAGAAGCTACTTATACAAGCTGCTATTGTGTAACAGCTGATACCACAATATTGATGAACTTATTCCTCATACTCTGGCCTAATCTACAGTAATTCAAATAAACACATCAAATACAAAAAACTAAGAAGGTGCCTCACTCATTTCCTCCTTTCATAAGTTATCACATTTCTTACACTGTGAGTGTGAATTGGGACAGTATTAGCAATACTGCAAGTATGCAGTAAGGTAAAACTGAATGGTACATGAGCAAATTTTGATGTACATACTACAGTCAGGGAAAATGCTTGTTCCAAGATCTTGATTCAAGAGGGCATTTAAAGAGATAGCTCTGTGTAGTCCCAAACCAAGAGGTAAGGAAGGGGACAGGGGAGCCCATTTGCCTATCCCTGTTTCAGTTCTGTTGGGTAGAGAAGGAAAAAAAGGACCAAGGAAGAGATTTACGTGACACCCAGGTGATGCAGATACATGAAAGGGCTTGCTGTTCACACCCTGAACATTATAAAATACATTAATTAAGAACTCTTATCTCCATTTGCAGAGCTCATGCTATAGAAATGCACGTCTACTTAAGAAACACATCAGCGATCCAAATCTGTTTTGGTTTTACTAATCAAAACGACTATTTACAACCACCAAGCAAGTGAAAAGTGTAAAAATAATTAAACTGTAATTACAAGACAACATACAGAAGTACAGTCCTGCACTGCTCTTGCAACTGTGAGTGCCACATCTGTACACTGAGAGGAATGAACCCAAAAACTTAAGCCAAATTTTTCATTAAAGACTTACTTGTCCACTTTTCCTTCTGTGCTGTTCATAAGGTTCATTAGTTTGTTTTGTACATCTTCTAACATTTCTCTTCTGATCTCACCTATAAATTGGTGTCACAGCAAAATTAACAAAAATCAAAACTCTGAAACATTGTTGCAAAATTTATCAATTATACACACTTCCATAAATACTGCTATGGTGCTTTTAAATAAAAAACAAAACCATAAAATCTATGTGATTTTTTTATAAAAAGATGTCAACTTACTAAGTCATTACTATTTGAAACCACAAGCTAAAATTTCAGGAATGACACTCAATGCCGAAGTACAGGAATGCACATTAAATAAATCCATTGCAGGAGGTCTGATGAACTGCTCTGCTCTGTCTAAATAATACAGAACTGGAAAGAAACTCTACAGCAATGTCTGTAGTCCTGTGGTGGCAATCTTTTTCGTAATGACCAGACTCCATGTTGGCATCAGGTCTTTTTCATCTCTGCCCTTAACCTCCAGTACTACCCAAGCCCAGGGATTCTGTATACCCTACTATCAGGTTGCTACAGCCTTTGAAGCACCAACGAGTTCTCAAGTTTCCCAGATGAATTACGGGCTAGCAGAGCTACATCAGGACCTTGTTGTGGGTCTGTTCTGCTAGGACCTTTCCCACTCCTGTAACTCATGCAAGCTCTGAAACAGCAGGCTGGGACACACTAATGCATCATAGAAAGAGTGTTGAGCTTCGTAATTCAGTATACTAGCAAGAGAGGCAGAGATATGCAAGATCACGCATACTTTGGGAACAAAAATGTGAACAGAAGAGATGAAATGCTACAGCTACTATGAACCAAAGACAAAACTGAGAGAAAAATGGTAAATACTTCAGTCAGGCATCATGGCCTTCAAACTCAGTAAATAGGCCAGAATTATAAGTTGATGAATGTGAGGGGGCCTAAGAGTGTGCTAGGAGCCACTACACACATTTTCCGCCTTCTTTTGCACACTGACTCCAAGTTCTGATACTGTTCTGTAGTGGCTGCAATGAATCTCTTTATCTAGGGTTAGCACAACACTGAGAATTATCTTCCTAGCCTACACAAACACACTATTTTTCCTCTTCACAAACATGAAACAGGAACTATTAGAAGAGTAAGAGAAGAGTTTATATTCTGCATTCACCAGTGCTGTAAACATTTCAGCTTCCTGAAATCCCTGACCTTAATCAACAATTTGTCTACTATCTACATACTTCAGCCTCCCAACATTGGACTGTGTAACAAGGGAGACACAAATGGAACAACCCATGATTTTAAAAGAAGCCATGGCATGACATTGTTATATTCACTGTTGCCCAACAATTTCACAGCACCAACTTTTCCACAATTCTGAAATTCCAGTAACACAAATTACTTGTTAACTGAAATACACCAGTTACTCCAACCATACTGTGTCAGTAACTCAGTCTGCTTCTAACTTCCCATAAAGCTTATAATAAAGAAAAAAAAATTCCTAGAAGTTTTACTTGCCATAAATATTGTACAGCATTCAGATTGTAAGGAAACAAGGCAGAAAGTTCTCTTTCTATAAAAATACAGAAATATTAAAAACTAGATAGAAGTCTCTGATGTTCAAGTCTGCAGAGGTTTCTATAAAGCCCACAGAATAACTTGCTAGATAAATTTATCTCTCTTAAATCCCCAAATGCAGGATTTTAGAACACTGGCAGTAAACTGTTCTCAGACAAGAAAGCAAATAATTACCTACAAGGTACTAAAAATTCTTGGAAGATAAACCTCAAATGGCTCCACCTCAAGAGTGCAAAAGTGTAATTTCTCACCAAATAGTCAAACCAAAGGGGTTCTGCAAGAACCTTTAAAGCCTAATAAAAGTACAATTATTCACACACAAAAGCTTGACAAATACGCCATAATGGGGACTGTTCATGTGAAGACCAACTCTACCCTACAGATGTATAAGAAGACAGGATCAACTTTTGCTCTTCTCACTCTATAAGGTTTAATGCTTATCTCCAAATACTTTGGAAAAACTGCTGATCAACTTCGTTTTCCTACCATTTTAACAATTTTTAGGCTCATGTTAATTAAAAATACTTCATTAAAAAAAAACCCACAAAAGATACACTTTTGGTTTATCTATCTTATAGTTAATTTCTAAAAAACCTCAACACCTTTGTAAGAAAAGTGACTTATGAATTTTAACAACCTTCAAATCATGGATGCATGGAAAGCATTTCACTCTTGTTTCCACAACTTTCAATCTTAATAAGTGCATGCCACAACTATGTTGACAAAACATGGTTCTCAATTAACACCAATAACTCCCTGAGAATCCACACAGAGATTTTGTATATACACACATCAAAGAGCCAGTCTGTGAAACGGATACAACCTAATATGCCCTGTTCAAATACTCCACATCTTTATACAAACATTTTACTTCACAAATATGAATTTTAAGGAGTACAGAATAGAACAAACTAACTAATGTCATGCTGGGAAAGCTCTTATTCAAGGAACACACAGAGTAAGCTCCTCATTCAAAGCAAGTTAAAAACCAAAGCAAATCATGTATTATACAACACTGTATCTTGTAACAACTACATCCACATGCATCGAAATCCATTCCAATAATGTGACTGCTCTTCAACACTCTTCTCTCAGCACACCAGGGTGAGGCACAGGAGAATTAATCCATGTTTTCAAGGTTTACATTTACTTAAAAATTATGCTACTTTGTAAATATGGTTAAATATGACACCAAGACTTGAAGGAAAACATTGGCAATACAATTATAAAATGAAACAGTTGCAGAAGCATACATAGGTGTTATCTGGATGTCCACAGAACAAAAGGGAATAAAAAGAGTTAAACTACTAATGCCACAAAAAGATAAACAGCATTTGAAAACAAATTTCAATTAAATCTTACACTGTTGCTATTTCTCTACAAAGCAAGACAACTGTGAGTTGCTTTTTCCATCTTTATTCATTTATCCCCTCATGATGAATTTTAAACCAAAAGTATTATTAATTTAAACTAAACGAAAAGTATTAATAACTTAAATGAAAAAAAGATTCTATATCAAAGTGGATCAACTTTTCAGGACCACTACACTGCTATATTCCATCCACAGTGACTATGCAACTTTACCATTAAACATATTTTTTAAATGGAACGTTTCCTTCTAAAATAGAATCTTACAGCTGAAAAGGACTTAAACACGTACTTCGGGTGTACGCAAAGACTAAGTAACAAAAAAGTCCTGAGCCAAAATTCAGCATGGACTGCTGTAAACCAGACATTTACAGTCTCCAATAATTTGTTAACCATTTATGGCAATCCAGAAAACTGCATCTGGTACATCTTATACTTTTCCATTAAAATCACTTCTCCTGCCAAAAAAATCCATAAAGAAATCCTTCAAAAGATTTGGCTAACAAAACTGTGTCTGGGAATGTATTTGGCCAATTTTCAATACGACATTATATGATTTCTTGTATAAATAGAGAATACAAAGTGGTATTTTTTTTCTATAAAAATCATGATTTACTCTACAACAACATTAAAATGCTGTTTCCTTAATGCAACAATTTCATTTCAATTTTTTAGTGAAGTAAATTGCTTGCCAATACAGCACTGCTTAATACTGAGATTTAGTTTTCTCTCCAAGTTCAAACCCCTCCTGCTTTCTTATGCAAGGGTTTGACATCAAAATTAAACAGTAATGAAGAACTTCCCATTTAAGAGTGCAGTATTTGCCTACATCAAAATTAATTTCAATCCAGAGTGTTTGTGAACTTTTGCTGTGAATGTCGGTAGTGGCACATAGGTATACAGATCAGTCAACTCAAAAACAGATCAGTAGTTGTACATTATGTAGCACTTTGAAATTTAATTTAGCTTGTAAAATTCGTATGTGAACTCAAGGAGCATTCCTATGATGCCCACCTGGATGCCAAATTGCACTTAGAGAGGGCTAAATTTAAGGAAGTACACATTCAAATATGTAGCAGAAAAGGAACAACTTTTTTGTAAAGTTCTTGCTGGAATCTTCAAGACTTTGAAATGACATTTGACATCACATATCTGATCATAAGCAAGTATGCTTCAAGAAAACATAACTTATTTCAAGAATAAGACTAATTATCATTTAAAAAGGAATAACAATAATTAGTTGCCTACGTTCAAAGCATGAGTTACCACTGTATCCAGCAGAGATGGCAGTCACGTCGGTGCAAGACCTGCTGCCTCTACACCTCTTGCCAACAGCACACCCTTTACCTCTACCTCACTGTATTCCTATATCTATGTCAAACATGGTAGTTACTTTGGAAAATCTGACAACATCTGGTATTTCATCAACTTTTAAAAAAGACATTTACAGAGCTAAATCAAGTGTCTCGTTATTTACAGGGAAAAAACCCCCAAATCCAGAAAACTTCTACAGGGCTTTCTTTTGAGAAAGATCCCTAACAGAAGGTAAACATACTTTTTCATATTTGCTTTATAAATAAGGAAGTCCTCAGAATGTGGCACAGAATTAGTCTCTCTCTCATAGGACATGAATTTTGGTAAGTTTCTAGGAATGCTACATAGTCTCCTCAGCTGTTTGAAATATTTTAAGCAGAAATGAAAAAAATGTTGTTACCTTCTTTCTTAAGCTCTTCAATCTGCTCCTCTTTGATGTCGAGCTGCTCAGTAAGCCTGGATGCTGCATCCAGGGCAGCATTTGCCTCTTCTAAACTTTCCTAAATAGAGGGTTGGAAAGGGACAAAGAGAGAAGCAAGGGAGATCGCTATCACAATTACGCTAATACAACACACATCAGACATAACATATGAAGAGACTCCAATCACTTGTTCTTTCAAATAACTGGATTGTAAACACCCTCAGAAAATGGAGGGTCAGCAGAAAAATGCTACTTTGCTTGCTCAGTCAAGAATTAAAATTTAGTTTCACAAGGTTCAATTTCATTATTCAGCTCACCTGCAGTGATAAAACTTTTTCTTCTAGGTTTTCTGCTTTTTTCTTCCATTCTGCATTCTGTTTTTGGTGTCTTTCCAGTTCTGCTGAATACATAGCTTTTTCTTCTAAAGGATAAAAAATAAGAGACAAAATAAAACAATCTTAATTTACAACATGCAGCTCTTCTTGGGATATGCAATTGCAAAACCTCAGCATTATCATAGCTGGTCTTCATGAGGTAGAAGTGGAATTCAAGTTTCTTAAATGTGATATTGATCAACAGTTTTCACAGAATTGGTTAAGTTTTTTAATGGACAACAGATTCTTAAATTCAGGCTATCAAAAAGGAAACCAGATAACTAATATTTCAAAAGCATCAAAATATGGTAACTATCCCAGCTGAAAAATACTTGTTGCAATCTCCGCTGTTTCTTGACAAACCTTACCCTGTTGGAACTGCTCTAGTACCATCTGCAGGTTGGCCAGAGACAGTGCATACTGCTTCACTTGGTCCTGGGAGATGGTCAGCTGCAGAACAGTTTCATCTCTCTGCTTGGTCACCAGGTTTAACTGCTCTTGCAAAGATTCAACTTGCAGATTAGCCTGATGACTTAATAAAAACAAGATAACTTCTGTTATTTAAGTAATGTATCACAGAGAAAATTAAATCCCAGCAAAAAATAGCTTACCACGAATTTTTCAGCCCAACTTACAAAAATTACGGCATTTTTGTCCTCAATTCCTCTTCAAAAACAAACAAACAAACAAAAAAAAAACCATCCTGAAAAAAGATTCTAAAGAAGTCTGGCAACAAAATTTTGACAATCAAGAAAAAAAAATCCAAGCTAACTTCTTTTATTTGAAATGCATTAGAAAAAATCCTAGTTTTTGTTCATTACTATAACAGCCTCTTTACAAAAAAAACCAAAACCAGAATCCATATCTTGCTAATTGTCTGCTTCAATTACTATGAATCAACAGGTCTTTCTACCAGTTTTTACTTTCAAACCCGGTCTCCAAGAATTCAGTATAGCTTGCTACATACTAACGACTGAATGCTCCATTTACTTTCCCATTGCACAAAAATATTCTGAACCTGATTTACTCCTAAGCCAGTCTTTTTAAAGAGTGCAGATCATATTACCTGGGAAACAGGCAGCATTTCTTGAAAGGTGTTTAAAAAGCTTGATGTAGAATTAAGAAACATTCAGATTTCACAAAATCTTCTCCCAACACTTACACTTTCTCCAGAACTTTTCACAAAAAATTCTGCTCAACTTGGAAATCTCCTGAGAAAGTTCAGAGCAGAACCCATCTTTGGTGCTTAAAAACCCACAAACCCAAGACTGCAGCTACATACATATTTTTAATTAAAATACTTCTTCATTTGGACAACTGTAATAACATGAAAAGAAGAATTATTTTGCTTGAAGCAACCAAAATTTGTTTAAATAAGATACTAAAGCAGTTAAGATAAGCAATGAGTAATTTTAATACTTGGGCTTTCATTGCTCCGGCTGAAAAAACTGTTTATGGCAAATAAATAAAAACCTCCACAACTGGTTCTAGCCTCCCAGAGCCTGCTACCAATTAGAAATTCAATGCATCTTGCTCTATATGTTTACCCTAAGAAGAAGGAAGTTCTCAGCAGTGTATACTTTCCATGGTATCAGGGACAAAGTAAGAATGTGTATGTCTCTCGAAAGCAATTCACTAAGCATGACAGTCCCATCTGTGCACTGAAGGGTATAAAATAACACTCCTTCAAACTGAATGAAGCCTTGACTTCAAAGTAAGTTAAGTCACTCTTTTTTCATTTAAGACACAACTAAATCGATGGGTTGAGGTTTGTCTTCCCAGTTCTAAGCACTGTTGACAATGTAAGATTTCAACAGTTGCTACTAAAGGAGAAATACATTAAATTCTCAACAGTAGCCAAGTATATTTCAAATCACCTTCTTGATTCTGAGTAACAAAAGTTCGTATCTTTCTGTTTTCTCAAGTGCTTAGTATGTTACAGGACAGCAATTCAGTATAACAGAGCCATCAGCACCAGTCTAGTTAACTGTGATATTTAAGAGACTACCTGGCATTCTCCACTGCAGTAGATGAGGATGCAAGTTTTTCTTCCAAAATCAAAACCTTTTTTCTTAGCTTGACCTCTCTGTCTTCTGCAGCTAAAGCTTCTCTGGTGTAGGAGTCTTCCATTTCTAAAAGGTGATTCCGCAGCCTCTCCAGTTCCTGATTTAGGCGCTGCTCCTTCTCATGCAAATGCTGTACCTGTGTAGAACATACCTTAAGTTGCTTGGACTATCACTTCTCACAAAAAAAAAAAATCAAGCAAATGTAACACATGCCCAGTGAAGCACATTGCAAGTGTTTTAATTTTAAGTGCTTTTAACAACTGATTGCTACTAAAATAATCCAAAAAAGATTATGGATGCAATTTGTTATTCTTTTTTTATTTATTTCTTGCAACTAGGAATTATTTGGTGGTACCTCACTCTGCAGGGCACTGCTCTCCATTTGCTTCTGTTTGAGTGCTACCATGACTTGGTCTCTCTCTTGCTGAAAAGTAACAGCCTTCTCCTGCATTGATTTAACTTCATTTAACAGCTGATTCAGTTCTCCTGTCTTGCCCTGTTGAAGACACAAACAAGTATTTCAAACATGGTTAACTGTTTTACCAGAGGCATAGTCTTTGTCAGGAAGAGTGTAAAGATACTACTGATCTAAAAAGGAAAAGGCCAGGACATCTACGGCCTTGCAACACAGAAAAATATCCAGGATGAGTATTATTTTGAAGATGTCTAGTTTTAGGAGACAGTTGTAAATATGAACTTACATACCTGTTCCTTGTCTTTCAACAGCTTCTCAAAAGCAAGAGCTTTTTCCTTCATTGAGTGAGACTCAAACTCTTTCTCTTTCAGCATCATTGAAAATTGCATATTAGTCTCCTGAAGTGCACGGAATTCTGTTTCTTTTTCCCTGCACCTTGCGACTATTTTTTCATTTTCTTCTTTCAGTTTTCGAATATCCATTTCTAAAATTAAATTTCTTTCTTTTAGATTAGTTACAGCTTGCTTCAAAAGCTCATTTTCATTTTCTTTGTTACTAAGATTTTCACTCACAGAAAGTAACTGATCACTTTTAGATTTAATTAATATATCTTTTTCCCTAAGTGATTTCTGTAACACATCATGTTTTTCTTTGATCTGCCTCATCTCTGATTCAGTCCCCTCTTGACTCTTTCTTTCAATCTCTGATGCTGTAGCAACAGAATCGGATAATCGCTGATTGTTTTCCTGAAGAGTCCTAATAGCTGAATCTTTTTCTTGTAACTTTTTTTTCAGTTGTTCCAACTCATTTTGAAGGAGTTTACACTCCTCACTGACTGCTTCAGGAGGACTGTATTGAACACCTGAAAGCTGTGAAAGGGTGGGAGCTGTTGCCACAGATGGTGTTACCAAATCCAGTTTACTCAGGAGAAGATCCTTAGTGTTATAAAGCTGTCCTATGCTGTGTTGAACTTGTGCTAATTCCTGACTAAAACTTTTCAGCTTTTTCTCATTCTGCTCATAACTCTGAATCAAGCCATTATAATCTACCTGCAGCCTTGAAGTACTATCGCTCTCAACTGAAATTTGTGCTTGCAGCTTGTGTAACTCTTCTTGGAGGTGAGCCGACTCATGCTGCATGTTCTGAACTGTGGTTATTACTTGTTGCTTCCACTCTTCCATTTTCTTTACTTGCTGTTTTAGTTTATCACGTTCTTGCAGAAGTTCCTCAAACTGGTTACTGTTCACACCTCCTGCCTCATTACCAGCACCTGTACTGGATGTCTGCAAGACAGTCAATAAGGTTTGGCATTTTTGACTTAGGGCATCTATTTCAATATCTTTTTCTCGAATGATACGGGACAAATTCTGAATAGTTTCTCTAGACATGTCTTGACTGCTGTTTTCAGATCTATTAGATAACTTTCGGTTCTCCTCTTGCAACCTCACCAAAGCTGCTTCTTTAGCAGCCACCATGTCCATGATATTACGATACTCTGTTTTTAACTGACTGTTTTCCCTTGTCTTTTCACTTAGAACTGCTAGTACTTGTTCTCTTTCCATAACATAAGCTTGCAGCTGCTGCTGAAGGGACAGAACATCCTGCCTGTAGGAAGCTGAGGAAACTCTGGCATTAAGAGCTTGTATTTCTAAATCCTTCTCTTGAATGATCCGAGTAAGTTTACCAACTTCATCCTTAGACAACTGATCAATTTGCTGACTTAGAGAAACATTCTTTTCATTTAAGAGCTTAATCTCCATCTCCCTTTCTTTGATACCTTTCACAAGTCTTTCAATTTCAGCTTTAGATAAGTCATGTTTTTCATTTCCATTTTCTCCATTAAGAGTTTGAACTTTGGTTTCCTGAAAAAGATCAGAAGAATCAGTCTGAATAATCTGTCTCTCTTTGTGCAACTGAGTTTTAATTTGTTCAATTGTTTTCTGCAAGTTTTTGATTTCCTCATCTTTCTCTAAAAAGAGTTTTTCATGTGTGACGTTCATTTGCTCACACTGAAATTTGGACTCATCTATTTCCTTTCGCTGCTCCTGCAGTGACTGCTGAAGTTTCACTGTTGTTTGATTCTGATCTTCTATTGTTTTTTTGTGAACTTTTATTTCTTCTTCAAGGTTATTCTTTATCACTTTTAACTGTGTTACCTCACTCTCAAGTTCAATAATAATATCCAAAGTTTTAGGCTCAACCATAGGTGTAGATCTACTTTGCTGATCCTTAAGGCGTTCAATTTCTTCTTTCAAATGATTATTTTCTTCCTTCATGACTGCAAGACTTCTGTCTTTTTCCTCCAAGTTCTGTTTTAAGACATCCTGCTTTTTTGAAACTTTCATATATTCCTCAAGTTCCTGCTTCACCTGTAAGGCTTGATTTTTGTATTTTTCAATGAATACCTCTTTCTCTTTTATGAGATCTGTCAACTGCTTTTGTCCTCCTAAGCTAGTAGTCAACATCTCTTTTGTTTCTTGATGGTCAGTTTCCATTTGCTCAATGCTCCTTTTAAGCTCAGCAATCTTAAAGTCTTTCTCTTGATGAAGCTTAACCAGGCGCTCATGCTCAAGCTGCAGTGCAGTGGTATCCATACTCCGGGCGTTTGATAACTCCTCGATAGTTTGCTTATAATTCCGTGCTTGTTCCAAAAGCCTCTTCTCTGTCTCATTTAATTCACTCTCTAACTGTCTTTTTTCCATTTTCAAAGCCTCCACAATGGTGTCTTTTTCCAAATAAACTTTCTTTTTCTCAGAAATGGCATCACTTAACTGCTGTTTTAGTTCTTCAACGGCTGCTATCAGCTCTCCATTTTCTATTCTAAGATTAGACAGAGATTTCTGTAGATCTTCATTTAGTTGTTTATTTTCTGAAACATCATTCTGTAGTTTTGCAATTTCTATTTCTCTTTCTTTCAGAATCAGATCTTGACAAGTGTTGTTAGATCCCTCATTACTTTTTTCTGTTAACTGGCTCAAGGATACACAAAGTTCCTCCTCTCTTTCTTTTAGTTTCTGCTGCAACTCTCCAATTTCTTTTTTACTATGCAAATTACAGTCCTGGGCTTTCCTTAATTGCTCCTGAAGATCTTTAATATTACCTTGTAGCTGCTGCTTAATTGTATGCAAATCATTAAGTGCATATGAACATTGGTTTAGTTTTTCTTTCTGACTATCTAACTCTTTAATAGTTTTTATCTTCTCAGTTTCTAATTCTGATACTTTCTTTCTTTCACAATCGATGTCAAGTTTCAGCTGTTTGATGATACTATCAGTTTCTGTGCGTTGCTTTGACAGCTGCTCTTTCAGTGTAATCATATGCTGGAAATGAACACAAAACAGAATTCATTAGGGGAGGAGAACCAGCCGAACTATGCATTTCACTCACTTTTATCCTCTGAACAATAAAAGAATGGAGGGGAAAAAAATGTTTCTCAGTTGCCAACATAAGTGGTCAAGTAATATCAACTAGTCAATGCTAAATTAATTAAAACCAAATATCACACAGGGACAAATTACATTTCACTACAAAAAAAAAGAACACCACCCCCCCCCTAAAAGAACTTTAACTACCTAAATCAAGAAATAAAAAAAAGAATTATTTAAAAAGAAAGAACTGTCAGACTTTGTCAAGACAGTGGGAATTCAGCAAACAAAATTGCTTAAAAAAAGGGTGGCACTACATTTAAATTATCTGTATATTCTATTTTCAACCTCTTGTTTCAACATACTTGTTTGGATTCATTTCATAGGTGATTCACTGGTAAATCAATAATTGAAAACACATGGTTTGCAACTCTTAAGTTTACAGGTCAAATATACTGGAACTGACAAAAAGGTATAATTTAATTCTGATTATATATAGTTGGTGACTTTCTTACTCCATGAATGCTCATATTATAAAGAACTTGCAACAAAATAACTTAAATATTCAACATAATTTAAAAATTTTAAAGGAAAAAAAGTTTAAATTATAAAAGGAAAAAATCATTGCAAGGTGTACTGTCGCAAGACAGATCAGAACACTATCAGAATACATTTCATCAGAAATGTTGCAATGAAAAATCAGGGACTATTTAACTGGATGTCGTAAAGTAACATCCCTTATGGATAGCTGACATGCTGTATTATTCCTTTGCCTATAACAAGTGGGTTTTACTTGCACTTCAGAATTTCACACTGAAATGGCAGATATGGAGAAAAACTGGCCCCAATTTTCTTTTTAGACCTCAGAGGGCAACTTATATTTCCCTGCTATCTATGTTCAAAGATCAACTTAAAAGACAAACACACACACAGAATTTTAAACATTTATTCAGCAGTTCAATAATTAGTTGCAGTATTTATTACCTGAGTAGCTTCTTGATTCTGCTTGTCTAGTTCTTCCAACTCTGCTATTAATGTTTCTCTTTCAGCAACACTTTCATCTAATTCATGTTCTTTCCTTTCCAAATCTTGTCTTAACTGATTTATTTCTGAATTCTGATCCTCTGTATTCGAAGAAAGAATATTCTCATGTTTATGTTGCGCACTTGTCAGTTCCTTCTCAAGTCCCTCAAAAAAAAAAATTGTAAATATCAGACTTTATCTTGCTGAAATTATGATAGAATCTCTAAGCCTACATGAATGCTACCCCAGGTAAAAATGCTTTATTGCGAAGTATTTGTCTCTGCTATTCATACATACACATTTATTTCCTCACCACTTGGTTTAGGAGTGCAGTTTATAAACTCCTGCACAAAAAGCCATAGTATGGTAAGAAGTTATATTCACTAGTCAGGTACGGATTGACAGCTGGGATAAACTATTATAACTGCAAGAGCCACCCTAAACACGGCATAGTGAGACAGGAAGTTTTAATCAAGGGCATCTAAATAACATCATTCTGAAAAATGCTATGGGAACCCTTGAATGAGTGCAAAACACAGAAAACCTCAGTTGAAAAATACTACTGGATACAAAGTAAAATAAACCAAATCTCTCAAGTCTGAAAGTTTATAAAGACCAAGTCAACCATGCCAAAAACTAAAGGCGTGTTATGTTCCACTGCTTCACTTCATCAGTAAGATGGAATGCAGTACTACTACGACTACTACATAGAAGAGAAATATTTCACAACTGATAAGTGCCAAAACTGAAACATGCTAAAGCAGAAGTGAAAAATTATGTATTTTACAGAAGGTACTATTAGTACTTTAAAAATGTATGTTACAGCTTCCTAGGTAAAAATGAGATAAGTGGAACTTGAATGGTTTTCCTTAATAGAATACACTGTGGAGTTTCACAAGTGAAAATGTACTGTTTCTATAAATTCCACGTGTAATTATAGAATTAAACTACAATTATTTCCTTTTACATTACAATGTTATTTATGTAGAAATGGGAATGTTCAAAAAAACCCTAAAATTACCAAAAACGTGTGTTTTCCACCACTTACTATCGTTACAAACTTTTTTGTTGGCTTAATTTAGAAATTGCTTTACCTGATTTAAACCGCAAAGTCTTGCTATTTCATTTTCTGCTTCTATAAAGGAAAATGAAATAAAATAGATCATTTTACTACTTTTCAAACAACCATAAAACAAAATCATTCTCCTACCTTGCCCAAATAGAACTCTGCTGCTCAGAAGAGAATAGTTTCACAGCATTTTGTGATGACAAGCATCAGTGCCAGAAATGATTCAAACGTACCATCAGTCACTACCACAAAGCACAGCATTACTTTTACAACTTATCCCACATTAGGAGGACTTTGGTACTGCAGTTTATCAGCTATGCAACATTAAAATATTTTCTACCTACAGATATATTCCTTATACAAGTATGTTAGTGTTTCCTCAAGAAGCTATTAGCGACCAAGTACCTTTATGCATACATGCACAAGAACGTACTTTTTGAACTTAAACAAACAACTTCTATTGAGGCTTACTTACTTTTGAAGAAAAAAACCCCTACCAAACAGTTGGCAGACATGATTACTTCCCTAATCAGAAACCCCTGTGATAACCATGCTAGTCCTAACAACATTGTCTTTTCTGATTCACCTTACTTTAATGGACAATGCTCTTCTAAAACAGCAATACTGAAAAAGTACGCATTCTCATATTCAGTTTCAAATTAATAAAATAAATTTTGAGTTTTAAAAGTGAAAACAAACTTAAAATAAAAAATAATAATCTTAGTACCTAACAATGCTTGCTGTAGTCTGACAACATCTTGTGGTAGTGATGTCTTTGATTGGAGCTGCTTCTGTTCTTTCAGGAGAGCATCTTGCTCTGCCACAGATCTTTGAAGCACACTAAAGTCCGATTTAAGCTTTTCATAATCTTGTGCTATTTGGATTTTTTCTAGCTTTGCAAATTCTTGCTCTTCCAGAAGATTTTTGTTTTCTGCTTTGGCAGAAGACAATTTGTGATTTAATTGTCTTATTTCGTCCTCTAGGTCCTTTACAACCTGCAACTCTTCTACTTTTCCTCCATCTAGACTCTGAGCTTTTGTTTTCTGTTCAGTAATTTTAGAGTCATCCATGGCATCCGTGCTCACACCATCTAAAAGACAAAAGAGATTATTTACAATATTAACCAAAACCATCACTCTAGATCTTTTGCTTCTCTTCTGACAGAGGGAGATAGCCTAAAACAAAGACATGGTCATCATCAACAGAAAGCTTAGTTAAACAGGTTTAACATTTGAAGCTGTGCTATACATATGATTGGTTTGATAAGTAGCTTTTTGAATACTTTCCCATGCTTGGCTCAAAATAACTTTAAATGGTAAGTGTTGCAAGACATATTTTGCTTGCAATTTAATTAGAACATACTTGATCCCCACCTCTCTTGGTGAGGAGATGACAATCTAATTTATCAGGATTTACAGTCTCTCAATTTTCTAAGAATAACTGATCAAATCCCATCTAATTCAGACTGATGCAAAATCCATTTATAATTTGATTTATTACATTTCAAAGGTTTGCCAAATGGTTGTTATAGGGAACAATTTGCTACAAATAATTTGTTAAATGATGTACTAAGCTTTTCAACTGAAGAAGAACACTTCAGAATTAATCTTTTTACGGATCCATCATACTATCACACTATACTGACTTTTATATTTCTGTACAATCTTCTACAATTTCCAGGTTAAGTTAGAGAGTACAAAAAGGCATCATCGGGAGAGTACAGAAAAAAATGAAAGCACACTACTTGTGAATTTACTTCGGTGTCAGCTCAAACACTTGCCCCTGCCCTAGTCCCTACAGTGTTGTCAGACAGAACAAACAAAATAAAAATATAACCTACTCTAGTTCTTTGAAAGTCATTAACAGTATTTATTTCGCATATAACTGGTAATGTAAAAGATAAGGGACTTCTACCTTCGACTTCCTTAAATTAGTCCCGCTGGTGTATATATATGAAGTGAAAAAACATATTACATCTTTACAGGCATCTGATTTTAAGAAATAAATTCCCTATCAGTACTACCTTAGAAGTTAAAGAAGCTGTGAAAACACTTCCCTTCTTTCCAAGAAGGAAACAGATTTCTCATTCCAAAAGGAGAGTATATACTCTTTAGAAATCCAAGCTTTACCAGGTAGAGGTTTACAGGCAAAGCTTATGTACTTGTGCAAAGAAGCCTCTAGAGGAAACCTAACTGACATGACTATTTTTAGGGAATACGAAATACTTACAAGGCAACAAAAAGTTCCTTGTGGGAACTACTGAGCTTCTACATTGTAGTCATGCCACACACTTAGGTGTGGTCCTTACGGCAATCATAGGATCACAGCATGGTTTGGGTTGGAAGGGACCTTAAGCTCATCTAGTTTCAACACCTGCATTATGGGCAGGGATGCCACCCACTGGATCAGGCTGCCAAGGGTCCTATCCAACCTGGCCATGAACATTTCCAGAAATGGGGCATCCACAACTTCTCTGAGCAACTTGCTCCAGTGTCTCACTACCCAGTCTTTGAGCTTTTGTCAAGTAATCCAATTGGCACATAGTACTTTTCAAAAAAGATATTTTTGTGCCGTTATTTTCGTACCTTCAATTTGGTATGTCTCATCCACACCCATATTCAGTGTAAGTTAAAAAAACCAATCCAGAAAGTGTAAAATTCAGAGCACAACAATTGGTATGAATAGAAATGTCACAGATGAAATGCTATCGTTCCAGTGTTCAAGCCAACCACAGTGAATAAAAGATACAGGACACATCTTAAACATGAAGCTGAACTGAAACTGAAATTCAAATTCTAAACATCATATATTTGATCTCTATTGTACAGCCACATGCATATTCAACACTTTAACCAAAATTCACTCTACATAAAATAAAATAGAAAGCATGAGGTAAAAAAGACCTTGCTGTAACCGATTCTCAAGTTCTTCAATTCGCTCTTCATATTCATGCAGTTCTTCTCGGTGTCGGCGACTTAACTCTACCAACTTCTGCCTGTGTGCATCCTGCAATACTGACAGCTCATGCTGATGTTCATCTATTTCTTGACTTAAATTCTGTTTGAGCTCCTAAAAAATGTCATTAGAGAAACAAACCGGCAAAATACAGCACAGTGTCTTCTTATGAAAGAAATAATACAATATGAAAGAAAGAAAAGAAGATTTCCCTAATCTAATTAAAGGATTTCTCACAGCAGAAGTCAAGTTTCTTGACTTTTGTTGATTTGGATTTTTTAAATGTGTTGAAAGAAATTCCTTTAAAAATATATTTACACAAACAGTATGCTGTACACAACAGCAAATATTAAACCAATGTAAAGCAATTACAAGTGTTAAATACAAAGTGGATACACTAGGATGCATTTTTAGTAACTTTCTAGGATGACATCTAAAATCCGTATTTTGCATCTTCAATGAAGAAAGGCAAGATGTTTCTAAGAAGGGAGAAATTATTCTGTGTATCTAAAATGCAGTCGCATAAGTCATCAACAGCTTCACAAAGTGATATGCCCTCATAAGTACTAATGTCATTGTTTCAAGCTAACATACTGTAATTATCAAATTATACAAATACCCATTCTCAGAGTAACCGTTTTAAAATATTGTACTGCTGACTGAAATGTTGCTGTGCTACAGCATGCCCCCGTGCATTTTCAATAATGTTATAATAGTGCTAGCGAAAATATTTACAAGTCATGTGACCATATGCCGAACCACGAAGAGTAAAGCACAAGGAAACTAGTTTGTCATCTTACCTTAACAACATTTTGTAGTTTGCATATTTCACTTTGTTCAGCATCATTTGTGCCTTGCACTTTGGAAGACTGAAAAAAACCCCAAACCACATACGCCTATGAAAATTGTGATAAATACATGTATTTTTTATGTAAATGCTTCCTCTATGATACTCAAAAGTAAAAACAACAAAGCTAATATGAAGCAAAATAAAAATCCACTGTAATTTTGATGAAAAAAACCCTCAAACATTTAAATGGAAACATTTTAATTTTCCATGGATTTTTATTATTACATTACTACACATAAATGGGTAAAAGTTCAGAGTCAGGGGTGTTATTGCTTATAGTAAGACAACAGGGTTGCTTAGTTTTGATTTTTTCATATGGGAAAAGCATACCTCTGAAATCAGGCTATACCTTGAAAAATGGTAACTCGTATCAGCAGCAGCTTGAAAGATTATATTCTTTTCTGTCTCAACAGACCATGAATTATAACTGACATATCCAGGAGTGAGAGAAGAGGAAGTATAAAGAGTATGCAAGTATCCAGCTACTACTGTGAACAGTACTGCACTATCAATAAAAATCATTACCATAGCCAGGAGGAAGAGAAGTATTTTTCTGAAAAGCTGAACAAAAATGAAACCCTAAAGTAGCATTCTAGGTGAATGTTCATTAAACCCTTTACCTAACTTGACAAATCATGCATAAAAGCATCACAAAAAAGCATCTGGAAGCTGGTCACTGAATGTGTCCTTAATCATGTGACAGCAAGAAAGGTTTCAGCTTTTCCATTGAAACATGTTGCTTCTAGACATTTTTTAGCATGAACTTGCAAAAGATCCACTCCTCATCCACAAAATGCAAATGAAAACAATAATTTGGAGGGGAGAGGGAAAGGCAGGGTGGAAGAGAAACTGCTCACCACTGCAATCTGCTTCCAGTGGTCAACCTCCGATTCGAGCCTGGAAACTTCATTGGACAGTCTGTTTATTTCCTGTTGTGACCAGATTATATCTCCAAAATCCATGTCATCTCCTTCAAAACCTGAGGAATGCCTGACCTCTGGAACATAGGAGGCCGATGCAGTGGCTGCTGGCAAAACACCAGCTCCCAACTGAGCAGTCTGAGCAGCTGTCTGTACTTTCTGCAGTTGTTCCTGTAGTGCATTCTGTCTGGCTTTCAGATGGCTGATTTCCACCTGAATATACAAAATAAAATGCATTGTTTGAATAAGAAGAATATCAAAATACACTTGACTTTACCCTTTGTGGCCTTATGAAATGTGAACCAAACAATTTCCCCCCAGCACAAATAACGGATCACTTGCGCTAAAAACAGAAAAAACCCCTGAATATTCTCATAATGGAGAAAAACGCCCTTAGCTCAAGTGTTATAAAGTAGTTCACACAGACACACAGGGTTTTTTTAGCAGCCAAGATACACAAGTAGTATAGTAATAGCCAGGCTAACAGATTATACAAAAATTTAAATACATAAAGAGGGTATTCAGATATGAAAGTTAAGCAATATATGATGCTTTTCCAGTTATTTTTATTACATTTGATTTCTTTTATGCTTAACAGCTCAATGTATTGAAAATTTACTCATTTACAATAAGATGAAATTAGCTGCATGTAATTTTTCTGTAACAACACTGTTACTGTATTTAACACGCAGAATTTTATATGTCTCATAGTTCTGCTTCCTCTAGTTCCCACATGAATTTGTGAATAAAGCAGAAACAAAACTCCTTTTTGTGTAACTCTTGGCATGCTGTCAACTTTTTTCACTTAGGTCTATGAAATCTCATGTTATGCAGTAGGCCATAAAGCTGATGCTTCCATCACAAAGGGACATTTCACAAATTCTGAAATCTAGCTCTGTTCTCTTTAATTGTATATGTTAAGATAAATAATGATATCTTAAGACAAAATAATTGCTTCAAATGGGAATTTGTTCCTGTTGCCTTCCTTAAAAGTAACTGAATCAGAAATACAAAGCAGTATATAGTGTCTTTTCTCACAGTGATCCCAGAAACAGAAATTCTGACAGCTGCATGACATTCCCAGAGCGTTTTGTTTTGTCTGAACTATCTCCTGGCAGCCTGGCTTACATTACATGACTGATGTCTTAGCCAACATTAACGAACCAAGAAACCATAGCTGTGACCAGTATTTCCACTGGAGGAGAACACACACTGTAACAAAGGAATTAAACAGCACAACAGGTAAGTTTATTGGACATACATACTGAGAAATTTTACTCTGTATCCTACCTCTTTCTGTTGAAGCTGCTTGCGGTATTCAATAGACAACTGCTTTATTTGCAGCTCTGCTGCTTCATGCTTTTCTTCTAAGTCACTACAGACCTTTTTCAGTCTATCATTCTATCAAAAATGAGAAATGAATGTTGGTAAACTCAGAACAGTCTTTAAAGAATCAGAAAAGCAAAAGGCTACTGAACAGCAAAGAAATAAGTTAAGTTGTACAGATTTCTCCCATTATTTCATTCAAAACACACAGTAACAGCAATGTTCAAGTGTGGGCCCAAAATCATGGTCACATCCGAGCTTTCATTTTTATATGGCATAGATTCTAGCTCACTTTCAGAAAAAGTTTTGTGATGACCGGAGATAAACGCAAAGGATTAAAAAACTCAAGGGTGAATCACTTGGATCTTAGCAAGATCCACAGGTAGAATTTAAGAACAGCCACAAAGCACAAATTGGAGCTAATATCCAGTGTTCTCTCTCTGACTTTAGCCAATCACAAACGGCAAAATACAAGAGGACAAGCAGCAACAGCTCCGTCCTCAAAATAGTATCTTAACTTCACAATGCTCTTGAGGGCTGAAGACACACATGAAAGTTGCTTGTTTAAAGATATAAAGTCACAAGACCAACAAATCCTTTATAAGAGTGCACAAAGCCACTTTCCATGAGGGCACATGAGATTTTAAGTGTTTTTGGAGGAGCATGAGCAGCCATAGCTATGTCAGAATGACCATACAGTAGGACAACAGAGAGAGAACAGAACCAGGGAAAATGCCCACTCTTTTCAGAGCCAAGCCTGCTGCTGCAGTCCTAGTCCACATGATAGGCAGGAACAGTCACAGCATGCAGCAGTCAGCAAAAGATGAAACTTGCACCACATGCATACACCAATAAACAAATGTGCCTCCCTAACTGTGATGGCAGTTTGTCACAAAAAGTCACATTCTAATGCCACTGTCACCCTTGTTTCTGGATTTACCCAGGGACAAGCAACTTCAGTGCAGTATTTCAACTTTATACAAAACAAATTCTATGTATTGCTTTTAATCACAATAGTGTTTCAAAATTTCTTACTTCAAACTTTTGTGCTGCATTAATACTTTCTATTTCTCTGAGTCTAGAATTGGACACATGGAGTTCTGTCGCTGCATCTGAAAGAAAGTGAAAATTTTCATTTTAATTACAATCCTTTCAATCTGTTAAGACCAGTTATTAATACATATCTTACTTCAGATTACTTTAATGTTCATTCCTAGGTAAATACCAAAAGCTGTTTTTATCAGAACACTGTAAGAATTATTTTTCAGACAGTCTTTCTGAATGTAATTTAGCTCACTAATACTTAGGCTTTAAATCAAATCAAAACCCTAACAGATCAGTATGGATTTAAGCTTTAAAGTAAGGGAGATAAAAATGTTTTACTTGACTATTTTGTGTCCCTGAATCTGCTTCTCATTTCAGACTTGCTACTGGCCTGAGAGCTGTGTGTTTCTCCGTAATGTCATGTGAAGTTTCAAAACAAGTATTAATTCCATCAAATACACATAATAGTGACTGAATTTTCAGAATAAAAAACAAACCACCTATACCCAACAAAACCCACACAACAAAACACCACCACTGCAAGACTCATCGTCTCTTAAAAAGGTGATACATCTACTATCCCAGTTTATTCAATAGAAAAAGCACATAATTCCAGATACATTTTAATGATCAATCTTCCTGAAATTGACTGTTTATTTCTCCTATGTCCCACCTTTAATGGACAGAAACACCACATTTCCTTTCACCAATGAGAAATATCCTGAACTGACTATAAAGCAACCTTGACAGTATTTCAAAATTTGAAATAAGTACAATTTCCAAGTAAATACTATATTTCGTAATTTCCTATGTGCTGTTTAAAATTGAGACAGCTCAAGCACTGCAGAGGCAACAATTTACACATGAAAACTGGAAACAGAAGATGTGCAAATCAAAATCCACAAACAACTGATAGCAGTCACAACACTGAATGCAAGGGACAATACTGCAAACCAGGAAACTTTTACCAACTAGGAAATTAAAAAAACCCAAACTGTAAGCACTTTTCTACTTGAAAAGTCTTGTTTAGGCCACACAGTATTTAAAGGTCTTTACAGAAGAATACTTGGATGCCACTAGATTTTTTACACCCTGGAGTCTAGTAACCCATACAAATACACTACTCTGAAATTTTTAGGAAAATGAAGTTGTTGACAACAGTATCCAGCAGTGAAGTATACCTCTCTCACACAAACTCATGCACAAATGTGTGAGTTCAAAAATTATCTTTTAAAAAGCAAAACAAACATCCTAGATGACTGCACAGCTCAGGAGCATAAAATAACCTTCTAAACTAAACTACTATGGATTTTGAAATTTAAAACAATTCTAAGTAAGTCTTTCCAAAAAGTGAAAAAAATTACTTCACAGTTGTCAGAATTTCTCTCTTCTGAGCATTTTTCCTGTGTACCAAAAATGCCATCCATAGGAAACCCATTGTATCAGCCTGCCAACAAGGTTTATACAACATATGTTTCTATAATATTCTTTCACAATGCTTCATAGATGACAGGTTGTAAATGAAGTAGAGTTGCTTAATTTCACATTTAAGAGGACTATTCAGAAGTCTTAGCTGTTCTTTGTGGTTCCAATCCTTAACACTGTTTTGAGAAAGGTAACTTATTAAATAATTTATAGTTACAAGATGGCAAACAATACGAGGTATATTAATCTATTGATACTTATTACCATGTTATACAACTGCTTTACTGAAGTTTTTTCAAAAATTTGTAACAAAAAGTCATTATTAAAAATATGAAGAAAATATTATATTCTAGAATAGATTTACTATTGGTTTATAGAATATCTTCCTCTGATGTCTCTGATTGTTTTGTTCTTTCTGTTTCAGAGATAAATCGTTCTAGCCTCTAATCCTTATAAAGCAAGGGCTATGTTTTCCTACTTGGCTGTAGGGGAATCGTAGAACTCGACAGGTTTCTCTGGGTCCAACGGAAATATAAACAAAAACATGACGAACATTGAACCTTTGCCTGTGTGACACGTCAGACTTAGATCACACCAGCGGCAAAACAACCTCTGTACTACAACTCTGCAGTTTTATGGAACCAGTGCAAAAGCTGCTAATTAACTGAGTGTTTAGATAAACTAAGCAAACAGAAAGGAAAAAGTGTTGTTTGAGTGCTGTCATTCTGGAGTAACATAACACTTCGCGCAATTCAGAAACTTCTGAGTAATAAGCCTAAAACAGGATCACGCTGCTCTTAGAGCCTGGGAATATATCTGTATATTCTCCATCCAGAAATCACAAGAGCGGAATAAAAACAAAAACAAAGGCAGCAAAACCAGCAGCATTCGCGAAAGGCACTAAGTCGGGATCAGCTCCCTCCCGGCCGGTGCGGGCAGCACAGGCCCCGCCGCTGTCGGTCCAGAGGGGACCGGCGGCCGGAGGAAGAGCTCCCTCGCGGAACCAGGCCCGTCCCGAGCCCCCCTTACCGCCCACTTCCTCCGCGCCTTCCAGAAGGATGTCCTTGGTGAAGCTGGAGATCTGCCCGGTGAGCGAGGACAGGCTGTCGCCCACCTGCCCCAGGGACTGGCCCAGCCCCGAGCCCAGCCCGCCCAGCCACGACGCCATCGCGGCTCGGAGGGCTCCGGGCCTCGCTCGGCCCCACCGGGAGGCCCCTGCAGCCGGTTCCCGCAGGCCAAGGGGCCGCCTCCGCCTCCCTTCTCCTCGCTACAGCGGGTCGCGGCTCCTGCTGCGGGCTCAGCACACCGGGCTCGGCAACTCCTCCGCCAGGGCCGCGCGCATCCTCCCGGCTCAGCTGCTCCTCCCGGCTTGTCTTGTTTTGTCTTGTCCCGTCCCGGCTCAGCGACTCCTCTCGGTGGCTCCGGCCGCTGCCACCTCAACGGCCGCCATGACACCCCTCCCAAACACCATCGAGAGCGGCTACTCGGGCTAGAGCGCCCCCTCGGAGGCGGATATCGCGTAAGGCGGAAGCAGAGGATGCCGGGATGGTGGCGGAGCCGCGGCAGGGGAGCGGCGGATGGCGGCGGGGAGCGCTGTGTGATTAATGGGAACTCGGCCGGCGGGAGGGACCTGGGCCATTAGCAAAACAGTGTGCTGTGCACGGGAATAGACACGATTTGTGTTTGAATATGTGTTCTCACAAAACACACAAGATCCTGAAGCCCCGGCTGCTTTGGATGTAAACGGAGGGAAGGGATAGGGAAGGGAAGAGGAGACTGAGAGAGGGCCTAATCGATGTCTATCAGTGTCTCAAGGAGAGGAGCCGAGAGGCCGGATCCAGGCTCTTCTCGGTGCTTCCCAGCGACAGGACAAGGTTGCTGCAACGGGCAGAAACTGCTGCACAGGAAGATCCACCTGAATATCAGGAAGAACTTGTTTACTGTGCAGTGACTGCACACCGGAACAGGTTGCCGGGAGAGGCTGTGGAGTCTACCTCACTGGAGATACTCAGGAATCATCTGAATTCGGTGCAATGTGCTCTGGGATCACCCTGCTTGAGCAGCGAGGTTGGATGACTCACTGTGGGCCTCTGTGATTCTTGGTTGGATTTCCAGCCAGAACCCAAGCGCTGGTCCAATTCAAAGTTCTTTTTGATCAAGTGAGGTATTTAAAATTACCTGGGACTACAAGGAATACTGCACTATTACAGAAAAAGCAGTTTTGTATCCGTCAGAATGATACTGTTATGAAAAAAATGCAGATACTGGAAATAAAATACAGGGCAGCTGGCTCATTGCCCGTTTCAAACTGATAACTACATAAAAAGATGCATAATTAAAGCACCAAGTGAACGGCAAAATCAAGCTGAGGAGAGCATTTCACAGGTGAAATCTTAGATTTTTAGAGGTCTGATAATGCAGCAGGCACAAAACAGGTGCTCTGGAGTTACAAGCTGGCAAACATTACCAGACGGATAGGGAACAACCCAAACGCTATCTTGCAGAGCCTTTGTGAGGGTTCGTAGCTGGCCTGCAATACCGTACCACCTTTTAGCTTTACTGTCCTCTGTCACTCACAGGCAGCCCTAAGGCTGGGCATGGTATATGGTCCAGGAGTTTAGAAGTTAAAACTTCTCTAATAAACATTGTTTTCTCCTTCACTGAACAATTTTTCTATTAGGTTTATACCTGATTTAGCTAGTATATTAATTTAATGGCATACTTGTCACTCTTATGATTATCCATAATAAAACCAACCATACACCACTTCAAATTCATTTATGGCTGGGAAAAAAAAGGCATCAGAATTGTAGGAAGTACTGGTGCTGTGATATAGCATGGGATGCAGACATACCTTTATCAGTTTTATTAATTTGCAATATTGGGTTTAATGGAGATGAAAAGTTTACAATGCTCAAAAGACCCCTTATCACTGGTTTAACAAAACCCATATGGCTCCTCATGACAGTAAAGACATGCCATTTAGTGTTTGGTTAAATAATCTTTATGGGAAACTCTCTTAGCATTTTTTCAACTAAGATCAGGGATGTCCTGCAGATGTTTAAAATATTTAGGGATGATAAAAATGTCTTCTATTGTAGTTAATTTTATAACGCCAAGTAAGGCATGTAGTCAATAAAGTAGAACAGAAGGCTTTTTGTCCCACTCTATTTAATTACTACTCCTGCAGAACTAGAAACTGATTATTTAGCATTGCAAGTAGCTTTTTTAGCTGACTGACTTCATCCACTGTTAATAAGGGCACACAGAAATCATCCCATGTACTCTGTTTTGACTAAGCCACAAAAGCAATGCATTGTGTCACAAAAATAGTGAGTATTCTGTCAGCAAAGCAGGAGATTGCAGCTTACTTTAAAAACTACAAAGCATACAAATATTAAAGATGTAACATAACTATAATTGGCACCAACTTCCTTCCTTAACAGGAGTGTCTTTACACAACTTTTGGAGTATCAACAGTATGCAAAGGCATCAGAGATGATGAAATGTCAGCAACAGAAAACAACCCCACTACTGATGTCTACACACCTCTAGAGCAAAGCCCACTGATACTAGGGATGAGATTTCAATGCTTGATGATTCTGTACCCAATCTGCACATAAGGGGAAGCACATGTGCAAATACTTAAGAGAGAAACATTAGAAGCTATAATCATATTTATTTAAAAAAGTGATATCAAATACAACCATATATATTCATGCCTATTTGGAGAGCATTTTCAAAATATTGAACAGTGCTGCCATTTTCCAGTCAAAACAATGACAAAGCATTTCAGCTTTCCCTTTTTAAATCTTTTCAGTATTCTATGCTTTATATACACAAAATAGACAAAAATTATACAGGAATCCAAAGCTAAAGATGTGATATGCAAATAGTCTTGACAAAAAAATCTATTACTGAAAATGATTTCTAAAATACACAACTATTAGGCAAGAGATGAAAAAAACTATTCCCTTACAAAATCCTAACTCTACCCTGATTTGTACACAGGGGTTTTGATGTAGCAAAAAATAAAATTTTAATCGATGCTTACATGCTTTAAAGACAAGATCAAGGTTTTTATCTTCTTTTTTTATCCATTTTGCTTTTGCACAATGGCATTTAAATATTACATCCCTTTGTTCAAATGAGTCCCGTCCTGAATTCACACAGTGGCTGTACTGAGGATGGCAGGCGATTAAAAGAAAAGTGTAGTTATAATTACCTGTTTTTCTTAACAAAGAAAATAATGTATAAATATTTTGATTTGGTAAAAGCAGTTGAAAAGTCACATGTACTGTCTGAAGAACTGTAACTGGGGAAGAAGGTGGCTATGGCAAGTTAAATACTACACCATTCCCTCCATCTCTGAAATGTAAGTAAGGCAAAATGTGTGTATGAAGGTTAAAAAAGTTTATTGCAAAAGAGCTCCTGCTTTTAAGATGAAAACCTGGATACAAGACAAAGCTACTAATTCTGCATTGAAGAATTGAATATTTGGACCGAGCCAGTTTGAATGTATTAAGTACTATTCTCACTGGAACAACTGATTCTGTGTATGGCATAGGTATGTATGTATCACCTGTTAGACTTATTCTCCTTTTTTTTTTTTTTTAATGATTTGTGAATAATTATCAAGATTTTCCAGGACTTAAGTTTATTTTATGCGAGACAGTAATGGCTGACCAAGCTAACAACATAATTTTCTGTCTAAGCCCTTAAAAAAAGTTTCCACATCAATTTTTCTTCTCCTTGGATTCTTATTTCAATTCCTTTAAAAGTGATGTGCTGGTAACACAAATTGCAAAATAATACTTCTTTAGAAGTCTGAGTTCTAGTTCTCTGATCCTATTCCCCTACACTGTATTTTTCAGTATAAAGGCCAAGATTTTTATGTTTTCATCATTATTTAAACCAATAATTAACTCTAGAAAATTTCACATTTTAGAACTGTAACATGTTCATTTTTAAAAGCCTGTCAGTTTTGTAATAAGACAGAGCAGCTTGCAAATGATAATATTTGTCTACTAGATACCCACAGAAGCCATTTTAACCCCCCTACCATTCTGTAAGTTTGTAATGGAAGCCATAGTCCAACATTAGAACACGTCATAGATTTAAATTTGTATTGGTGATTTTCAAGCAGTCTGCAAAGTAATAAAGTATGACAAGTAAGAAGAGTACCTTAGCTGAAAATTACACTTAAATTTGCTGCAGTTCTTTGAAGGGCATAGGAAGCCCAGATGTTAAAGTAAGCCAGTATCATATCAGATTAGTTTCAAGTCTAGAAAAATGTAAGCATTCAAACAGCTCATATTTGTACTTGCTGTGCCTAACAAGAATTGCATGCAAGCATGACTGTATTACAACTCTTGTTCCTCCTGCCCTCACTGTAAGACCATGAAAGGAGTTTGCAGAATTATACTTAGAGAAGTAATTTTGGAAGATATTTATTGCATCACTCACTCCCCCTGCCCCTTTGATTTCTACTGGCAGGAAACCATAAATTATGTCACATTCACTGGAAAACAGTAAAAATCTGTTGAATGAATGAAGTCTGAAATTCCATCAAATATCATCTTATAATTTAAAAAAAAAATTAAAAAAATCATCATTGTCTGCTCTCTTACAGTGGACTTTGGCCTAAAGCTGTAACATGGGAAAAAACCCAACCCTTCAGCTTGACAGGGGAGATCACATCAAGAGGACGCTCTGAATTAGTAAACACCTTAGAAGCACAGTTAAGCCACATGGAGAACTGTTTATCGCTGAAAGAATGCACACCAAAAAATTACATCAGTGGTTTATTGACAGTTTCTTGGCAGGTCCAGACATTTTGAACTTGAGACCTGTGTTATAAAATATGTACTGTCAGCAATTAGTATTAGTCTTTTCCTTGGGTACAGTTCAAATAGAGACCCCGTCACTCCCTCACTCCCTACAAGTCCTGAAAGGAGGTTGTAGTGAGGTGGGTGTCAGCCTCATCTCCCAGGTAACAAGTGACAAGACGAGAGGAAATGGCCTCAATTTGCACCAGGGGAGGTTCAGGTTGGGTATCAGGAAGTATTTCTTCACTGCAAGGGTTGTCCACCATTGGAACAGGCAGCCCAGGCAAGTGGTTGAGTCCCCTCCCTGGAGCTATTTAAAAGAGATGTAGCTCTGGTGCTTAGGAACATTACATTTAGTGGTGGACTTGGCTGGGTTAATGTTTGGTTTCCTGCAAGTCTTTTCCAGTGACAGAACTCTGTGAATTAACAGATGCAGCTTAAATTGCTCTCTTGTAACTGCTTGTCTAGATAGATATGCCTACATCATTAAACTTAACATTTCTCTAAAAATCAAACTGGTATATGTTGAGTGACAACATTTCTACACAGAAAGGGAAATGGTTGGCCCTGGGATCACTGACTCCGTTGTGCTTTTCAGGCACTGACACTTTGTATTCCTTCCATATTAAAATACTCGGGTGATGAAGTGACGTGCAATGTGACATGAAAGTTGAAAGGCAAGTCTCCATGTTTTAGGGATTATAAAATCATGTAGCTTGCCTGGATTAGTCAATGAGATTTAAGGGGCTGAGATTTTTTTTTTTAATGTAGGGCTGCTAGAGCTATAGAAATAATACATTTTTATTATATTCTTATAATAGAGGATAAAAGGTCTGAGTTCCAAGCACTGGTATCAGATTGCCAGTCTATAACTATTTATAAAAATGAGTCTTATTTCAGAATTAGTTTATGGCACAACCAAAAAAGGAAAATTAAGCTGTGGTTAACTGACAAATGAGGAAAAAAAAAAAATCAGTGCTTTAGACACCTTTCTTCCTTTCAGTTTCATAGAAATTTCAAACTGAAAGCAGAAAATCACATCCTGAAAAATAGAGCATTTCAAAATGGCATATGCACAGATGGACTTTTAAAGTCATTGTTCAGCTATATTAATTTAACACATTACAAATAATTATAATGTGCATGACAGGATTATTTAAGAAAGATAAAAAGCAGTTTTTAAAAAGTAGTGCTGTCTAATGTCAAAATCCATATTATGTAACACATACCAGTGGTTCTGGTGACATTGGTGAAAATCCAGCACATAGATAAGAAAAACAGAATTTAGCCCAACTACGTATAATATAGTAATGTCCTAAGCTATCAGGAAACCATTGCTGTAAACAAATCTTTACTGAGAGGTAAGAGCCCTTTCATGTACAGTACTACTTGATGCTGAATGTGTATTTCCATCTAGCTACCATTCATTTCCTACTAATTTTAATTAAATGTTACTAGTGTGCAAAGATGTAACTTCAGAATATTTTGATACAGAAATTTGGGGTTATCTTTGAGAGATTCTTAGAATGCCTGTGCTAACTGTTAATGCTTTAACTGGACTGCAGCTTATATACTCTATCTACAACATATTTCCATATAATTTATATGTAAACAGACTTTGTATTTCAAGCACCATTTAGGAAAATGAAACATCTCTGTTTTTTTGCACTGAAGTTCAAAGTCAGGTTTGGTCACCCTGTTACACATTCATCCTGGATATCAAAGCAAATGTCTTACAACCGATAGCATAAGCTCTCTCACATACTTTGCTTCCCAATTTTTCTCAGGATCAGAAACAGCATGATAAAAAATTGTAAGGTGCGTGAATAAAGGCCATTCCTGAAAAAACTGCAACATTTTGACAGACACTCATAGAAAGCATTTCAGAAAGAACATCCACACAGGCATAAATATTCATTCTTAAAAGAGCTACTTGCACAGGGGTCATTTCAGACTGCAGGAATGCATCTTATGTGTGTGGCACTGACTTTATGGCACCTAAATCCCCTCCTACTTTCTCTTAGACTCAGTTACAGCTCTTTCATACTGAAAGGCCAGAATGAAGGGTTGAGCTTGAAGAGGAAAAGACTCCGGAAGAGGTAGAAAAGAAAACCTGTTCAACCCAATTGAGTATATGCTGCTTTTGTAGTAAAAAGACATTGGCTTAACGAGAAAGAATGTAAGAATACAATAATTAAAACCAAACAATAACGACAAAAAACCCCAAGCCAAATAAGGCAAGTTATCTGCTAAAAGACAGTATGTTAAACATGGACCTAAAATTTTACAATTGGAATTGAAAGTAAAACCAACAACAGCTAAAAAGTCAGAAAGACTCAGGAATAACATTATAATCAACAACACACTGAAAATTTTGTCTTGAATTGAAAAGTATGAAATTTATGGATTCTTGTTTCTCCTGCAGAATGGATCATTTCAAAAGTGGACAGCAGGATCAAAAAGTTGACATAAAGTCATTCATAATAAACAATCACAAAATAAATTATTTAAGACGAACGGAGCTTAATTACTCTCCCCATTTTAGAGTGATCTATTAAAAAGAATTTACGAGCATAACTTGTTACTTGTATCTGGTTTTCCACTAGTATTGAAGAAAATCAGTTGATGCTGTTTTCAGCACCATTTGTATCTTCTATAGAATTCTTCAAAACAATTTAAACTTGCTTTTTAAATGCAAGTTACAGCTGCTACCCTTGTCTAATTTTGTGTGAATAGTTCCAGTAATTTTAACACCACTACTCTTGTGAGCAGATGTTTTGTAGTAGGAGTGCTACAGTTCTCTAAATTAGTGCAATCTTTTTCATATTTGCAGATCCTCTCTAAACTGACCCCCAGCAGACCCCCTTTCATTCCTGCTTCCAGAACTCTGAAATGAACCCTGCTTGTGCAACATTCACACAGTAGAATTTTAATGGAGACTTAACGTTTTGACAGTGAGAAGGGGAAAATGATGTTATTTCTCCTCTTCTGAATTCAAGTGGTTTCTAACAGACTCCAGAGACATATTCATGGCTGCTTGAAGCATGTCTTCTTCACTCATATCACCTCCTAAAGACAATAAATGCATACAAGCTGTAATAAATTCACAGTTCTTAATTATAGTTAAATGCTTTTGTTGTTTCTTTTGTCCACACCCACCTTTTCCCACCCCACCCACAAAACTGGCTTTGTTTTTAAATCACCGAACATTTTGCAAATATGCAAACTATTTTGCAAATAGTTTTTCACTAACAACAGTCAGTTTGTAACAACACACACCAATTTTGGATCATCAATACTGATAAGGTCTACACTCATTCTTCTGAAAACTGGTTCCAATAATTTTGTCAGATGTTACTCCAAGTTGTCATACAACTTTAAAAGTAATTTAGAAAACAAATAGTTGGCAAAAATCCCATCCAATATTCCAATTTGTAATGCTCAAGACAAACAAAACAACAAAAAGCAAAGCCAGAACTCAAGTGGTCTAATAGCAATGCTCTTCACTTTGAAACAGGATACTGACATTCAAAGGGAAACAGGCTTTTCAGGAAAGTGATCCTTTCCTTCACTGCCAATACAGTAATGGCTGTGACACACAGTCGGAATGACTGCTGAAGTGATGAAGTAGGCAGACAAGGAAAACTAAGAAACAACACAAAGATGAAAAAGACATTTCGGTGTTGGATGTAAGTTTAAAAAACAATACCTGGGCCAGCTTCTGGAGTGCTTGAGCTAAGAGTTGCCTTATCCTGTAGGTTTGGGGTCTGATCTTGCTGCTGTAGGTGTTGTTGCTGTCTGAAAGCATTTTACATTTATAAGAGAATAAGATTAACATCAGTATGAGACCTGTATCAAGTTCATTTCATTGTAAGGAATGCCAAGAGTGAGAAGTAGAAGCTGTTTGGTACAATAACACTCCTGTGCCAAAACTCTGTTTCATCATTTCACCCTGCTAACCTTCAGACACCTATCTTCCCAGTATTACACTCCCAGCCACACAACTGTTTTCCCAAGATTGGGAAGCTCTGCATTCTTATCCTATCATGCAAAGTCTAACTCCTCCCATCCATAGCATTTCTCCCTGGTCTTTATTTCCTCCAATACTATAAGACTGAGATAAGGAAAAGCTACAATAACCCAACTATGTATTAAGAAGGTACATCAGAACAGCAACATAAAATACGTACAATGCTTTTGTGTGATGCACACGAGAAGCATCATTACCAGAATCAAAGTCTTAGAGAAATAATACTTTTTGTCGGGAAGGTAATTGCAGAAATTTACAGCATTTCATTTAAAATACTTCTATAATGTATGTTTTCTATTCTTTCTTCACAAGACTTGCAGTAGTAGCAAGACTACTGCGTTATTAACAAACACCCTCTTACTACAGATTTCTTTGCAGGAACCACCTGAGAATAGTAAAATTCAGGTATTGTTAGGAAATCATTTAAGACAGAAAAATTGAGCTGGACCTCAATAAGAAACCCATCCACACCCCAAAAGCACTGAAAAAAACAAAATGTACTTCCACATGCAGTTTTCTATCAGCTACTTTACTTTTCAAAATATGCTTGTCTTCTCCTTCGCAGTTCTTCTGAGGAAAGGGAGTCTGTCTGACTGCTGTGAGACGACTGAGGAACATTCTGTGGTAATGAGCCTGAGAGCTCACTTCGACGGCTCCCTAAAACCAGAACATGCCATATCCTACTAATTATAGTAAAATGAAGTTAGTAAATGAAATGTAGCTTAAAAAATGTCTTCAAACTTGAGAAGAAGAGACTTGTTGGAGAGCTAAGCACCTAGAGTAACTTTGCTTGATGCTCTCTTTCCTTCTCACCTTAGGAATGTTTCCCTTTCCTCCTGCCACCGTTTACCAATTCATTCTTCCTTCCTAATAATCAATGCCAACGTGTAAGTTACAACTTTTCAAAAAGCAGAAGGGAGATGGCTACAGGCAATCCTGGATTGTCCTTCCATGCCTAAAACCAGTCTTTCCAGTGAGCTTGACGCACGCTGGAAAAAGTGCCTGACAAACTGATTCCAGTAGCTGCTTAAAGCAGAAGGAACACAAACACTGTAAGAAATTTAGATGAGCACTGCACCTTGCATGCTGAGCTGAATGGCTCTACGAAGATCAGCTTCTTCATCCTCCATATCAATTTCCTGCCTACTTAGAGCCAGGGCTCTCTGAAAATTCTCTTCATCTTCATCTAACATGCCTGTTCCATCAAAGGGATGGTTAACTTCTATTGCTTGGTCCACATCACTTCTGGGTAGCCTGTGAAATTCATACATTCATCGCAAAATTCAGACAGAAACGACATTAGGTTTTATCACGAGGTTTAAAATTAGTATGTTCGGCTGATTTAACTCTAGGTTTAAGTTTGGAAAAAACACTTCTCTTGTGAAAATCTGTTATATAAACAAGTATTTTCCTGAGAAGTGAAAAAGCACACAAGGGCTGCAAGCAACTGCAGAGCAACCATAACTCATACTTGCCACACACTGCACTCTAAAGCAATGCGCATGGTGACAAGAAGCTGTTAGATAGTAAATTGTCAAAAATGATAAGCCCACAAAAAGCCATGATACATTTTATTCAAACCTACTGCTATTGAAACAGTTACACCAGCAGAAAATAGTGCATATGGTCTCCTTCTCAGGAGGCCTTGAAGACCACACTAAAGCAACCCATGTAAATTGTACACACTTTCCATGTTACTGCCAATTATTCCATTGATTTACAACATCAGTTGAACTTTACAAAGGGGAAAAAATAATGAATTCCTCTGAGAAGCCTTAAGCCTTTTTATCAGTATGTAATTTGTTCACTATGAAAAGTCAATTAAATCATCGCAGAAGTAGTACTTTTTATACTTTCAAGGATGTTTTGTATTAGCAGAATGCATCAGAAATGAGCAGCACCACACTGTTACAGCAAAATTATTCCAAAAGGGAATGCTGTATGATTTACATGACGTGGAATTCAGAGATCAGTTTCTCGTTCTTTTCTACTTATGAAAGAACGCACAAACCAGTCTTAATTACAGAATAATTACTATTAACAATAGTTTATAAGATTTGCTAACCCATTTTCCTCCCCAAGCCAAAAATCTGCACCATAATATGCTTATGCACATTAGACTCAATGGAAAGACTGGAATCCTTATCAAGACAGCTTTTATCCACTTAAAAATACACCATTTGTTGTCTATCAGCTTCAGCTTGCTTTTACTGTGAGCAATGGCAGTAACCATCGAACTAAAGGTATTTCTTATTACTTCCAAATTACAAACCAATCATACTGAACATTATTAAAATAAAATCTTTATTTACCTTACCTCTGATCTCTTGACTGTGCTGCCTCTTCTCCAATCAGTTTTGGTCGCTGCATCTGCTGTACCCGAATCATCTGCAGTAGCTGATCAGCCTCACAGTCTGGGAGGTCACCTTTTACTACAAATATGGAATAACCTGAGAAAAAGAAATTGTTAAGTCTACAGCATTAAAGTGCAGATATAAACACTAAAACACACACTGTATGGAATACAATCATGTGCAACTTAAGATGTAAGACTCCACCTTTCATTAAAAGGACTTGTGTTATTTCACTATTTCAATCATAAAACTAAGGGTAGTTAACTGAATACAGAAGTTCTAAGAAATAATGATTATCATCTACTTTTAATTAATAAGATTTAACATCTGCATCTACTATTACCTTCCTGTTGTAATTGAGCCAAGAAAAGTGCAAGATATGTATCTGATATTAGTTCTGGACCCATCAAGAGAGAGTTCAAGTTAAACCACTGTAATTAAGAAAAAGAAAGGTTGAGAGAACAAGTTAGTATGAAGATTACTCGGTAATCCATTCCTGTATATTGTGGTAATTTTGTATTATGGAATATCTGAATAAATCTAGTAAAATAAATTATCAAATAACAGTTTTTTGAAGCATAATATCTATACTGCTAAAGGCTACCCTTCAAATACTCTAACAGGACATCTGAAGGGTGGAAATTACTGCATGCTCTCCCATTACTGAATACCGGTACCAGGGCAACACATTAAAACAGATAATCCTTAACCATTGTATTTTGATTTATTTCAGACATCATTCTAAAATTCTGCTTAATCCTAGTTTTAAACCTGAGACTAATGAAGCAAGAAACCCATCATCAGTTAATGCTGTGTGTTAAGAAATTAATAGATACAGGATTATTTCCATTAAATACTTTCATTGAACATTCTACCTTTAATAACAGGCGAAGCTGCAAACTAGTCTTTAGCCTTCTCTCAGATAATTTTTAAACTTAAAAATGAAGAAAAATTTACTCAAATTTAATATGCCAAGAGTATAGCACTATATTACAACAGGGGACACTTCATATAAACACACACAACTCATTCTAGTTCCCCAGAGCATAACTAGTAATTTATAATACTTCTACAGAGAAATAGTATTATACTTACATAAAACTTCTAGAGAGAAAATATATTCAATGTGAAACAAAATACAAAACCCTTAAACCCCCATATATATTCCAATGAAGCTGAAGAACTTTTTTTTAGACCTACTCATTCACTATTATCCAGTTTTAACCAGGAAGCACAATTTGAGATAGAAGAAGGAGAATCCTATCTCCATTCTCACAGAAATGCACTGATCTAAACAAACTTCCATATATGCACCCATACACTTGCAGCCAGGTCTATACAATAACATAAATGACTATCTACCACCCTGTCACTTAATTTGCCAAAAACACTCTTTGCCACTAGGAATGGGGTAAGAAGATCAACAATGTAGAAAAACAGGGGAATAAAAAGTTCTGTAAAAAATATGATGGACAGACTATGGCAACTTTTAAAAGGCATTATGGAGGAGAAAGTTTTGTTAAACTAATTTTGCTTTAACTGTAACAGAAGAGAAGCAGGTCAAATAAATCTAAGTCAACCTATTTTGTCAAATCTCCTCATTACCCTCTAGATAACAGACCCAGTGTTGTCTTCATGTGGTTACACGCCATATATACAAAAAGACAAAAGACATCCCCCCTCCAACTTAGAATGTTTTGGGTTAGAATGCTTTCTCATAAAATTCCACCCAACATGGTTGCATTGTATAATAAGGAGCACTTCCATAATTTTAAGAGAACATCCAGCCTTTTTGATATCAAATGAACAAAAATTGCCTGTAAACATTACCCATACTTTTAAACTAAAGCAGAGTCGTAGAGTTTAGTTTTCTCATTCACAGGTGATTTTTCTCAATTTTTTTTTAATCTGGATGACAACATAAGTAGCCAGAACTTGCAAAAATGAACCAAATAGGCAAAAACCCCCACTATTACAGCATCTAAAAGCTGTTTTCCATTAATGTTTTCTATGAAAAAAAGCCCTGAAAAAACCAAACACCCAATCAGCTCATGTTGTATAAAAGCTTATGAAGTATGATCCAGAACAACGACTGGCTACTGAAATAAAACACTGCACTGGTGTTGTAAGGAACATGGATATGAATTGAGTTGGTACATACGCACCATATACTAATATGGCCATCCCTTACCTTTAATAACTATTTCCTGCTTAGAATACAAGTCTTTCAAAGTTTTCTATAATACTACAAAGTCATGATTCTACTTTCCCGAACCTCATTCTAATGGATACTCTTTTGAGTATCCATTATTATCCATCAAAACTTTGGATTGTTCCTTATATCTACTGCCCATTTAAACAAATAAAATTATTTTGCCATGTCAGTAACTTATTGTATTAAAACAACTTTGCATTCTGTAGGGATCCTAATCCTTGCTCAGGATTCCCTACTCCCTCTCACCCCCTATACAATTTTTCTTCAGTATTTCAAGCAGAAAAAAAAAGAAAACAGCTTAAGAAGTCACATAAGACTCTACCAGACCTGCAGCTCCCTAAAGGAGAGATTCACTAGGGAATTGATCCTACCGTCTTTCCCCAGGCTAACATTTACAATGACCTGCCTCGCATTTTTGTGATAAAACAAACATTTACTTTTTTTTTTTTTAAATATGGGATACTATTAAAGCAAACTGCAGCAAAAGCTTGCAAAAGGGAAGCACAATCTACTTGCAACCACTTTTCCACACCCATTTCTGAAGTCAATTTTAAAATAAAAAAAGACAGTGTCACCTGTTTTCCTAACTTTCGAACTGTAAACCAGTGTTCCTTATAATTACAAATAAATGATTTTTCATTTCTGTAAAAAGAAAAACAAAAGGTATAAATAAAATTAAATACTCTAAAATCAGAGTACATAATAATGTTTAAGATCTTTGCTACCACTAATTTGAACTCACATAATAATAAGGTTTCAGTAATACAACCATTGATGTTACATTACAGAATACTCATACTGCTTTTATAACATTTAGGAAGTTGTCAAAATCACTGAAATCTCCATATACCTGTGATGCCACAGATACTAAAGTATCATGAAGGCACAGAGGACAGATGTTCTCATGCACCCCCAAAACCAAAAACAACAAAAAAATCAAAGCCAGGGGATAATACAAACATCAAAATGCAACACAGCTTGAAACAGCAATTTTTAAGAAAGATGATTTATATCATAGATAAAGAGTATTTTTTCAGTAAAATAAAAGCAGGATGCTAAAAGAGTCTTACATAGGATCGATCCCAAGTCTCTGGTACTCTGGGCTGTTGAAGAGGATTAGTTCTAAACCCCACACTTTCAAGGCATTGCTTATAACCTGTCAAAAAATAACACTTTCCATGAGTCAAACTAGTTCAAGTCTATACTCAAGCAATGCAACCATCTCAGCTACACTAAACATACTGTTTTCATAAAACTTAGATTTCAAAACATTGCCAGGAAACCTAGGAATCACATTACTCAAAATGCAGCTGTCATGAATCTACATGCAAACATAACACTCATACCTTACCTAAGGAGAAGTAACAAAACTAAGATTTAACTCAGCTGTGTTAATGAGCTTACTCCTGCAAACAAAGCTGTAATTTCACCTTCCACAGGCACTTCCCTAAGTTGTCATCTCTCTACTTGCAATGCACTGCCCTGCCCTTACTTCCCTCCCCCTCCAAACAGTATCAATCTTTGTTCATAGTAACTATTGGAAATTTTGTACCACTGGATTATCACAGGATCAGTTTATTGATCTGAGCACCAACTCTTTTACAATAACTCTTTAAAGCTACACAAAATAACCCTGTAAGAATTTTTACGTTAACAATTCAACTTCCTTTCAGCAAGCCAACTGTGCAGCAAATGACAAAGCAATGACAGGACAAAAAAGTAGAAAAAGGAAGCATTTTTTTCAGCTACTGAAGCAGCACAACCAAAGATAAAAGGAAAGCCAAACTGTTAATGGTTTCTTGCTAAATAGAAAAACAGCCCAGTCTTCCATAAGGAAGAGAGGCTCTTGAGGGAGTCTGGAGCATTGACAAGCACTGCTGAAAGCTTGGGAGACAGCCAAAGATGCCTAGAGCTCTCATCTAGACACAAGCCCCAGTTTGGTGTTCAAAACTTTTTGTTGTTGTTCTGGTTTAAGTATTTATTGTTGATTACTCTTCCCCTATGGCCCAAAAAAACCAAAAACAAAACCAAAAAACCCCAGGAAAAATCTGCAGACCATTGTGATAACCCTGTAAGCATTGCCAAGAGCTTTCCAGTCTATAATTTAAGGCAGCAATCTGAATTCTGCTTTTTCACCTGCAGTCTGTGGGAGCCAAGGTCTACACGTTAAGTGTCCATAAGAAACAGCTTAGAAGTCAAGCTTATTACCATCAGGTGTCATTTCACAGTTCTGGAATCCATGCTTCCCTTATGTGTTTGAGGGCCCATGAACTGAAGAACTGCAAGTCACTGTTCTTAACGGAAAACACTCAGAACATTTCAAAGTCCAGCACTTAATCCCATTAAGACCATAAATTGGTAGCTAGATGGAAAAGCTCAATGCCATTTAAATTACATAGGAGAACATATATTGCATAAATAGGAAATGGTGTCAGAGGAGAACTGTGCTTACTTGAATTGAGAAGAATCCACTATCATCCATATTTACAGAAGGCTGCTGCTCGATGTGAAGTTGGGAGAGAGAAAAGGGAAAAAATGGTGTAAGCACAAAAGGTCAAAAATAACTGAGTTTTGAAAATAAGTGTAACTGCAGATTCTTAAAGCAACAACTTACGTCCTTCTTGTCTGTAAGGCTGATTACAATGCCCAAAATAGGCATATTAATTCAAAACCCAAACCTTTAGAGATCTTCAGTGCTTAAAGGGCAGACAGACATGGGAATTTCTATTCCTATCAGACACTGGTTTACAAAAACAAAAGGCAAATTACTGATCCTCCTCATCATGCCTGATCTTCTTACTTGTAAGATGATGGTAATGTACCTTTTTGTAGAATTATTGTAAAGCTGTACTAGTAACACCTGAAAATGCCACATCCAAGATGCACGAAGGAAAAGGCCTATAAATTTAAAAAGCTTTAGCACTAGAAAATTAACCTTATCTAGCTATGCAAGACTAGCAGGTCTGTGCCAGACAATATTACATCTCAGGCAAATATCAAGCAACCTCAAATGAAGATGATTTTACCTGTAAAAATGTTCTGTATTCTTCACTAGATACTCCTCCCTCTGCCATTCTCATCCTTTCTTCCTCATCCAACTGCTGTGCGATAGAGGATAACTCAACAGGACTGAAGTATTCCCCTTGCAGCAAATTATTCAGACAATGCTGAGCACACAATGAGCCTTCTTGCTAATAGTGGAAGAGAAAAAAATACCAATGATGAGAAAAAAAAAGGGAAAAAAAAAGAAAAAAAATCAGGTTAATGTGAACTCTGTAAAATGACTCAACCATGCCATTCTGGCAAACTTCCTGCCCTCCCCACTCATGCAGAATACCATACATTCTTTCAGTGTATTACACTGTAAGCTATAGAATACAACCCTCCCATCCACTTGAAGGGAAAAAATCTAACATGCATACTATCTTATTTCCTGAAAGGAAATAAATTTCATGTAAAAATTGCTTTTGAAAACATCATAAAAATTGCCAACAAGTCACACAGAGACTCTGCAACCATCAGAATAATGGATTCTATCCTCCTCATATCATCAATACGTGAAAATCAAACAGTTTAGATCTCTACTTCCTAGTAACAGACATGTTCTGTAACAGACACTCTCATTATTTTTTAACTTTTCTTCCCTTCCCCAACAGATGTAGCTGTTGACAATCTGTTCTCCACCTTATTGTTGGGAAAGTGATTAGCAGCTGGAGGAGCAGTAAAGCTCCTTTTCCCTACGAAATTTACATATAGGAAGTAGACAAAATAAGCTCATACCACTAGTTTGAAAATCTTGAAAACAATGATGGGGAAACAAGAGAAAAATTGTTACATTCAGCATATTAAACAATGAAAATATTTTTTATTGATAGACCATTTAAATAAAAACCATTTCAGATACTTTGTTACATATCTAGCACATTACAGACAATACAAGTATAGTGTAACATTTTTTAAATGTCAGCACAAAATTTAAAAGAGCTAAATAACAATGTCAGTCATGATTTAGTAGTACAAATTTTAAAAATCCCTAATCTGAATGAATGCATGTCAGGCTCCATAATTTTCATATGAGAGATAGAATACTGCCTCATTAAATAAACCTCACAACATAAACCAACAAAAGCAGTTTCCCATGAAAAGCCATCTTTTTTTTAACAAATACCTCCAGGTGCAAGACAAGTAACATCAGTTTTTAAATCCTGTTTTTCTCTTTTGTTTTATTTACATATTTATTTACAATTTTTTCATCTTCATTTTTATTTACATTCAGAACTCTACTATACATGTTCTTCGTTAAAAACAACCTCCCCGAGAACAATACAGAACACCCCTCCCTTGTACTAGACCCACAGAAACTAAGAATACAAGAGTATGCCTGTGAGGAATATCCTTTAAAATTCCATAAAAGCATCATATAAATCACATGTAGAACTCTCCCATGATCTCCCTACAGCAGAAACCTCCAAAGGTCCCTTTACTCCAGAATGTTCCTATGACTTCATCACTCAGTTGAGCAATGAGTTATTAAAGCTACACTGGCTGTATAGCCAGGCTTCAATGGAATCCAGAAACCTCCTCCAGCTCGCGCCCTTCCTGCAACAAGAAACTCAAGACTAGACACCAGCTTCTGCCCCTCTGGGATCACATCCTGACTGCTGGTCCTATGACAAAACTGTAACAGAAGAACCTGCTCAACAATCACAAGTTTCCCCACCAGAATTATATGAAACCGGTTTAGAAACAGAGAGATACTAAAATACCTCTGAAAATCAGTTGTATTACAGGCTTACATCTTAATTTCACTATAAGGACCTTTCTGTATTTGTACAGTATTTTCTGAAAGTAATAAACCTTAATTTTCATATGTAAAAGTTATACACATTAAGTGCCAAATGCAGAAAACAGATCCTACAGTTTTAAACTGACATGAAGTTCCATTGTTTTGTGCAGAGAATATTGCTTCTTTTCCATAACCTGAAATCCCCTCATTGAAACCTCTCCTGACATAAACTGCTGCCCTGCTTTCAGTGTTTCAAATCACTCGTATCTTATCAAGGAAAGGACAAACTTCTAAGATGGGGACTCCTGAAGCCCCATCCATCCTTAAACCCTACTTTCTGCAACTGTCATTTCTCTCTAAAAATGCCACATTGCTCGGTTGTTTTATTAAATTTTCTTTATAAATACTATATTTCTCAAGTCTTTTCATCGAAACAACTGCGGTGTGCAGACTCAGGAACATGCACTATTTAAAAATATTTTGAGAGCACTTGATGGGGGAAAAATACCCCTTAAGAGTAAAAGACAGAGATTCGGTTAGATTTTCCTTAAAATAATAACAGAATAAAAATATTTGGTCCTTCAACTTAAAACATATTCAGGTGCAACTTTCAACTGTGTAACTAACTCACCAGGGAGCAGGTACATTTCACACGAGAGGCCGTCAACTCCCCCTTCCCCAAAATGTATAGCAACTACAAATTACCATCACCTTCGATCTCTAAATGTATTACACTTTGTCACTTCAATTCCAGCACTTTTGTTATTAAACTAGAAAGCAGCTTAGTAATAAAAAAAATTATTTCATACTGTGATAGGCTAGGCCATGTACAAAAAGAGTACATTTTGTTAAACTATATTCAAACCTAGACTGAAGGTCACTGAAGCAGAGGCCATCATAGCTGAAATCCAACACTCACCCTCTGAACAGCAGCTATTTAACACCACAACACTCGCCCAATTTTGCAGCCCAAACCTACTCAGAAAGAACACTCCCCAGTTTTTATGGATTTCAGAAGAACAATTTTTTAAAGGAAGGTACACAGCTATCTCACTTGATTTCTTAAGGAAACCAATCCTACACATCAAAACAAAATAACAGAACTAGTGTTACGATTAACACAATAAAGATGAAGAGACCGTGGCAAAGTACAAGAAAAAAAGCCAATTATAATTTGAACAGCACTGAAACAGAAATTGGTCATATTTGGGAACCTGGATAAATCACAGCAGTTCACAGAAGCATTTGTCTTCCAACCCAGGAAATACTGTTCGGCACACAGCAGAACAGTATACGAACTGAGATTTCTTTAGCAGCTCTCCCACTTCCTGCTCATTACACAACCTCAAACAAGCCAGGCTCGGTGAAGACATGGGTCTGAGAGCACAGGGACAACCTTGCCTGCCGCTGCTCATCCTCATGCTCATTTCTCAGCCATGCGAGCTCTCTCCCAAGAAACACAAGTAGCTGCAGCCTATACCTCCCCACACGTGGGGTCTGTTTCTGCAGTCCCCAGAACACAGTCCCCATGCCAAAGCGGACGCCGAGGCTCAGCCCTGACTCTCCTTTCCCTGCAGGGCTGGCAGAGTCCAGCTGGGACGGGCCATAGGCACCAGCATCTTCGCGCGAGGGCCCTGGCTCTCCCTCGAGGCAGAGGCCGAGCCGCTGTCTCAGGCTAGACGGAC